>PVKU01001214.1:0-330395 GCA_004027475.1 Anoura caudifer | reverse complement strand
AATGATGCTCTTTAGCAAATAGATTCTTTTTGCAAATGTAGAAGGCTTAAGGGAAGTGGGTAGAAAGAGCCTCATATGACACAAATAGTCCTTTGAATGATCAAACTTTTTAAGGCTTGGGGCACAACCACTTTTGTATTGGTCTTCTTGGGTGTCTCGCCATCTGGCTTCCAAATCTTACAAACAGTTTGGAGGAAGATAAATGAGGTAAGTAACTGCTCAGTAGATCAGGTCATTCATTACTTCTGCTGTGAAATACTTTGCAAGCTAATTATTTCATGCTAGTGTAAGTATTCCCATTCATTAAAAAATGCCAATCAACAAACAAGCTAAAAAAGAATATGCCAAGCACTGCACCCAGTATTATAGGCACAAATATGGGTAAGACGTGGTTCCTACCCTTCTAGTAACTCCTGATCTCACAGGGAAAATAAACATACAAGCTCAACCCACAATGCACAAGTACTAAACAGAAGACAGAATGCTGCAGAGGCACACAGGGGGGAGCCATAAAGTAATAAAACTACATTTCCTTTACAAAAGTCATTTTTCTTCATCTGCTCCCAGTTATTTGTTTATTTTATAAATATTTGAGTTTGCATATGTCCATGTGTCAGTTTTAAACATGATAGACAATGCAAGTGAGCAAGACCTAGCCCATCCTTTCAAGGAGTTCATGCTCAGAGGAAATAGGATACAAAAATGACTGTACCAAAAAGAAGAAATGGAGACGGGCAATGAGAGGTGTAAATTGGTTTTGGAACACAGCAGAGGGGAAAGACACTTCAAGTTGGATCAGCAAAGATGTTACTAGAGCAATGCTGTTTGAAAGGACCTTGAAGGGCCCTTGGGGATTATCACACAGACACCTTGGGTAGAATAAGCCTGCAAAAGGAGCGTGGCAGGTAGGCAAAACACAGAAAAAATACCTTGAGTATCTGTAGAGTACAAGTAGAGAGAATAGAAGGTTAGAGCCAGATCTAGGGCTTTGAAGGCCAAGCCAAGGATAACATGCCAAGCTATCATGTTATCACACCAGTGCCCTAGGACAAACTTTAGCCTACCAGAGAATCACTTGAAGAGCTTGTAAAAACTCAAGCTCCACCCCCGCAGTTACTGATTCAGCTGGTCCAGAGTAGAGCTGAGAATTTGCATCTTCAATAAATTCCCAAGTGATGCTGGCTGGTATTGAAGAGCCACTTCTGGAGTGTTAATCTGGTAACTGTGCAGGATGGATTAGAAAGGGAGAGACTAGAGATGGAAACACCAGTCAGAAGACAGTTATACTCATCTAGGTGAATAGTGGGTGACTAAGCCGGATTCAATGGAAATAAGGGTAACTATAGAGAGTAGTCTCTAAGAGTAGTCTATAGTTACTAAACAAGAGTGGGTGTTTTCAAATAAAAATCCAGTACCATTTTGGTTTTTGTTGCACAAAATCACTGTACAACTGAAGTAATAAAATTCATGGATTATTAAAGCAATGTAAAATAAAAAAATGAATATCTATTAATATAATAGAATGTATATCATTCTGAATTAGTTCAAAGTAATGATATACAAAGTTCAGATAATGATATACATTAATTCAGAATGTATATCATTCTGAATTTGTTTTTCTGTATTAAGAAAAGGAGCAGCTTCCTTTTAAGTTATGTGGAAGGGGATCTTTTATTTCTTCTGGTATTGAATTGGCCTAGAAAAACAGAACTAAACTAGGAATGTATATAAGTGTGAGACTATTTCTTTTTCATATTAGAAATTTATAATTATGTATAGAGATAAAAACTTTGAGCTCATAATCTAAACTTGGTGAAACCATAAAAGGTCATCTCATCAATTCTGCTCTCAGGAATGATTATCTTCACAATCTATCAAGATATATAGTTGTATGCTGTATTTTGCTGTGTACAATGCACGCTCACATTTTGGGCCCAAACTTTCAGGAAAAACATCTTTTGTTTTAATTTTTTAATTCTGTTCTTTATTTATATTTAGAAACAAAACCAATTATTGTATTCCAGGGTATTATTTTGCATGCAGATATCATTATTTCTTTCCAGAGTTGCACTTTTAATGCATAAGCATAAATAAAAGAATTTAAAACATTTATATAGATATAGGATTAGTACTGCCCATGTATAATGCACATCCCTCAAAAAGTTGGGCAAAAAAGTACGCATTATATATGGCAAAACATGGCATTTTATTTATAAAGATCACGAAGGTGAAGCACTTTAGGGAGGTAAGGGCAGGTTTAGAGGCTCTGAAAAGTTCAAACCCTAATTCCTAAGATTTAGAGTTTAAACTAAAGCTGTGTATTCATTAATATCCTTCTAACCGCTGAGTTATTTCTACTATTTAGGTGTCTAAATAGCTAATAACTATCTGATAGCTAATTGAGGCAATATTTTTCTTTTACTTTTTTCTAGAGACTTATCTGGCAATAATATAAAATTTATTGAAGAGAATACATTTGAAACACTGCCTTTTTTGGAATATCTGTAAGTTATAACTATAACTCCATTATGTCTAGAATTTTTACAAAACTTTGCAAACCTCTTTATTATTTCTTTTGAAGTAAGATTAAAATTTTATTAATAGAAAGCTACTGAAGTTATGTAGCAAATCCTTCCTGTCTGTTGCACAGGCTAGTGTGAGAATTATCTCACAGGTCAGAATGAAGCATTCTACAGCGGTGGTTCTCAACTAGGGTGATTCTGCACCCAGGTTCGCAATGTTCACAGGCAGTTTTAGTTGTCAGAGAGTGAAATATGCCACCGGCATGTGGTGGGCAGGAGCCAGAGCTATTCAATGCCCTGCAATGCACAGGACAGGCCACCAGAACAAAGAATTATCTAGCCCAGAATGTCAATAGTGTTTAAGTTGTGTAACCCTGTTCTAGAGAAACAAAGACCACTTAATATAAGTATTGTTTGAACACTTATGGTTTGTATTTAATGTACCACATGTGTGAACATGAGAGCGTAAATCATAAGCAGATATCTTCCACAGTGAGATTTATTTAGTGTATCGAGGGAGTATGGAGGTTGTTTGGTCATATATAAATTGGGATCACTGC
Organism: Anoura caudifer; assembly: GCA_004027475.1. Taxonomy (NCBI): domain Eukaryota; kingdom Metazoa; phylum Chordata; class Mammalia; order Chiroptera; family Phyllostomidae; genus Anoura; species Anoura caudifer. The sequence goes on along the minus strand of PVKU01001214.1, from coordinate 327,313 downwards.
CAAAGGATAAATGATCTGAAAGAATTTTTTTTTTGTCTTCTTTTGCTTGTGTCTTCTTTTGAAGAAATCTCGGTGGCAATTTACTCACAGAAGTGAGGTCTGGAATGTTTCGGGCCTGGCACGGAATGCAGTTTTTACACACCTTGTAAGTGAAATAGAAGATAAATACATTTGAAAAGCTATGTGTAAAAACATCATATAGTGATTGGTTAGCTGGGTGTAAGCCTGGTCTGAACTCTGAAAAGTATAGCTTAAGTGTGAAATTAACTGTGAAATTAAAAAAAAAAATTTCTGTAGATGAAAAAAAAGCATCTTGAATTATGGAGAACACTGCAATAAGTATTTTCTGTAGAGCAAGAACTTCCTATAAGCATAGTCACTTCCAGGGCGTTCAGTCTGAAAAGTTCTTTGGCATATTTTTTAAAAATATATTTTATTGATTATGTTATTACTGTTGTCCCATTCTCCCCCCTTCATTTCCCTCCACCGTGCAAACCCCCTCCAACCCACATTCCTCCCTTTAGTTCATGTCCATGTGTCATAAATTCTTTAGCTTCTACACTTCCCACGCTATTCTTGCCCTCCCCCTGTCTATTTTCTCCCCACAATCTATGCTATTTATTCTCTGTACCTTTTCCCCCTCTTTCCTCCTCCCACTCCCCTGTTGCTAACCCTCATCATGAGCTCTCCATTTCTGTGTTTCTGTTCCTGTTCTAGTGGTTTGCTTAGTTTGCTTTTGTTTTAGGTCTGGTTGTCAATACCTGTGAGTTTGCTGTTTTTTTACCGTTCATATTTTTATCTTCTTTTTGTTAGATAAGTCCCTTTAACATTTCATATAATAAGGGCTTGGTGATGATGAACTCCTTTAACTTGACCTTATCTGAGAAGCACTTTATTTTCCCTTCCATTCTAAATGACAGCTTTGCTGGATAGAGCAATCTTGGATGTAGGTCCTTGACTTTCATGACTTGGAATACTCCTTTCCAGCCCCTTCTTGCCTGTAAGGTCTCTTTTGAGAAATCAGCTGACAGTCTGATAGGATCTCCTTTGTAGGTGACTATCCCCTTCTCCCTTGCTGCTTCTAGAATTCTCTCCTTCATTTTAATCTTGGCTAATGTAATGATGATGTGCCTTGGTGTGTTCCTCCTTGGGTCCAGCTTCTTTGGGAATCTCTGAGCTTCCTGGACTTCTTGGAAGTCTATTTCCTTTGCCAGATTGGGGAAGTTCTCCTTTATTGTTTGTTCAAATAAGTTTTCCACTTGTTGCTCTTCCTCTTCCCCTTCTGGTACCCCTATAATTTGGATGTTGGAACATTTAAAGATGTCCTGGAGGTTCCTAAGCCTCTCCTCATTTTTTTGAATTTTTGTTTCTTCCTTGTTTTCTGTTTGGTTGTTTCTTTCTTCCTTCTGGTCCACTCCATTGATTTGAGTCCCAGTTTTCCTCCCATCACTATTGGTTCCCTGTGCATTTTCCTTCATTTCACTTATTGTAGCCTTCATTTGTTCATCTAATATGTGAGCAAAATCAACCACTTCTGTGAGCATCCTGATCATCAGTGCTTTGAACTGTGCATCTGATAGGTTGGTTATCTCTTGGTCACTTAAAAGTATTGGCTCTGGTGGTTTGGTTTATTCTTCTGTTTGGGCCATCTTTTTTTGTCTTGTCACTCCTGTCATGTATGAGGGGCAGAGCCTGAGGTGTTCAGCAGAGTGGAGCAACCCAGTTGCAGAGTTGTGACTATGTTTGTGGGGGCAGGGTCTGAGAGGGAACAATGGTGCTTGCTCCACTTGGATTTCAGTCCCCTCAGTGAGGCTGGGAGTATCTCCTGGCACTTCTGCCCCCACAAGTGTTTTCAGTTGGTGCTTTTAGGCTGTATTTCCCTGGCACTGGGGCCCTAAGTTGTGCAGTCTATCTTGCTGCCTTTTTCAGTTGGTTTATCTGTGCGGGAATGTGTGACCACAGTCAGCCACCTTGTGCACCTCGCTGAGTCTGCTCGTTGCCTCCCCACACCTGGTAACTGCTGCCTGTGCACCTGGGGTGTGCCAACCGCTGCCCCTGCGTCTGGGACCACTAGCCACTGCTTTTCCCTGCCATGATCCCTTTCCGCTGGCTGCCAACTCCGCCCCTCTTACCAGTCTGGGTGAATCGTTGTCAGACTTCCGTAGAATTCAATTTTCTATCTGTTCTGGTTGGGGTTTTTTTGGTCCTAATTTTTTATTGTCCTTAATTTTGGTTGTGAGAGGAGGCACAGAGTGTCCACCTACACCTCCATCTTGGCCAGAAGTCCTCTTTGGCATATTTTTTTTCCTTACTATCCACTTTCTTCTTTTTCTTCTTCTTCTTCCTCTTCCTCCTCTTCTCCTTCTCCTCCCCCTTCCCCTTCCTCCCCTTCTTTTCCTTCCCCTTCCTCTACTCCTTCCCCTCCTTCTTCTTCCTCTTTCTCTCCTTCTTTTTCCCTTTCCTCCTCCTCCTCCTTCTCTTCCTCCTCCTCCTCCTCCTTCCCCTTCTTCTTTTTGTTTTTACTTTCTCTTCCCCACTTTATCATTTAGAGACCTGGGCAGTTCCCCAAAAAAGAATGCTTTGTATATTCTAAGGGTGATCTATAAGTACAAAAAATAATTTTTTAACCTTCTAGTTTTGCACCAACAAAATGAATATACATTTTTCATGGCAATTATTGAAAATGCAGAAAATTTTAATTCCATTGCATTTTTTCAGAATTCTCCATCATAATCCTCTGACAACTATTGAAGATATATATCTTTTTAAATTGCCAGCATTACAATATTTGTAAGTATTACAACAGTCTCTTGGCTCATGAGATGATTTCTGCTCTTTTTAACTTTTGTCAAAGATTAAGTATTTTACATTTTGACTAAAAGGTCATAATTTAAGTTATAACTGGTTTATTGCATAAAAGTTATTAGCATAGAAAAATGATTAAGAGAGAATGCAGATGGAAAAGACAGCCAGAAGAGGAAGGGAGCAGTATGGAAGAACACATACAGATATGGAACATGTGAAGCATGTAGAGATACCATTGATCAGAAAGAAAAAAGGAATCAGTTGTACATTATGTATTTTTAAAAGAATAATGAAGTAGTGGATGCAATTGAGAATGAGAAGTAGGATAATGGTAAAAAAAAAAAACAACAACAAATTGTACTGTTCACCAACATCATTAATTTGATGATGCAAATAAATTTAAATTTCTTCAGGAAGAGCTCTCTGAAATTATCATCTATGGCAAGTAAACTTTTGAGCTGGCTTGACAGAGAAGCCAGATCAGAAGTAACCAGATGCCTTTAAGTGTCTTTTTAAGTATAGAATTTTTGTCATTGGGTTAATTTGATGCACGTTTGGACCTTCTCCTTCAGAGACCTGGGAACAACACAAGTGTCGCTTACAACAGTTGAGAACATCCTCACAATGAGCACTAAACTAGAAAAACTGTGAGTTGATTTTTCTTATATTTACTTTCAGTTAGTTGGTCTTCTAGGTTTGCTTTATAATGTTCTTAAGTTGGGTTTACTGAGGGGTAATTTTTATTTAATTACATTCTCTCTTTTAAAATATACAGTTCAATGAGTTTTGATAAATGTGTAGTTATGTACCGCCATGACATTCTAGATGCAGGATACTTCTGTCATCCCAAAAAGACTCCTCATGTTTTTTTGCAATCAGTTCCTCTTCCCACCATCAGTCCCTGGCCAGTACCAATCTGATTTTTGTCGCTATAGTCTTGCCTTTTCTTAAAAATGAAATCAGGTAGAGTGTAGCTTTTTATGCTACACTCTACAGTATGTTACACTCTACAGTTCTCATATTTGTTTTTTAGATTTTATTTATTTATTTTTAGAGAGAGCATAAGGGAAGGAGAAAGAGAGGGAGGGAAACATCAATGTGTGGTTTCCTTTCACATGGCCCCCACTGGGGACCTGGCCCACCACCCAGGCATGTGCCTTGACTGGGAATCGAACTGGCAACCCTTTGGTTCTCAGCCCAAGCTCAATCCACTGAGCTACACCAGCCAGGGCTCAATATAAACTATTTTGGAAAGAATACCACATAAGTGATGTATCCTTCCTACTCATCACTTCAGGTGGCCCATAATGCTAAATTTGATCATTTAATGAACATACTATTTTCCAGATCTCTCCATTGTAAAGTTATTTTTCCCTTGGTAATTAATAAGACATCTGTGAAATGATACTTTGGGATCAGTGAACATTCTACTCTCAACTTTTTACCCAATCGTGCATCAATGATAATCGTGTCTGATCGATTATTACATTGGTGGTTACGAAATGACACTATTTTTTCTAATTCTATTATTCCTTCTACATTTATTAGCTGGCATTAGTCTATAAATAATAGTTTATCTCTATTCTTTTTGAGTATCATTATAAACTCATGGGATCATCTTTAAATTATGGTATACCTTATTGTCATTATTCTTTTGAATGTTCAAATTGCCCAGGTTTGTCCAATGCCATCTGTTATTATTTTACCACACAATTTTTTTATGCCCAGAGTAATTGCTAATACATATACCACTCACAATCAGGAATTACTCACAATTAGGGATTTATAAGATAGGGACTTATCCAGAATCTTCTCGGAAGTCTTCCTTCTTCTTCTGTCAACCCAAAGTGAGACTTTTGGGTTGGGAGAAGGAGATACTGCTGAATTAAACCACAGATCAGCACCAGCCAGTTCTAATCTCTATCACCTTTAGTCTAGGCATACCATACCTACTGCCATTCTTAGTCTTCTGTTGGGCACTTTTGTCCTCCTGTCTATATTTACAATATTCAAGAGTAGCAAATGGCTGCCCTGGCTGGTTGGAGCATCTTCCCATAAATCAAAAGATCATGGGTTCCATTTCCAGTCAGTCAGGGCACATGCCTAGGGTTTGGGTTAGGTTCCTGGTTAGTGTTTCTCCCTCACATCGATGTTTCTCTCCCTCTCTCTCTCTCCCTCCCTTCCCCTCCTCTAAAATCAATAAGCATGTTCTCTAGTGAGGATTAAAAAAAAAAGAGTAGCACATGGCCAGCTGATGCCCACCAAACTGTTGAGGGGGTAAGCTCCGACAACTCTTTTCCGCACAGCCCTGTGGTAGCCTCTGCCTACCTCTTCTACCTGCTCAAACAACCATGTTGCCAATAATTTAATTCTCCGTGTTTCCATTTCTAGGATCCTACCCCGCCATTTGGCCTGCTGCCTCTGCCAAGTCAAAAACACCATTGAGGCTGTCAGCCACACTGTCAGACTGCACTGCGACACCGAGTGCCTAACAAAGACACACTGTGGTGAGTCTGCACTGCCCAGTGGGAAATTCTTTCCTTCTTCTTTTATCTGTTTTCATTTTTCATTGCTGATGATACATTTTTAAACAAATAAGGTAACTGCATTATTTGTATTCATTCATTCAGAGTTCCCTAAAATTTCTAAGAACTGCTTCCTTGTTAAAAATCAGATTAAGGAACAAGAGAAAGGAAAGGAAGAGAAGAGGGAATTAATGTGAATGACACACAGTATGTGTTGTGCTCTCAGCTCGGTGCTTTCCTTCCAAGTGAACTCGTTCATTAGAGTCACAGTTTGTACACCAGTTTCGGATGCATTAGGTCTCACTTGCTCTTTGCCTCACTGGACAAGTAGAGATATATTTTTGTTCTGTTTGTTTTTGCAATATTATAAAAAGAGTACAAGTGATGCTGTTTTATGAAAGTTTGTTTGGAAACTGAGAGTTTCTGGTTTTATCACCAGAGGCTACTATCAAACCCTTCTAGTGGGTGGGAGGGCTCTTCTTAGACTGTCCACCTCTGAACTTGCTCTGAAGCTCAAGGTTTTCTGTCCACCAAACACTTGGGTGCTTTTAAGTGTTTTTCTACAAATTAGGTTTATCGGCACCTATTTGATAACTTCCAAAATGTGCTTTCATGCCCAGGTAGCTTGAATACGGGCCTCTGGCAGTATTCAAGATCTGTGGGCACGTCATAAATAATAACACTGTGCTACTCATAAAGAGAGTGTTATTTATTTTGCAAAATAGTTTTTTTTTTTCAATTATATTACTCCCTTCTACCCTGAAGCTAGGCAGAACAGGCATTTTCATCTCCTTGTACAGGTGAGTAAAAACAAGATTAGAAGGTGTTAAGTGCTGTCACCGAGTGTCCAGGTCTCCAGCTTTCAGTTTGGGCTCTGCAAGCCCACGCTTCCCCTTCCGGGACTCTCCACTCCTTCTCTGACCCTCACTTTCACCAGCAATACTTTTAACTCTTCTGTAAGGGAAACCCAGTTGCACAATGGTACACTTGACCTTCACACAGTCAGGAGCTTCGGCTGGTTCTCCAAGGAAAGCCGAAAATGTAAGAAAATGAAACGAAAGCAAAGTAGGCATCTGATGAAAGTTGCCTTTTCCCTTCTGTATTTTAGGACCCCACATATTATTCCACAGATTTAGTGAACATTCCGCAATGGCACACAACCTGCCAAATCTCTTAACGTACATCCCAGATGCCTGCCTAGATTTAAGCCAAGAGCAAGAGTGGGCATAGTGGTTTTTTCTGTATAGAGCCTTCTGTTGTGGGGGCTGGGATATGTGGAAGCAGACACCAAACTAATGCTTTGGTGAGTAAGTGGATAAGGGCATACCCAGATGAGGACCTGTTCTCAGTGGTGTTAATCACGGTCGTCTGTGATGGTAGCAAGAACACGAGCACACGACGAGGTGGAGAGGGGAAGCCTCATGCTCCCTCTGCATCTGAGCAGGACAGGATGGGGTCCATGAACGTGAGGAGTCACAGTAGATCTGCAGAGAGTCCAACTGAGTGGGATCTCCCAGTCTTCAAGTTTCCTCAGTACCCAGCAATTGGCCCTTGGGGACCAATGGAATAATCCTAAATATAGTTACTGTACTTTACTCTATGGAATGTTCTGAGCAAATAAACCCCTTTAAAAGGCTACCTTTTCTCCTTTTCTTGTGTTGCCAATCATAGGTTTAAGTTGGGGTTTATCCTTCTCTCTCAACAACACTCCAATATGTGCTGATTCCCAATTTACTTGATGGGGATGTATGGCTGTGGACTGACAAAAAGCTGTCCCATGAGTCCTTCATGATAAAAAGTGGCCTCTTCTTTTTTGGCAGAGGAAGAATCACGTTTAACAAGTGAGGAAGGCTCTTTTCTAAAAGTGCTACAAGACCGGAAGAACACCAGCGCTGAGCTGATGATTGAGCCAGAGAGGACATCCTCAGAGAAAAATGACGACAACTTGTCCGCCTTCCTGAGTGAGCAGCTAGACTTTAATGTTGAAAATGATGTTATTAGTTCACTAAATTACAGATTGCCTTATTTCTTGGAGACAAATCTAGAAGATATAGAATCAATGTTATTACCATTCTTTAAGTTCCCTTTTTCAAATGTGCAGGGTGGAGATGTACCGGAGTCATTTCAAAACAACACATGCAACCCTCTTAAACCTGAATTTTACTATTCAAGTAACAAAAATAAATTGAGGAAACTCTATTTTTTGTAACAGATCTCCTGATGAAGCTTCTCAGTGAGCAAGAAGAAGCAAAGGATTCCAAGGCAGAGTGGGATGCGAATCAGTGGGAAACTGAGAAAACAGAAGCTCCGGAGGAAGCGGAAGAGGAGGAGGAGGCACTTGGGGTGAGGGCAGCTCCCGAAACACAAAGCCCTGACAGTCAGTCAGTTGGGACATGCCATGAAAGTACCAGGGCAGGAAGACCAGAGGCTCCTAGACTGTCTCTTGTCTTAGCCATGAGGCTTTGGCCAAGACAATGATCTTCCACTTTGTTCATTTAGACCAGGAGTGTCAAACTCATTTTCACCAGGGGCCACATCAGCCTCACAGTTGCCTTCAAGGGCCAAATGTAATTTTAGGACTGTATAAATGTAACTACTCCTTAACAGTTAATTGAGAGCTCGGCACTGCCGCCCGGTAGAAACAAGGTGCCAGACCAGATAAAACAAGGTGGAGGGCCGGATTCGGCCAGTGGGGCTTGTGTTTGCCACCTGTGATTTAGACAGTGGTACACCTGTTCCTAGGGTAGATGTGCAGAGGACCTAACACACAAGATAAATAAGCTGTACCAGAAAATGCTAATGTTAAGATTACATAACACATCAGCTATGGTATGTTCTTTAAGAACCTATACAAGAGGGAACCCCCAAAAAACCAGAATTATCTTCTGGAAGGCGGGCCCCTTGTAGTATAGCTTTGCCCCTGTAGGTGAGTGTTCGAGGAACCCATCTGTTTCAGTGTAGTAGCTGGCATTGTTGTGAGAGGCTGTTCGGCTCCAGTGAATTTTTTTGAAGACTCTTTCAACGTGTTTGCCCATTTCATGGTGGATGTTTTACAAGCACATCTGCCACGCCATGCGTGTTCAGCAGTTTTTGACAAAAAATGTCATAACCCCCATACCCCACATTCCCTATTCACCCAGTCTTGCCCCAAGTGATCTTTTTGTGTTTGCCCGGATGAAACAAGTCCTCAAAGGGATTTGTTTTTCCAGTGTGGAAGCAGTGAAACAAAAAACAGCAGAAGCACTAAAAGGCATAAAAATCGATGAGTTCAAAAACTGTTTTGAGCAGTGGAAAAACCATCTCCATAGGTGTATTGCATCAAATGGAGAGTACTTTGAAAGTAACTGAAGCTTGAACATATAAGAATAAACACGCAATTTTTTATAAATAAATTCCAGGTATATTTGGGTCCCCTCTTCATAAGCAATTCACCTGAAAGAGTGGGTGGGGTTTTAGAGTAGTAAAGAATAGTTAGCTATTCTTTAGGACAGGCTTAAGAATGGTCATTTTTTATCTTTTCCATCGCTTTGGTTTGTTTATAAAATTCTTCTTCTTCTTCTTTTTTTTTTTAGCGTGCCAAAGAAGTGCCAGGGCCGGAATATGGGTATAGGAACAAAGTCCTCGTGGCATCACCTGTAATTGCAGTAGCAACAGGTTTTACCCTAATTGTCTGTGTCATTTTGGTAAGACAACAGTTAATTCAGCTTTCCAAAATATATTCTATCTATAGAACAGATTCAGAACCCACAAACTGAAAATCAAAGCCCCTTTCCCACCTACTCTTCCTTGATATTTTTTTTTCTAGTTGCAAGCACTGAGATATGCTTTGTTCTGTTCCGGAGGTTTTTAAAGGAAGCCCACTCCCAGAGATCTCTGTGGAGTTGAAATCAAGATAACAAACCACTGCACTCTTTTGAGAACTTCAGTTTAACAGGCCAGAGTTGACATGATAGCAAAATTTCTTCAACTCAAAACCAACGATGCCAATTCGATGTATTACCAATTACTTTCTTCCTACCACTGACTTCTTTCCTTGTTGGCTAAAATGAGGAAAGATATAGAATCTCCACCCTCATGGAACTATGCCAGCCTGGCAGAAAGGACATGGCTGAGAGATAAAAGTGTGATCTTGTCAGTTCATTAGATTCACTTAGCAAGTTTCTTCTCCAGTGTGTAAAGCACAGTGTGCAAATAGGTTCAGTCAGAACACTGCCACCTAAATCCTGCATCGGGCTTCTCTGACGTGTGTCATATTCATAGTCGTCGGTTCCTGGAGCTTGCCTGTTTCCCTTTTGTTCAATTACACAAAGATTTATTTTCCTAACAGGCAGGAGCTAACATTAAATGAGTGATTTAGTAAGCTGACGATCTTCACTCTACCCTAGTAATCCAACCTAACACCTTGTTCACCTTTTCAACCGTCATGGAAGCCCTCCAGTCCAGCCAAAGCAGCCCCTCTCCATAACCTGGCCACACCACGCCCATGCCTACTTTTGTTTGTGCCTTTGCCCATCTAAAATTCCCTTATTTTGTTCTGCCTGTGGGAGTCCTGTGAATCTCTCAAAAGCCAACTCAAGTTCATATTTCCTCACAAAGCCTTCCCTGAATATTTCAGCCCAGCTAGTCCTTCTGTGAGATTTGTCAACATTTTGGGGGTTGGCAGTAGTGAGGCATTTCCTTCCCCTGAGAACTTAAAAATATGGTAAACAAGTTTTTAAAAGGTGGCTCCCCAAGAAAGAAATGCCAAGGTCAACACATCATGGGGCAGAGCAGAGATGCGTACAGATGAAATGGCTTCCTGGTCTACCTGACTTAAGTAAAACCTGCCTGGATGTATTAACTACCAAAGGAAACATGTCTGTCTGCAGGAGGGTTGGTCAGGTCAGTAGTAGAAGCAGAGACAAGGTGAGGAAGAGACTGACATTGGATGTCATTGGATGACATGGGCATTGCCCACCCTAGCAGTGCCTAACGGTAGAGATGGTACCAGACAGCAGACATGGAGAGTCAGGCCCACTAGCCAGGCTGTGCCTGGTGGGGAGATGGATGGATGGATCCTGCTGACTCAGTCTTTTCTATCAAACACAGGATTCAGCCTGATTCCTTTTGTTTTAATTCTGTTCTCACCAAGCAGCCTTCTGATTGTGCTTTAGTGTGCCGCATGGCCTAGCTCTACAGAGTGCATTTCCCTGACTGTGCAGACGCAGATGGTGTCTGTGAAACAGATGTAGTTCTCGTCATCAGGCCATAAGCTGGCATTCTGATTTGTTAACCCTGTGGTATTGATAAGGTGAGACTGCCCCAAGAAAAAGTGAGTCCTCTCTTGGTGAAGAGAGTCTGATTGCTGAGCCTATGAGGCTGGGCACCAGCATGGGGCCAGCTTGCCAAGGCCTCTGGGAAGAAGTCATTGGCCATTGTCCAGGCAGTACCCTCTACATCTCCAGGTGGCATAGAGCTTTTTTGCTTCTTTTTTGGAATTTCTATAAACTCCTATACTGCATTTAATTTCTATGTAGTTTAATCTCACATTTGTGTTTATTTATGTGGCTTCATTATTTCCTCTCCCCACTTAGATGATACACTTTTTGAGGATGTAGACCATGCCAGGTTTTGTTTTGTAGTGGGCAGTAAGGGTGTTCAAAGGAAGAGGGATGAGGTGTTTTGTCAATTCCATAATGAGGAGCAATGCAACTTAATATTTATTGGAAGTAGCATACAGTGTGAACTGTTGCTAGAAAGTATGCTCCTAGGGCTTGTGAAATGTCACCTTTTAATATTCACATCAGTGGAAGAATATGGACAAATGGTAATACAATAGCTACCTAACTATTTGAAGGGCAAATAACAGCAGATATCTGTTTCTCACCTTTAATGTATTTACGTAAATGTAAAAAAAAAAAAAAAATAGGAAGAACCAGTAAAAATACTAGAAGAAAATAGAAGCAATATTTTTATAATCTGGTGGTGGGTAGAAAGTTTTCTGAGGCTGACACAACAGGAAGAACCTTTTGATAGATTTGACCACCTTGTCTGTGACACCATTGGCAAACCTAGCACAGGTCTGTGCCAAGCATAGGATGAAGAGTTTTCCGTACATTGTCCGATTCAATCCCCATAATCCCGTGCAGACGATATTACCACCCTCGTCCATAGATAGAGATGATCAACTGAAGACCCCGGTGGTTTTGCCTGACTGCAGAGCCTGCACTTCTTACTCCACTGTTCTGTCTCCTTAAAGACAAAAGCACCGAGGAGTATTTGGAACATTGAAATTCAGTGAAAGCCACTGAAAGCATTAAGATATTTAATGTCAAAAGAGTCCATGAATCAACAGGAAGAAAACAAACCATCAGGGGGAGAAGAGGGTGAGGGCTGTGAGGAGCAGGATGTGTGTCACTGTGTCTGCCAGTCATCCCATGGCTTGTGGGATGGAGGTTTTGTTAGCGAGGCCCTTATTACCTCACGGCGGAAAATTAGTCTCTGATGTGTTCTTTTAGTCTTTTTTATAATATTTCTTGTTATTTATAATTTTAAAAAAAAACTGTTTAGTATTGGTTTTATTTTTTTTTTTTAGTGTGGTTGTCTGTTTTTCCCTTACATGAACATTTAATTGTTTTAAAATCTGTTACTGAATGGCTTGTTCTTTCTTTCTTTCTTTCTTTTTTAAGATTTTATTTATTTATTTTCAGAGAGAGGGGACAGGGAGAGAAACATCAGTATGTGGGTTCCTCTCAAGGGCCCCCTACTGGGGACCTGGCCCACAACCCAGGCATGTGCCCTGACTGGGAATCGAACCAATGACCCTTTGGTTCCTAGGCTGGCACTCAATCCACTGAGCCACACCAGCCAGGACGGCTTGTTCTTTCTTTACTGATCTAAAGTACTATCTTTGGACTCTAGTCTGTTGATCCAGTTATCTTTTTCTGTACCAGTAACAGTATCACTATGTAATTCCAATCTCTTTGTAACATATTTTGATATCTGCTAGGGTAAGCTCCTGCTTTTTTATCTTCTTTTTCATATATTTTATAGCTATTCCTGCACATTTTCTCTACCAAATGTCAGCTGGCCAGTTTTTGTTTAAAAACTATCTTAGAATTTGAATAGGATTACCTTACATTTGTAGGTTTGTTTGCGGAGAATTAACATCTTTACAACATTCTAGGAACACAGCATCTTCACGTTGTGTATTCTTCCTGACGTCCTTCAGAAGAGTTTTAGTGTTTTGATCACATAGGTCTTACACATTTTTTGTTAAATTTATTTCTAGGTACTTTATGCATTTTAATATTGTAAGTGGGACCTTTCCTTAATTTTTAACTAGTCTTTTGTGGTACATAGGAAAGCTCTTGAGGTTTGCTCAAGATGTTGATCTTTTGATCTTTGGATTTAGCCATCTTATTGAATTATCATATTACTGGACAATAAAATTTTAGTTGATGCTCTTGGACTTCTTAGGTTTTGCATCATCTCATATACTAATGTGTTTTGTGTCTTTCCAATACTTCACTTTTTTAAATTGAATTGATTAGGACCTCCTCCACAGTGATGAATAGTAACAGTAATAACAGGCATCCTACTCTTGTTCTTGACCTTGAAACAAAGCTGCTGTGTAAGTTTCTGATAGATACTTTTATTTTCTTTTTCTACTTCTAAGAGTTTTTATTAGGAATTATCTGCTGAATATTATCTAAAACAGCCAATGAAATGCATTGCCAGCTCCATGAAAGATCCTAAGTTAGGGATTATGGAGGAAGAGTCAAAGGACTATTCAGCAAAATTCCTATCCTCCAAAAAGTTTTCATCTTATTTAAAAGGGAGCAAATAAAGATTTAGAGAAAGTGGTCATTGTGATAAGTAATTGTGATGTTGTTATCTCCCAAAACAGATATGTGGTAGAGTAACATCAAAGGAAGACAAAGAAGGAAAGCCAAGGTAAATATTAGTCTGAGTTTTTAAAATAGAATTTTAGAACTAAAGGAGCGTCCTCTTCCTATAAGAGGCCTGAGGTGACCTCTGAAAATGGTTCGCTGTCCACTTGACCCAGAAAACTCCACAACATCATGCAAATCAAGAGTTTTAAATCTTCATGGTCACTTTAAGAGCGCTCATGAAACTGCCAGGCCATCAAGGGTATGCACATCCGAAAAACCACCAAGTATCTGAAGGATGTTACTTTATAGAAGCAACGTGGGCCACTCTGTCCTTACAATGGTGGAGTTGGCAGGTGTGCCCAGGCCAAAGAGTGGGGCTGGGTGCAGGGTTGGTGCCCCCAAAAGAGTGCTGAATTTTTTGCTGCGCAAGCTTAAAATTGCAGAGAGTAGTGCTGAGCTTGAGGGTTTAGATGCAGACTCTCTGGTCACTCAGCCCACCCCGGTGAACACAGCTCCCGAGATACAGGACGGAGGTTACGGAGCTCCCGGGTGGATGGACCCATGCCTGAGCTCTCAGACCTGCCACACTGAGGTGACCCTACTGAGGAAGAACAGACTGTTCCTACACCAGAGAGGAGGTTGCACAGATAACAAGATATCCCAGAAGAAACTAAAGAAACAAAAACTTGGGAGTAAATTTATCATAAAATAAATGCTAGGAAAATGAAAAACAGAAATAAAGAGAACTAGAGGAGAACTTAGACCTCACCTATTTCAATCTCCTCACTTTACAGCGAGGAAACCACTACTTTGGAAAGAGTACTTATTTATGCTGATGCTTTGCCTAGATTTTGCAAAATTAGCTCTCTAGCCAAAGCTGAGGTAGAATGGGACTGGCACAGATGCGTCTGCTATCTCTAGTCCTTTAAGAAATCAGGTGCAGAGGGAGAGGTCTTGGTTGTACCTGTTCCTGCTGGTGGTGGAGTCTCTGGGGAAGTGTAGGGAGGGCTGCGTAGTCTTCGGGGAAGGGTGCTGGTCCCCTTCAAGGCCAAGGAAAGGTGACCTGTATGAGTCCTTCCTGTAAAGTAGCAGGGAAAACTTCCCTTCTCGTCCTCCTGGTTTTCAGGCCCCTTCTGCCTCTACTTCCTTCATCGAAGCCTCCTAGAATTTTAACTGGGAGGGACCTTAGACAGTACTTTGTCTTTTCCCTTAAAACTAAGGAAACGGAGCAGAGGAAAGGGAAAACGCCTTGCCCCACCGTTACACTGCTGTCGGAAAGAAGACGGTGCCTTGCCAGCGGGGGCTTCTCCGCTGGTCATACTGTGCCTGGGCCGTGAGCTGCATTTTATGTCACAACTCAGTGCACACGCGCCATATAGATTTTGTTCTGAAACAAAACCATTATGCACTCTGATTTTTTCCTATTCCATCTTTATTCAAAAAGAATATTTTCGTATTTCAGTGCTGGTTTTGACCTTTAAACTGATCTCACAGCTCAGTCAGCAGAGACAGCCTGCAGTATGAAAGGCAACAAGCTGGCTAACTCTGCTATTTGGACTCAGGCGTTTACTTGGTGTGATTGAACTTAGAGGATAAAGCAGCGACAAATATAAAAGCACCTCCTTTCCCCAGCCCCAGGAAATGGTGCATGTGAGACTAAGTCTAGAGGGGGCCGATGTAAAACGCTTCTGGAGAGAGTAAACTGCTTCTGCCCGGTGTGGTTGTGCAGTTCCCCCCACCGCCCTCAGGGCACTTGGCCAGGGCCAGGAAGGGGAGCGGGGCTGAAAATCCTGCCTGTACCCCATGCCGAGCCGCATACACAGGGCTCCCAGAGACACGGAGGACTGTTTTAAACAGACACAGAGAACCTCTGGAAGCCCAGCAAGCAAGGAATCATTTTCAAGGTCCCAGGTCTGTAATGATTTTGCTCATGAACATGGACCCAGGTACCCATTTAGTCCTAATAAGGACAGAGCTATACATTGTGAGAGACATGAAAAAAATGCATGAATCACTAATTGTCGGTATGGGTTTTCCTCCAAGGGGCTTTTTCTCAAGTGTCCTGAATAAGAGACGTTCACAGGACAGCAAGATGGAGGTAAATTTGAGGAGGACAAAGTGCTGGGGCGGGGCAAAGCAGGGGACAGACAGAATTCACGACTCCCCGTCTGTTTCCCAGGCGGGCGGTTTCTGGAGCAGGCTGAAGGGCATGTTTGGAATGTCCAGAGCCGTATCCAAGAGAACTGAGGCCCAGGTGCTGCACGACAAGGACTCCTCCGACGAGAACGAGCTTTTCGACCAAATGTAAATTCTTGGGAACATTTAGAATTCCCATCTAAAAGGAGCAAATAGTGACTCGTTTAATTTTTCCTTTCAAGAGTAAAAGCTCTGGCCTTCTTCTTTCCTGCAGGGAGAAGGGAGAAGGCTCCTCCTCCACAGTCAGGACTCCTTCGTTGGTTGACACTGCCGAGTGAATGAACCCCGTTACCAATAAATCTTTTTCTTCTGTTGAAATATGTTCATTCTTAACTGCCTCTGGCCATGAGGTAAGGAATTAAAATGTAAAATAATATATATTATACATACACACACTATAAATATATATAAAACAAAGGCCATAGGCAAGAAAAGCAAGGCTGAAGCCAGCACCTCCTCGGGCAGCAGTGTGCTCAAACAAGGGTGAAGAGGTGTTTCTCTCCCTCATTGCCCTCCATCCGGTCAGCCCCTGAGAACTGGAAAACACATCTTCCTCCAGGGGTGTAGGTTACTAAGTCAAATAACAGTTTATCCTGGTGCTCTGTCCCCTGGCTCGCCAAGTGCCAGTTATTCACAGCATACTTGACTTTTGTCTGTAGTGGGTCATCCCGTTCTGGCCCCCTCATCAGATCTTTGGGTTGTCAGAATATTTGGATCCCTGAGCCAACCTTCGAGGTGGGGCCTGTCTTTTCCCCCAAGCTCTCAAACTCATGCACAAATGTGTGCCCTGTCTTGGTGTAGTAGGTTCTCCACACTTACAAGCTAGTAGAAAGTTCACATTAGGATTTTGGGTTTTCTTTTTTTCATCAAAAAACCCCCCACTGTTGGGTAGTCAGGAAAGAGATGCTGGAGAGACAGGATAAAGAAGAATGTGTGAGAGCAGTAATCTCTTCAAGATCCTTGTACCTTTGCATTGTTAAGGTATATGAATGTGCTTATTTGGAAAGAAAACAGATTAAAAATCCAAAACAGAAAATACAAATCAATAGGAATGAAAGTTGTATTCATTTCCTCCCACACCCTCTTTGAAAGCCCCAGGGCAGTCCTTGGGAAGAAGTTTGGGGAGAAACAACAAGGGGGCATAACCCCCTCTTTCCGGGCAACCACCACCACCACCACACTCAAGCAGGGTAACGGCCAGCCGCTGGGGACCTGCAGCGAGCGTCCAGTGCGGCCCTGCCCTTGCCTGCTGGCCGCCCACCCCATGCGATACCATTGGCCTGGTGACATTCCTACAAACTGCCTGTTGCACAGCTGGTGACAAGGCCCAGGCAGCCCAGGAACACCCAGCCTCCCTCATCCTGGGTCCCCCAAAGCTGCTGGTTTTACTATTTGGAAACTCCTTTGCCACCTCTGTTCCAGCCAACCTTGGCTCCACCCTGGTCCCCAGCCTACAGGGGAAGGAGGGCAGGGAAGCCTCGGGACAAGCAACCTCTCAGAGTGGCAGGGACCCGCAGGCCTTAGAGAGAATGGTTCCCGCTCTCTCATCCCCAATTTCAGAATTCTAAAATGCCTGAAAGCTAAATGTACAGGATGGCAAAACCTGACCTTTATGTACCCCGGTGAGGGTGTACCTCATAGGTTTTGCTGCAGAATGTGCAGGTCTGGTTTTGGAAGGCTGCTCCAGGTCCCTGGAGATACCATATCACATACAATTCATGCACTGACTTTGTTCTAAAATTGGAAAAATTCTGAATTCCAAAACCCAGCTAGCCTCCAGGATTTCAGATAAGCGACCTTGGATCTGTGTTATGCCCACTTTACTAAGCTGAGTCAGGGCTGACAGAGGTCGGTCACAGCTGGGAATGGGCTTATGGGTCTACTAAGCAAGGTGGCATCTCCCTAACATGCCTCCTAAAGAATCCGCCCCCCTCTCTGTCCCCTTCCCTCTTGTGACTCTCCTCTGGGGAGCTTTCCTTGTCCACCCAGCCAAAACTATTGCCCTTCTTGGCAATGACCTTTCCCTGTTGAGCCCAGTGCCCACCACTCATGGGCACTTTGTTGGGAGGCAAGAGTACAGCAGCTGAAGGCTGATCAGTGGCTCCAGCTACTCAGGACCCAGCCTTGGTTTGGCCATTTTTCAGCTCTGTGACATCAGGTGGTTTACTGTCAGCTGGTCATATCAGGGGAGGTGAGCGCCTGCTACTGCTACGCACAAGACATTTTGCTAAAAAAGGCAGAGGGTGTAAGATTGACTTAAGGATACAGAATCCCTCACTTCCTATAAAGGTAGGACAAGTATACACAAGTGGACTGAATGTCATTAAGAAAAACAAAATGTCATGTAAGGGTATAAGTATTCAAGTTTGTTTTTTAAAGGAAACCCCACCACAAACTGTACTTTAATTCAGCATATACACAGCCATCAGTCCTAAATATTATTTGCTAGGCCTTCAAAGGGAAGTGAATGTTAGCTTCACCCTCACGATCTCACCCAATCCTAATTGCTTGCCAAAAGAAATAATAGTATTGCATTGGGTGGTCGGGTTTCAACGTATGAATTTGGGGGAGGAGAACACACACACTGGACCACAACATTTCAATTTTGGACTTTTATACACCAAAAGCATGAGAGAATAAATTTCTGTTGTTGAAGCCACGTCTGTGGTACTTTGTTACAGCAGTCCTAGGAAACTAATGCAGACTCCAACTACCCCTCAGGAATGGTTTTGAACTTCAGTGATTAGTGGGAATGAGACATCTTCTCAGGTGTCTTGATTCATAAAAAGTTAACTCTCAATGGCATATATATGTAACTTTTCTTAATCTTTAGCAAATGAAAGAATTTCTTAATACTTTTACAAATGAAAATTTCTCAGCCAGGCACCACAATTAACTCAGTCTGGGGCTGGCCGGATAGAATCTGCATATTTTCAACCACCCCAGGGAGCTGTGCTATTGGTAGGTGATCCTCAAACCACCAGAGACAAGGAAGTCTTGCAGAGCCGCAGGTCAGGTCAGTTAATTTAAAAACATAAATAAAATGTGTTGCACAGACCACAAATGCAAACATGATGCAATTAATCAAATAAGAAATTATTGTCTAGGAATCTGTCCACAAGGGAAAAATTGATGAAAGAAAAAAGTCAGAAACTCAAACTCAAACTCCTGATAACTGAATATTCCTAATCCTTTTTTTGTTGGCTGGGCAAGTTCACGTCAGAGCATCAGTCTTGTTGTTCTGACTGATTGCTGCTCTCTGTGTCAGTGGGAATGCTTGCTAGCCATAAAACAGCAGGCGGGAACACTCCCCCCCCCCCCACCAGCCCACTGGAGAAAAAAAATTATTTAAGGCAGAGACTTAGAAACAATCATCTGGAAACAGTGAACAAATTCAAAGATCAAGGGGCTTGTTTTTCTGGAAAATCAGTAAAAAAACAATTTTTGTTATTTTCTCTTATGCAATTTATTAAAGAACCAATGATGTTAAAGTAATAAACCAACTTACTGCCACAAATGTCATTGAAAACAAACTCCTTAAATTTGCTTTATTTCCAGTCCGTTCAAAGACAGCATGATTCTCTGCCACCTTATTTTAATTTTGGAAAAAGTCTTGTTGTGTTTTCCAGATGAGTTCTAGTAAGCCAGCCAACATCTCACTGATATCTCATGTATTTTTGAAATTTAAAGCCTGGGGTTAAGGGAAGAAAGTAATTTCAGATTAAGAATTAAATAAATAGTTACATAAGTAAATAATTACTTAAGTAGATATAAACTCACATATGGTAATAAATGGTACAGTGGAAAGAAATATATCAGGAGCTCAGAAAATGCCTTTCTGAGAGGAGAACAACTAAGCTAACCATAAAATGAGCAATGTTAGGTAGGTTGAAAAGGAAAGGAGAAGTACAGGTAAGGGAAATAGCTTGTGCAAAGGTCCTGAGGCAGGAAACCCTGGCACATGCCAGGCACTGAGTGTGGCTGGAATCCTGAGAGTAGGGGAAGGGAGTACTGATAGGGCTGGGAGGCAGACAGGGGTCAGGTTGCACAGGGCATACACAGGCCATGCTGTGGACAGAGGGTTTATTCTGAGGACAAAGGGAAGTTTTTGATGTGTTTTAAGCAGGGAAAGCAGCTTTTACATTTTGGCAAGTGCACTGTGAGTCATGTGTAAAGAATGGATTCAGGAGGCCTAGGGTGGAGAAACCAGATGAGAGGCTGGCTGCAGTCCTCCAGGCGGAAATGACCAGGGCTGGACACAGTTGTAGCCATGGGAATGAAGAGGAGAAGATCTCTTAATGATGGGGCTGGCTGGCTGGGACTCTCGCTCATTTGGCAAAGTGGATCGGGTAGGGGCTGGTAACCAGATGCTGCTTACTGCCCTGAGGAAGCCTGGAGGAGGAGCAGTTTCACATTCCCAGGCAGACAAGATTCATGTCTCAGTTCCCTTGGAGCTGATCACTCTGATACTGAATGGCAACAACCTCCCCCAGCTGTGCTCTTCTGCTAACTGGGCAGGCCTGTCCTCTTAGAGTATGCCCAGTAAAACACATTACTTCGAAGACCTAACCTCACTGAGCCTGAATGTCTTCATTCACAGATGGGAACTCGGGCCCCAAGGCTGTGGTGGGATCCAATGAGATATTGTCTGTGGAGCGCTCATGCAATACCTGGCATGCAGTGAGTGCTCCATACACCTAAGCATCTTTTCTTCCTCCTGTGACCCAGGTGTCTCACCTCCCTGGTGGGCCAGTTGACAATGCGCTGTCTGTAGGATTACAAGTGGGGAAGGAGGATGAAGAATTGTGGGGAAAGGGAGGGGCTATGTAATATAGGATGTTCAAGGAAGGCCTTCCTGATGAGGTGGCATTTGAGCAGAGCCCTGAAGGGAGCTGACCGATGTGGGAGAGGAGTATTCTGGCAGAGGGAATAGACACAAAACCCGGGGGCCTGGTCCTGCCTGCTGTGTTTGAGGATCAGCCAGAAAGACATTGAACTGGAATGGGGAAGCGAGGGAGAAGGTAGATGAGGTCAGATGGTATGGTGGCTGGTGGGCAGAAACTTGTACGCATTGCAAGGACTTTGACTGACTGAGATAGGAAGCCATTGAGGGGTTTTGAGCAGGAGAATGAAATGATCTGGCTTATGATTGAAAAGGATCATTGGCTCTTCTATTGAGATTATACACATGGAGACCCTTCAGAGGCTATTTGAATTGTCTTGAGAGAAAATGGGTGCTGGGCTGGCAGCCAAAATGGCAGTGAGTGCTCAAATTTCGGATGGAATGAAGCAGAAGATATGTGAGGTGGGAAAGAGCAGAATCACGGTGACTACAGGCTGTTGTTCTGATCAGCTGGAGGGGTGGAGCTGCCTTTTGTGGAGATGAGGAAGGCAAAGGGGGTGAGGATTTGGGAGCATTCAGTTCACTTTGGGACCAGATAATTTTGAGAAACTATTAGACACCTTAGTGGAGATGTCTGGGCTGAAGAGGTATAATTTCGGAAGTTTCAGCCTCTAGGGGAGTAAGGAGCCTGGTGGAGATGATCCGGGGAGGGGGCTCGACAGAGATGTGTTGGGAGGATGATGCCCTGCGTGGACTTGATGATAAAATGGGAGAAATATGCTCTATACCACCGCGATGTGGGACGATGAAATGATACTGTGTATCATGTAGCACACTTTGCACAATTTGTGGCACAGAGTATATGCTTCTTGAAGCTCCTTCCTTCATCCTGTAGGTAGATGGGTTCGCCTTGCTGTGGTAGGTGGCTGTGGGTTACCTGCATGGCATTGGGTCTCATGTGTGTGTCCCTGCTGCTCAATCTCTGTCTGAAGCCATGTGGACCAGCTTGGTCCTCTAGCTTCAGAGAATCTTCTGTGCCCAACAGCTCACTGCCCCTTCACCCCTGTGCTCCCTCCTACCCTTCCCAGGGGCCCTAGGTCTTTCCCAACCCCTCACTGATTCTTGTCCCCTTGGCTTTGGGATCTGAGCTTCCGCTGAAGCTCCAGTCCCATTTTGGAGTGAATGTGAATGGAGTTGCAGAGAACTGGTTTTCAGCTCTCTGGGATTTGAGTGGAGTGTGAGCCCAAGAGCATTAGGGCTCTAAGGATGGGAGTTTGGAGAAGCAGGCCTCTTGCACAGGAGCTTAGGACTGAGGCAGAAAGCCATGGTGTACCTTCCCCAAGGGCTGAGTTGGAGGGTGGGACCACACCAGAGTCCCCGAGCCCCTCTCCTGGGCTCTACCCAGTGAAGCGTGGGCGCATCTGAGACCAGAGTGCAGCACCGCCTGCCTGCCTGCCTCCCCTGTCCCCACTCCCCACCGAGTCCTGCCTTGGGCCTGGCTCTGTCTTTAGTTGGGGTGGTGGTGGGCGTTGGTCAAATTTCCAAAGTCACTGTCACACCAGGCAGCAGACTCTGAAGAGACCACAGCGCTTCAGTGGCTGGTGCAAGAGGCTTCGGGCAGGGAGGACGTGGGGGTGCTATTGATACTAGGTCTTGAAGGGTGGACAGAGAAGTAAACGTTTTAAATGGCTGAGGTGAAGGGAAGAGCTTTCAAAGAAGGGTGAGCTGCAGCCCCCATGTGGACAAAATAAGGAGGTGTGTTAGGTGTGCACCTCAACTGTCCACTTCATGTGAGAATAAACGATATTTAACATGGTTGTCAGTATTCTCACACTGTTCCCATGATGTAAGGCCCTGAATAAAGGGCTACTTGTTTTCCACGCTTCCAGACGGAACTCTGCCCCCATCGTTCCACTGTTTAAGTTAGTTGATAGTGAAGTGTTTAGAGCGGCACCTGCCACACAGTGAATACCATAGAGTTGTCTGTACAATAAAAGAAATGACCAGGTTGTCTTGCGAGAGAACACATTTAAACCACCAAGTTCCCTTTCTATAGCATGATTTTGTTCCAGCTGGGTACTCGTGAGGGGAAGGCAGGTGCTGTCTGGGAGCCAAAGCGCCCTCAGGCCCCCAAGGCGGGGTATCAGGGCAGAGCTCCAGGAGAAAGCAGAATTCACCAGAGCACAAGGGCCCAGAAAAGCAAGAATGGGCTTCTGTTCAGGCCAGGACCATGCCCAGGGACCACTGGGCACTGAGAGGGTTGCTTGGGGAGGGGCGGGGAGGTGGTCTTCGGTCTCTTCTCCTGGTCCCCAGGCTGTGGCGGCCCCCCGCCCCCAGATCACTTTTACTGGCTTTCCAGCTGTTCTATGTACTTCTGCACCCAGGCATCACTGGGGTTGGTACAAATACTTCTCCCACGTTTGGTGAGGAAGCTGTGGAGCAAGAAGAAGGATGAGGAGCTGAGAGTTCGCAGCCAGGAGAGGAGCCCATCCCACCACCCCATTCTATTTCAAGCGTGAAACTCCCCATCCCTCTCTTGCAGAGAGAGACCCCCACCCGTATTCCCCACCCTACTTCCCCAGGGGTTCAGTGAAGGCTCCACCAGGCAGATCCACTCTCCTGGTGGAACTGCCTGATGGCATCTCCATCTTTTCCAAACCCTCTCTATCCACAGGCACCAGCTCCAACCACCTCCCTGAAGGCCCAGCTCGGGCCTAGAAGTCTTCCCCTCAGCAGCCTCCTCTTCGTATCCCAACCCCCTGCATCCCTCTCCCGGGCCCTACTGGTTTTCTTCATTTGCACCCCCTTCCATCATCAGCCAGGCTGTACTTACACAACCCCTGGGGTGGAGCACTGGGTTGAAGTGAAGTAATATTTTTTCACAGAACGAAGTGGGATTCTCCGAGAGGTGAAGGAGAAACAGCAGGGAATAGCCTGGCTCTGAAATGGTCCTGCAAGGCAGAGACAGACTGTATGATGCTGAAACTTCTCTACAAGGAAGCTTAGACCTGTATCTCTATTCTGAAGAGAGAGCAACCAGGAGGGGTATAGGGGGAGGAAGAGATAAGACAGGAGCCCCTGGGAGGGAGTGTGGCCTGGCCTCTCTGGCCCCTCTTTTTTTCCTTCCATCTCTTAAATCAACCTCCTCTAAGTCCTCTCCAACCTCCCCACCGCCAGCCCCTCCTGACCTCTCCTTCCTCAGACCCTTCCCTGGGAAGGACTGTGACCACAGGGTTTCAAACTTCTGACACGATTTGGGGATAAGAAACCAGAATTCCTGGGAACTCTCAAAATCATAAATTATTCTGTATTTTTCATAACACCTTATTTTTCATGTTTTTAAATAATAGTGAATGATAAGATAGTAAACAATGAGTCACTTTTCCATGAGAGGGCTGTCCGAAAAGTTTCAGAGGTTTTCTATGAAAGATACAATAAATGCAAGGTTTATTATTACGGTATGTGTTGTGACAAGATTATATATTCAGTAGCATGTTGAAGGTTGTCGGGCAGATACAGAGAGAAATAGAAAGCAAGACAAGAAGGAAACAGCAACACAAAATAAAAACAACTTAAAAATTGAAAGAATACTACAACTATTTAACGGCCAAAATATTAAAAAGTTGTTGTTCAAAAGCGAACATTTAGAAGACTGGCAGCAGCGATTGCTGTATTGGTCACCTTTATCCTCGGCAGCAGATGTTCCGGACGCAGAACGTCCTCTCCACCCTGTGTCGCTGCTGGCCGAACTGTGGCTAGCGCGTCCAAGAGCATCTTCACATTCTGTGTCAGAGTGCCTGACGCTTCCCATAAGGCCCTTGCCTTTTTTAACGATGGACATGTATTGTCTGCTTGTCCTAGCTTTGGTTTTCCCATTCCGATTGATATTGCTTTTGCTAATTTAGATTTTATATACAAATTATCAAACGTTTCTGCTTTTATCTCCCAGTATTCCATGGCATTTACATATTTTCTCTTAGTATTTCATCTGTCAAATCATTTATACAGAGCTATGGCCTATAGCGATTACTCAAATCCTGGACAATGTCATTGAAGATTATTATTCAAATAACATCATATTCACACCTGCTAGCAAGAATCACAGTTGAAATTGCCAATTTAAGGACTTACTTTGCTTCTAAAACTTGTTATTTCTTGAAACACCACTAACATGAAACTAACATTTACTTAGCAGCGGACAGGGCCATGAACTTACACTTGAAACATGGCAAGGGCTTCAAGCTAATGGACTGTGACCACTTCTCTCCTGCATGCTCCCGTCCTGATTTGCCAAAATGCTGATCTTGACTTTGAACTCCATGTGTCAAATGTTGCCTGCTCTTGCTCTTGATGTCAATGCATTAAAGTCAGTAACATCTCTAGGTTGATTGTTAAGCTTTAATTCTTTCAGGAGAATTATAATACTGTTTCTCAACTGCATTTTCTTGAGACTTAGGTTTTGGAAAAACATGGAATTTGCTAAGAAGTACCCAGAAGGAATTCCTGCATGGAAATGCAAGTGGGTGCCCAGGGTGGGCACTGGTACCTGGTGTGTGACAGGGTCCTCCCTCCCAGGTCCCAGGGGGAGGTTGGCTGCGGGGGGGGGGGGGGTGGTCCCTGTGCCCAGAGAAGTGGAGCCTTGCCTCTAAAGTGGGAACACTGAACTTGCCTTGTTTCTGCTCCTGAAGCTGTGTGACCCTAGACAGGACACCAGCCTCTCTGAACTCGTGTCCTTAAAATGGCAAATCGTATCGATGGGGCAAGTACCGGGCACATTGATTTATATACCAGTGATTGTTTTGCGCAGTAAAGGCCCTGCTTCCCCCATGTGACAGGCGCGGAGGCTGAGGCTCAGGGAGTCTGCACGAGGCATGGCAGGCCTCAGCCGCCGGTGCGGAGCCTCCAGGCCGGGGCTCCCGGCAGCAGAAGCGCCTGTTTCTGCCCACCCCTGGATTCCAGCACATTCACTGAACAGGGTGGCACAGAATAGGCTTTTAATATATATTTGCTGTGTGAATTCAGTTGGAATCTATGTCTTTCTGACTATAAAGCCAATTATTTCTCCATTTTGTTTTGCTGTTGTCTGGAGGGGGAAAAAAGATTCCATTTATTGTCTCTGCTATGGGCCCGGTACGTGGCTTACTCCCTGACTTATCTCTATTCCTCACAACAACCCTCTGACAAAGCATCCGTCACCCCATTTGCAGAGGAGAAGTTATACAGTGATAACTGGAATTATAGGAAAACACTAAGGAGTTCTATAGCTAGTTGCAGTCAAAATTCCCGGAAAATAGGTCTCTTTCCCTGGACCTGTAGGGATGTCCAATGAGAGGCCCAGGACCCACCCAGCATTTTCCCATCTCTGGCTTTGGTGGAAATTCAACGAACTCAGGAGAGTAGATCCCTGGGAAATCTCCCAGAGCACCCGCTGTGCCTCTTTCTCCCTTGGCTTCAGCCCCCTGACGAGAGGCAACCTTGCCCACTTAGGGCGGAAAGGGCAGTGCGCTGGGAGTCTGGGACATCTGGCGCCAACCTTGGCCTCTTTCAGGGTCACTTGCTACTTTGTCTTCTTGTGTGCCACTGATATTTATTGACACTTACTACCCACCAGGACGGGGATCTGTGCCAGATTCACAGCTGGAAGGATCTTACAGGCAAAGGAGAGAGGCTGGCCTGTTCAGGTCTGCTTGGTCTTCCACATTTGCAAGAGGAATAGGCAATACAGATTTCAAAAGTGTTTCTTATTTTTAAAGGTTGGCAACCAATTCAAAGTTTGTAAAACCCTGTCTAAGCAGTGAAGATGGCTTGCTGTGGCTCCTGTGTCTCCCCAGGAGGTGGCTGAACAGATAGCCTGGAAGACTCTGGACCAGCTTCTCTCTGCTGGGACCCCAAGGACCAGGGAGGCTCTGTGCAGAGGCAGGTTTTCCTCTCCCTAGAGGAGAGAGAAAGGAGCCCTGCCCAGGAATGGGGCGAGGCCCCTGCTAAATGTGCCATCTGTTCTCTAGGGATCCCCAGGCAGACTTTTATGGACCACCCACCCACACCTCCTCTCTGCAGCTCCCTGCCTCTTGCCACCGTGTTGTCTTTGTTCAGAGGAATGAAAGGGTCACAGCTCTCACCTTCATCGGCCTCAGAGTGGAGGGCGGCAACAGCGAGGAGGAAGGTTAGGAGAGCCAGGCTGGCCTTCATCCTTCTGGTTGGTGACCGGCTGCAGGAACAGCGCTGGGTTGAAGACTCCTGGGTTCTCTGACTCCTTGAAGTCTGGGCCCTGAGCCTCCTTTATACTATAAGAGGTTTCTGGTCAGGAAATCACAAGATAGAAAAATCCAAGATTGCATGAGCATTCTGTTTCTGAGAATTTTGACTGCTGACACATTTAAAAGTATAAGACATGAGTCAATTTATTAAAAAAAAGAAAAAAAAAGCAGACAGCAGAAGATGACCCCAGGTTTCACATTTGGCTTGCATCCTGAGGATGGGAGTCGGGGGAGCCCAGGGCCCAAGGGCTTTGTGGCAGAAACTGTCCTCCACTCCTGCCGTTCCCCAGAGAAACTGGTTAAGCCTTGTTGGTGAGCCCATCCTCGGGGTTCAGAGGCCATGGGTTCAGAGGCCTTAGCCACTGTCTCAGCAGCTCCAAGCCCAACAGGATAGGGATGTGGACCCAGACCTGATGGGAGCTGGGAGTAGGGAGAAGGCTCTGGAAGGGACCCTGGGATGGATGGGCCTCAACGGCCAGGATTGGACTGGAACCCCTCACCTAAACTGAGCCGAAGGCCCCTGCTCCCTGCCCAGCACAGGGAGCTTGGTCAGCTCCTTAGCAACCAGGGAAGGTGCACAGGTCTCTCTGCTCCATCAGGACTGCTTTGGGGCCTGCAGCTGAGGGATGAGTTCCTTCTGGGTCAAGCTGGGGAGTGAGAGGCAGGGCAATGAGGCTGTGTCCTACAGTTTCGACCAGGACAGGGTGCAGGTGTTTTCATCCCTTCCCATCCCTGGAAGGGACTCAGGGGCAGTACCCACTGGCACAGCTCCTGGGGGCATCATTCACTGTGCGGTGATCGGATCTGTCACCTCCCCCCGCCACCGAACACAATTCCATAAAATACCATTGTATCTTGTCACCCTTAAGTTTGGGCTGCAGGGTCCCTGCACAGCGGCACATGGTTTAGAGCCTGGGAGGTAGTGTGACCAGCCCCCTGCTTTGCCTGGGATGAAGGGGGCTCCCGAAATGTGGGACTTTCAGTGCCGACATGGAGAGGAGTCGGTTGTCCTGCTGGGAGGTTGGGCAGATGGGGCCCTCTGCCACTTCCACTCCCACCAAATGCAGACTAAGCAGTTGTGGGTTTTTTTTTTCACTATTGTTTATTCTGGTGAAACACAAATAATATAAAGTTTGCCGTTGTCAGTATTTTTAAGTGCACAGGTCAGTGGTATGGAGTACATTCATACTTGTGCAATCATCATCACCGATCCATCCACAGAACTTCTTTTTTCTTGCAAACCGAAGCTCTACACCCATTAAACATAACTTCCCATTTCCCACTTCTCCCAGCCATTAGAAATCACCACTCTACTTTCTATCTCCAAGAAACTGGCTATTCTAGGCATCTCATATTTATAACTGGAATCACACAGTATTTGTCTTTTGGTGACTGGCTTATTTCACTTAGCGTAATGTCCTCAAGTTTCATCCATTTTGTAGCATATGTCCTAATTTCTTTACTTTTTGACACCGAGTAATATTCCCTTGTATGCGTACACCTATCTCGCTTATCCAGTCATCTGTTGATGGACACTCGGGTTGCGTTCCCACACTTAGCTATCTATCATAAATGATGCTGCTGTGAACAGCGCTGCACAGATATTGCTTTGAGACCCTGTTCTCAGTGCTTTGGGATGCATACCCAGAAGTGGGATGGCTAAATCATATGGTAAATCTATTTTTAATTTTTTAAGGAACTGCCCTACTCTTTCCTCAGCAGCTGCACCATTTTACATTCCTATTAACAGTGCACAAGGGTTCTAATTTCTCCGCCTCCTGCCAACGCCTCTTTTCTGTTTTTTTTTTTTGTTTGTTTTGTTTTGTTTTGGTAGTATCTATGCTAATGAGTGTGAGGTGGTATCTCATGGTGGTTTTGGTTCGAGCACCTGTGGTTTTGATCAGCTTTATATAATGGGGTTCCAGGTAAGCATGTTTGCAAAGAAAATGTTCTTCTACTAAAAAGAAAAATGTAAACTCCAAAGAGCAGGAACTTTGAGCTGGTCCAAGGTATTGATTTTAGTCTCAAAACCACCACTTACAAGTTAGGGGACCATTTGTGTGACATAATTAAGCGTTTAAAGTGATACGTGGTTACTGAAAGGAATATGTAATATAAACGATCTGAGTGAGTGAAATCTTCCTCCTGTGTCCACACGGAGACCTTCTTCAGGGCTGACGTTCGTTCATTCGGTAGGTGTTTATTGACCTTTTACTATATGCCAGGCACTTTCTAGGCCCTGGGGACACAGAGACGGACAAGAAAGGCAAGGTCTCTACTCTTTGGGTGCTCAAGTTCTAGTGGAAGAGACAGACAAACGAGGTAGTGGAAGATGGGGTTAAAAGTTGGGAAGACTCAGGATGCAGACTGTTGGGTCTGCATCGCATTTCACCACCATCCCCTTCACGTGGGCCCTGCAGACAGCAGCAGAGCCAGCCACTGTGGCTCATATTCTAGTGGGGCCCTGGGTAGCTACGTCCTGAGAGTAGGTGCGTGGGTTTAACACGAACACTTGTTAGCTGCTTTAAGGAAAAACGATGAAGAGAAGGCCGTGGATTCCTTTCCTCGTGGACTTCACTCTCTCTCCCCTACGTGGATGGAGGGGGCTGAGCTGCCTGCTTTCTCCCATCAAATTAAGGACATAAGAAGGGAGAGGGATTGACCCCTAGATGGATGCCTCTGGTGGTTGTCTTTCTCTTCCCTGCAGACTGTGGGCTACTGTGTGTGCACAGGAGGGGGAGGGTGGCAGATAGTGGCCTTTGTCCCCTCGGCTATCCTAGCAGAACATCAGATGTGGGAGACACGGGAGACCACATGGGCAGGAGGATGGAAGAAGCTGACTTGCATCATTGCTTGGGTCTCTCTGGGCCCCCGAATCCAAGTTGCTGATGACACTGGGTCATCTGACTTCCAAGCTTTGGTAGGCAACAGGCACCCTCCTTCTGGAGCTTCAGTCTTGCTTGACTGACTCTACTTGCCCTATTCAAAGGAGAAGGGCTGGAGTGAGGGAAGGGGCCTTGGGGAAGATTAAGGCTCAAAGTTTGCTTTTGTTTTTGCACACCGGCACATACAACCACGGCGCCGGTTCATGATAGAGTATACATCAGCTTCCTGAATTTTACTCTTTTCCTGTCTGATCCCAGGGTGCTTTTGTTAAATGCTGAAGATCAGATCATTTGTCTATAGCTCTTCCCAGTCCAGCCTCCCTCAGATGTTTGTGCTGCCAGAGAGGGAAGTGGGTCCATCTATCCTGATATGCCCTAGCTGTACCCACGCATGCTGACTTGCAGTGAACACTTCCTTTTTAAAGTGCCAGTAAAGGGTTTCTTACCAAGAATTGCGCAGATAGAGAGTCTAGCCCAGAATAGAGGTTGCTCACCACTCTTAAGTTTATGAACTCCATCTTCTTACCGCCTTCTTTTTTGGAAAGCTGGCTGCTGCATACTTGTTGTCTTCAACATTCTACAACCTTTCTGCCTCCCAAGAATCCAGGACTACCACCCTCTAAATGTACATCCTCTCAGCTGCTAGAAAGGACTTCATCCAAACAAGGAGTAAAATGCCATGCAATCTGCCTTCTCACGGTGGTCTTCATTTTCTTCTTAATTGTGGGAGTGATGCCTTTTCCAGACTGTAACGGATGGAGAAGGGACAAATACAAACTGGAGACCAGGTGTCCTTCTACCTGTTCAGTCAACACTCTACCTGTTCATTCATAACTCACTCATTCATTCATTCTATAAATAATTACTGAATGCATACTATGAACTGAGGACTATCCAGGGACCAGAGATTCAGCCATAAACAAGATGGACTGGTGATGCGGATCCTGGCTGGAAGGATCGTGAGTTGTGCCGCAATGAACAAATTCACACGGACTGCAGATGTCCTGTGGAGAAAACGGGATGGCATGGCCGCTCTCTGAGTGAGACAGAGGGCCCTGCCCCTGCCTGGACAGGCTTTTGTTGCTTTTCTGGGTATGGTCCTCATTTCCTATGCACAGGTTCGCTGTAGATGATTACCTATTCACAGGAAAGAATGTTGCTTATTACTTCAGAAGAAGGATGTTACAGATCAATGGGAAAAGTGGTTGAACTGGTTACACTCCATACTTGGGAGGTTTAGCACAGATTTTAGGAAGTTACTTTAGAGATACGCGGTAGACATTTGCTGCCTCAATCCAGGGTGAGGGAGTTTTAGCAAAAGCAAGTCTCATAGCAGCCTAGGTACAATGCAGGCCTGATTCCCCACGGGAGAACCTATCTGTGGGCGTGGCTCCTGTGTGCCGGGCCTCGCTTCCCACTGGCTTTTCCGAGTGGGAGCTGTGCTACATTCCCACGCCACCTGGAACGGTTCCCTACAGATTGGGTCTTCTACGAATTTAAGCAAGCATTGGGGCTTTGGGCACTTCCTTCTTAAAACAAAACAAGATGAAACAGAAGCCTGTATTAGCATTCATTATTTAAAAAGCAACGGCGTGGAGAAATTTAGAAATACTTAAGCAAAAAGAAGTAAGTAGAAATCCCATGTGACCCCACAGTAACATTTTTAGATCTGTTGTTGTCTTTTTTCTCCCCAGATGAAATCATACCAACACCCCATCCAAATTTTTAAAAATCCAACAATTTCATAGCTTGTGCTTTGACAGATTATAAACAATTTCATTTTGTTATAAATTCTTATATGTAATTTAAACTATTTTTAAACAAAGTGGCGCACGCTTTTCCTAGAATTTTGAAGAAAATCAAAGAAGAGGAAAAAGCTCACTGTTTACCACTATTACTATTTCCGCATGTAGTTTTCTGGGCATTTTTCTCTATAAAATCATTGTAGGTATGATACACAGATACAATTAAACAAAAATAGGGACATACTAATATTCTTTTCTACAATCTGATTTTTATGGTTTCATAATTGTCTTTATTTAATATTGGGGAGACATAAATTGTGGATTTAGAATAAAGAGTCACAACACAACAGACATCCCTGCACCCTTCACCCCATGTGCCCCTCTCCAATTCTGTCCCCTTTCCCTCCTTCCTCTGAGTGACCTCTGGCCCAAATATTGTTTACACTATACTCTTGCTTGTCTTCTAGTTTCACCACATATATTTGACTCTTAAACAATATGTTTTTAGCTTTACATGTGTTTGAACTTTGGAATCATTATTATGTGTATGCTTCCGCAGCTCTTTTCTCTCTTAACATCGTGCTTCTGAGATTCACCCATGTTACCGTGTGTAGCTGCAATACACTTGCTGTCACTGATATTTCCGTGTATGCCTATACCACGATTTATCTTTCACTTGCCCCCCTTTTATGCTTGCTAATGCCAGCAGGGCTTCTGCGAGCATTTTCTTGCAGGGCTCCTGGTGTACATTCGCAACAGTATCTGCAGGATGTATGTAGGAGAAGGTTGGCTCTGCATGTTCACCTTTACTCTATACATGACAGCAATCTTTGCTGAAGCAAAAGGACCAGACACACTCTCAGTAGCAGGGGGAGCGGGGCCGGGGGGGCGTGTTCCATACCCTCTCTAATACTAACACTTCTCAAATTTAGTATTTAATTAAATTTGGAGGGAGCAATCCAGGATGGAGGGAAGAAGAAGGAAAACTATTCTTTCCGAACCTAGAACCCAGAACTGGGTTCTCGTAGTCCACAAAATTTCTTACTGTGCCTTCCCAGACCGAGCTCATCGCAACCCCTGAAATACACCGTGTGACTGCAGGGGGAAAAGGTGAAGGGAAGTAAACAGGGGTCAGGGGACCTCCCAGAACATTTAGTCAGTAACGCAACTCAAAACTGAAAAGGAACTAAAACCGTACAATAGCATACACAAACTTAAAACAAATGTAGACTGAGCCCTAGAATACGGCTGGGAGGGGCTTCTGAGGTTACATAGACTGTGTCTGACTCCCGTCTCTGCGCCCAATCTGTGCACATCTCTAGTGCTTTCCTTGTAGGTTACAGACCCTCAAGAATCTAATTCCTGTTGCTTGTGTATTTCTGGACATAAACTTTGCTGGGATTGACACTGACCTTTCCAGTCTCTTATCTGGAGGAAGCAATGGTGCGAAGGAGAAGTATATAAAAAAAGGAAAAATTCAGCAACAGGATGCCTGTGGGTCTCTCTCTCTCTCTCTGTCTGTCTGTCTGTCTCTCTCTCTCTCTCTCCCCCCCCCCCCCCGGAGATCTTAGAGACAGTCTATTCTCAGAGCCAGGAATATTCCCCCAAATCCTAAGGTCCCTAGACCCCCGCCCCCCACTTTTTTTTTTATGGTTCATAGGAGCTGACTTCCTCCTGCTATCTCTTCCTCTCTCCTCTGCACGGAGGGAGCTCCTCCCCCACTCGCCGCTGACCTGGACCTATGCAGGAACACGCCAGGGACCACTCCTCGGTCTTGCACTCCTGCTGCGGCCCCGGGGGCTGGGTCTTCCCAGGATGGTACCCCATCCGCCTGTCTGTAGCGTGTGGCTGTGCTCCACCCCAAGTTCTGCAGGTTCTCGCTAAGCAGATTGCCTCTTGCCACTGGGCCCTGGGAGCTCTGGCCAATCCTTTCACTGCCACACCCCCTCCCCCATTTCACTGAATTCTAGCTCCATCCTGCCCTCTGCTGATGAAACAATGCCATAGCATGGAGGTCTCCACAATTAGCTCCCTGCCTCTGACTGCATCCCAGGTACGCCTTCCCAAACAACGTGATTGTTCATTTTGTTCAATTTTTTTTTTTTTAAGATAGACTTTTTTACACCCTGGCTGGTGTGGCTCAGTGGATTGAGCGCCGGCCTGCGAACCAAAGGGTTGCCAGTTCCATTCCCGGTCAGGGCACATGCCTGGGTCGTGGGCCAGGTCCCCAGTAGGTGGTGCTTGAGAGCCATTCACACATTGATGCTTCTCTTCCTTTCTTTTTCCCTCCCTTCCCCTCTCTAAAAATAAATAAATAAATAAATAAATTTTAAGAGATTTTTAAAAGACAGGTTTGAGAATGGGGAGGATCAGGCTGTTTATGGACCCCACTATTTTTGTCTGCCCTAGTCTTCTCCCATCTTTCCATTTCTGCTTATACTAACGTTAGCTTGGAGTAGAGAATTCTTCTCTTCCAGATCACTGATTCTCAGTCAGCTGGGTTTGCAGGCAGCAAGCAGAAAGGGCCTCTTATAAGCAAGTGATTTTTTCCCCTTCTCTGCTCTCAGCGGAGCCAACTTTAAAGTGAGTTAA
Source organism: Anoura caudifer (assembly GCA_004027475.1). Taxonomy (NCBI): domain Eukaryota; kingdom Metazoa; phylum Chordata; class Mammalia; order Chiroptera; family Phyllostomidae; genus Anoura; species Anoura caudifer. Next base: position 293,591 of record PVKU01001214.1, on the reverse strand, counting down.
TCTCTGTGTTCATGGGCTTTGCTGATCTGTGCAAGAAGTAACCAGTCTCCAACATCTTGAAATTTCCGTTTTGAGGCAACCTCCATAGACAGCTGGCCGTGGTAAGAGTCTGTAACAGGCCATGGGGGCAAGCAGCTGTTGTGCTTGGTAGAGGTGTTCTCACTGACTTCAACTCCTGCCCCAGCCAATTCCACTTTCTGGGGTCTGCTACTTGCCACATTGCAGTCTGTACCAGTTAGGGGTGGCTTGGGTTATAGTATCAGAAAAGCGGACGAACTCTGGCTTAACCAATAAAGGGAGCTCGTTAACTCACATAACTAACACTTCAAAAAGTAGCATTAACTTCAGGCAAAGCTTGATCCAGAGAGCCTTAAGTGTCCTTATAAACCACGCCTTCAGTTTGTCCTTCATCCTAGAACATCCCACTGTAAAGTGAGTCCCTTTGCTTGCAGACCTTCCAGTTTTTACAAGTCACCTTCTTGAGACCCCTTCCAGAGCAGAAGTAACAACCTCTCCTCCACAAAGGCAGCACCCATGAGGCTGGCCATTCTCTTTTTTTGTTTCTGTCTGTCTGTCTATCTACCTACCTGGCATGAACTTTATTTGTTGCACTCCCACCACACGAGGTGAGTTTACCTTTGGTCACGTGACCCTGCGGAAGACAGCTGGGCTTCAGCCTTCTTCAATGACACTGCACATAGACCAGGGAACCATATATCCCACCTTATCTGGGGAAATCCCAGCTTATACAGTTGTGGCAGCATAATTACCAATGGTATGCCTGTTGCCTCTCAAAATGGGCTCATCTGACCAACAGAAGACCCCTGCTTGGAGGAACTCTGACAGCAGGAGCTGGTGGGGTGGTCTCAGGGCTGATGTCCACAGAGGTCCCTGGCTGTGCGGACAAAGGGTGCTGAGGTCCAGTCTGCACTTCACCTGCAAAGTCCTGCACCTGCCATAGCGCTGGGGGTGCTCCAAGGGGGTGCCTTTTTCTTAAAGTGCTCCAGTTAATGAATATGTGATGCTATAGATATTGGTGTGATTATAGATACACATTGGAGTGTATATTCTATATACATAGTTTCACATTAATATCATCTAAACATATTTCCTCCTGTTCAGTGGTTTCGTATGTATGATGTTTTAAACTGTTCCTCTTCTGATGAATTTGTTTCTCTTTCGTGCTTTTACAAGCAGGGCTACAGGACACCTGTGTGTCTACACCTTTGTGTCTTTATATAGAGTTTCTTTTTTAAAAAAATTTTATTTTAATTGTTGTTCTTATACAGTTTTCTGTCTTCTACTTATATAGAGTTTCTTGAAACACATTCCTAGAAATAAGAGCTAAGTTGAGAAGTATGTACATTTTAAAATTTGCTAGAAACTGTGTCACTGTTCTTCAAAAACCCTGACTACCAAAATTCCACTTTTTGATACTAAAAAATGAATAGTTTAAAACAAAACAGAGTAGGGCTTATCAAAAATATTACCATATGCACTTTATTAAGGAAAGAGTGGTAAATCCTTACTGATTAATTCAGTGGTGATTGGTCTTCTGTCTGCGTGTAAATCACGGAGGGGTTTGGTAAAAATCTAGGTCCCCAGATCCAAACCCAAGAAACTCCACTGTGAGCACTTAAACCCACCATCCCAGGTGGTTCTGGGGCGCTCTGAGAAACGATGGCACAGGTTTGCATCTGAGTTATATTCTTTGTTAGCTGCACGACAGCGGGCAAGTCGTTTTAACTCTCTGAGCCAAACCTTCCTCTTCTATGACATGAGGCAAATCATAGTGCTCAGCGCTCAGTGAGACTGATGGGATTTGAAGAACAATGCATAGTTCTTAAGAACACTTGATTTATGAATGTTTATCAAGAATGAATTTTACTTAGTAGGTATACATTATACACTAGGTGCATAATATTCTACAATATAATCATTATTTTGTAAAAGAATGATTTGCTTCTAACTTTCAGGAATGTGTAGACATAGACAGTATTGTCATTTCCTCTCTGCTCACTTCCCCTTTTCAGTATTTTCTAATCTTTGTCCCCCATCATTTTTTCCATCCAGAGATCTGAACTTTGTCACAAAACCAAACCAATAAAACCACTATTGATGATTCTATAGAATAACATATTTTGCTAAAATAAAAAAAATAAGACTGGTTTACTTTTTAAAATTCCGTTATTTCACACAACTGAATGCAGAAGTGGTACATAACATTCTATAAATACTTGTTGGCTGGTGGTTTTGAAACAATTTCCTCTAGAAAAAGCTAAATATGAACCGGTCACCTACACCCAGAGCGTGTGTCAGTCACTGCGTGGTGGGAGGGGCTGAGCAGGGGTGGCACAGTGGGGTCTCTCCCAGAAAGTGGTCGAGAACACATGGAAATGCGTTAGAAAACATGGTCTTAAATAAATTAAAATTTACACTAGGAGTATGGTTGCTTGGTAACCAGCCTACATTAGATGTAGCTCAGGAATTGAAGGAACATTTCTTGGGGTCAGGCATCTGCTTCCTAATCCGCCCACAGATGTAACTGGTTTCTTGTGGCTTCCAGGTCACTCAGGGATCCAGCTCCAAGGCCAGCGATGTACTTTTCAACAGGACCTAGTAGGGTTGGCACAGACCTGTTGGCCTCTTTGGTTCAGAAGCTCCCAAGAGGGATAGAGTTCGTTATAAGAACGGAGGAATCAGCAGGGGAATTCTGGTCCCACACTGCATCCCCCTCTGACCGCTGCCCCTTGGGAAGCACAGAGTCAGCCCACTTCTCCCCAACCTTGGATCCCTAGACCTCTCCTCAGTGACCCAGGGAGTCTCCTTGTTATCATCTCCTCCTCAATTCCTTCTGTCTGAGGCGTCTTCTCCCTGGCTCCCAGGCCCCAGGTCTGGGTACAGAACACCTCCATGGCCTCTGCCGGGCCCTTGCCACCAGATCAGGCCTTCAAAGCTCTGGGCTTTCTAGGATGGCCCTCATTCACCTGCTGATGCCTTTGCAGGCTGATCCTTACTCCAGGTCCTGCTGGCTCTGCCCCTGTATGTCCTGCCTCTCCACAGAGATGGGCCAGAGGAGCAGCTCTTACACCACTCTGACTGCTGGTCTCACAATACCCAGCGATCGTTTTGCGAGAGATCTTCGGGGAAACTTGGAAAAAGCATCAGACGCGAAGGGGCCCATGCCCACGCTGCGGGGAGGGACAACCTGAGCCTGAGCCGTTTTTCTTGGGAACACGTGAGCCAGCTCCTTCCACCCAGTGATCAAGTCAGAGGAAAGAAGATGGAGCCAGCACCGTTAGGTAGTGAGGGTGGAGGAAAACTGGAGGTGTGTTGGGATTTCTCGTTTTTACCAGGTTTTTTTCCCCTATCTGATTTCTTTCAGAAGAATTATCTTGTTCTTTTCTTTGGAACATAAGTCCTTTGTTTTCTCATTTTGTTTGTGTTGGTTTCTGTGTATTGGATGAAACAGTTATCTCTCCCATTCTTGAAGTGGCCTTGGGTAGGAAATGAATCTTGTCCTTTAACTCTGTCCTAACTCTTGGTTGCCTTTTGAACCTTTGAGTTTGTACAAGCAGGGTGATTTATTCTTCATGGTTCCCAGTTGCTCAGGGTGTGCCAGCACCTGGCAGAGTCCCAAAGAAGGGGGCTCTCCGTCGGCCCCCAGGCTGAGGCTGATTGGAAGCCAGACCCTCGGGCTGCAGCTTTTCAAGAATGCAAATATGCACGGTCCAGGTGGACTGGAAGTGTGTGCTCTGCTGACTACCAGCCAGGTGATCTGGAGATGTCTTCTGGCTGATAGTCGCAAAAACTGGGGCTTCAGGTGAGTGTATAAGCTCCTTTTGGGGGAGACACCAGCAAGATGTAGTGAGGCAGAGGGTGAGTGCAAAGACGGTGCCCCCTGGCCTCCCTTCCCTGGGAGCAACCGTAGCCTCCCCATGTGTGCTGAACTGGAAGCCCGCAGCTTGGCCAAAACTCAGGGCAAGCAAGTAGGCCTCTTTCACTGAGAGACTGGGTGCATTTCAGCCTGCTGTGTGTGCAGTGCCCTGGGAGTGGCAGCCCAGAGCCTCTCCAATTGTCACAGTCCCAGGGGACCCAGGAGCCCAAGCCCCCACCCTCCTGCGGCCACTAGAGCCAGGTGTTCAGCGGGCAGCCCGTGGGCGGCAGCCGCAAAAACCAGAGCCCTGCATGTGCGTAAGGGTGCCCCTCTGGGAGATGCTGGTGCTGTGGAGCATGGCAGAGGGAGAGCACAACGATAATGGTGCCTGCCTGTTGGAGTGTAAAGATGGCACCTGATGAGAAAAAAGTCTAGAGTAAAAAAAAAAAAAAGGCCCCTACTAGCCTTAGTAAGGCAGGGGAGACTGTGAAAACGGCTCCCACCAGGGGGTCTCCTCTGTCCAGGAGAGGTCCCAGCAGGCCAGGCCCCTCAGGCCAAGGCTCTAAAATCTCCACAAGGTGATCTTAGACAATCACCTTGGTGAATCTCCTTGACACAAAATGTAATATCTGGGCACTTTTTAGAAGGCCGCTTCTGCGCTGGGCCTTTGGGACTCTCAGACGCAGCCTGTTGGTTTTCACAGCCAGATGTTTGGGGAGCCTGTCTCTCCGGTGCAGGTCTCAAAAGTTAGGTGACTGATGTGGGGCACCCACCCTTCAGCCCCCAGGGAGAACCCCTGGGGTTGTGAGTTCCCTCACGATTGTGGATGATTGTGGATTATGGAACCGCATCTCAGCTGCTCCCAACCGCCTTGGTCTGATCTGACGTTTTTCTCATTTGCAGATGTGAAGCAGCTGCTGAGCTAGTTTTCAGGGTTTGCTTGCTTTTTCCAGGGGAAATTGTTCCATATGCAGCTGTTTATCCAGAGGTGTCCCAGGAGGAGGTAAATTTAGGCTCTTTTTATGTCACAGCCTTGGACCACCTCCTCTGTCTTTTATTGTTGCTCTAATCTTGGCTTTGACTTCTCTCTCTCTCTTCAGGGGCTGCTGATAATTGAATAATCTGTCCCTTGTTCCAGTTCTATTTGGGAAACTTAATCTGGTCTAGGAAGAGATTTCTCCAGCCAGAGACTGTCTTTGTGAATCACCCATGAAGTGGTACTGAGGTGAGTTTATTACTCAGCAGATCGCTGAGAAGCAGGTGAAGCCGGATTCTGCCTCTTGCTGGAAAGTACTCCATTTAACCATTCCCAAAATAAGACAAGCCCTCACCTTGCCTGCCACGTATATAGAACAGAAAGGTAAAACTCCTTTGGAAAGAAAAGCCCCCCTGAACAGATAGGCCAGGGAATTCTGAAAACCCTTCAAGTTCTTGATTTCACTTGGGTGCCTCTGTCCGTAGAACTTTGTCGACATGGTCTCACCCGAGCCAGAAACGAGGGGCGGGGAGGGACAGCAGCAAATGGCCACAGAAGGATACTTGTCAGAGGAGGCCTGGGAATGGAGGGCCACAGTGAGGAGGACAGGGAGGGACCAAGACTCACTGGTGCCAGCTTCCTTCTGGGGTCCAAGCTGTGTCCCCTACCCTTAGCAGGTAAGCCCTGGACCATGGGTAGACAGAAGCCGAGGGTGATGAGAAAGGAAGTTTTTAAGTATAGTGGTGCCTGTTGACTTGTACATGCAACAGGAGTCTTGGGTAGACACAGGGCTCAGGGTATTTGTAAAAACACTTCTAATTACTCACTTGACCGGGGCTGATTAGGGGGAAGTGGTTTCCATGGTGAGGGGTGTGAATGCTGATGTCACCCTGGGGCAACACTTAGCTCTTTCTTCTCAGTGGAGCTCTCTAGTCAGAGTTTCCCTCAGAGGAGCAGAAACCTCCCTGTTATTTCACAGCTGTTCTAACTATATGGATGTGACAAGTGCAATGAAGCCACGGGTCCTGGGCAGCACAGCCCAACTGAAACCACATCCAGGGACAGAGCTGTGTTTGCAGAGCCTGGGCTTCAGGAGTCACAAGAGCAGATGGCCATTCAGACCCCTGCTCATTCAAGAGAGATCCATCAAGGGCCCCAACACACACAAGGAAAAGGGTGTGACGACGTGTTAGATATGGGTGCTGCTGTGCATATGTGACCTTCAGGTGATCTTTGCCTTTGATCAAGATAATCCATGGTTAGGCATCTATTTCCTGCATAAGGAACTTCAAATACGGAAAAAAGGTTTATGCATAAGAATATTTGGTACCCAGCACATTGATAGCAATTCAAAATTTAAACCACCTACAATATGGAACTGGCGAAGAAAATGATGGCATCTTCACTTGGTTGTCTATTAGGGAGCCTTTGCAAACAATGCAATGACATGGGAAATGCTTATATTATAATGATAAGTCAAAAAGCCACAAACTTCAAAGATGCACATTGGCTTCTTTTAATCAGGACCCACCCAGTGTCTGGGGATGTGGCCAATTCCATATAGTATTGTGTGTGTGTGTGTGTGTGTGTGTGTGTGTGCTGGTCCAAGGAAAAAAGGAGAATAGAAGTAGCAAACAGGAGGTTTCCCCAGTCATCTACCCCTTTGGCCACCTCATATTAAAGGGCTCCACCCTCTTCCTCAACATGGGCAGTCTCAGTCATGATGACTCACTATTCTGAGAGTTCTTTCATTTTCTCCATCCCTGGTGCTCTACATGAGGTGGGTAGATGGTGTTTGTGGCAGGGCCAGTATCCACCCTAATTTGTTTGTCTGGAGCTGACACATAGCTTCATTTTCTGGTGGTAACTTTGATACCACAAAGAGCTTAAGATTTGGGCAGTAGTCATTTGCAGGTTGACAGAAAATACACAGTCAGCATCTTCTTAAAAATACATTCAGGAAGGTAGAAGTCTAAGAGTTTCCAATCTAGAGAGCAAAGGAGAGGAAATGTTCCTATACCAAGGGTTAGTGTCCTTCATATATCAAGGAAAAGTCCACGGGAAGAAGGTGAACAAACACAGTATTATCGTGAAAACATGTTTTTCCTGACCAGCATCTATTCTACATCCTTCCTGATGCCAGGAACCCATAGTTCCTTGGAGAAGCCACTCTTCCGCATAATCCTCAGACTTGAAGTTTATGTGGAATTCATCCAACCCACAGTTCAGCAATGTGCCTCAATTTGCTTAGGCAAATCAGTAAAACCCATTCCCATAGCCACAGCAATTGGCTAGGAATAGGGATTCTAGGTTCAAAAGAACCTAGAGATTTTTGCCAATGGGGACACAGCCCTCCCTTCCCTGAAGAAAATGAACAAGGATTCGTGTAACCCTGGGGGGCACCTGGGACTTCCACATGGAAGGGGGATCAGAAAAGAAGAAAACAGCACCAGTGGGGTGTTCACAGGGCTGTGCATCCAGCCTGGCCTGGAGCCAGGGAACCCCTGGACCCTTCAGCCTTGGAGACACAAGGTTCATTTATTCAAGCTTCTTACAGTTAGGTTTGTTGTCTTGTTTGCTTTCCTCCTTGAAACTACCAAATTTCCTGAGAAATACAGTCTGTATCTGTGCAGAGACACAGGGTCTGTCAAAAGTGATGGCCCCCAACTGAAGTGTGGGATTGGTTGAACTGAAAAAGTCGGAGGGAATTTAGAGAGGACCTTGTTAAATGCAACTGGTTTTTAAACTTTGTTGTGTGTGGGAATTCCCTAAGGCTTCTTAAAACACAGATTGCTGTGTTCTGCCCTCTGAAGGAGGGAGGAACCCTTGGAATGTGCGTCTCTGGCGAGTTCCCAGGCATTGCTCAGGCTGCCCTCTGGGCACTGCCTTTGGGAACCGCTCTTGCAGGGTGTCACTGCTGTTGGTTGAACTGTGGTCTGTGATCGGCCGGTGGGTGCTAAGGCCCTTTGACTAGTACTAAGGCTGCAACGTTAAGGAATCTGATAGGTAAGATCCTGAATGTTGACATATAGTAGGTACTACTTGCATTCATCAGTAAGGTCCTTTAAGGAAGAGTTCAGGCTACTTGGAAATGGGCTCACCTGAAGTCAGGAAAGGAAAACAGCAATCAGCTTTCCTGAGAAAGGCCTTTCCAGCCTGTTGACTATCACCAGTGCCCTGGAGTCTAGAAGGGCTGTAAATGCGGACATTCTACTCCAAGCTTAAGGCAGGGTGCACAGAGGCAGGGAGGTGAGAGACTTCACAGGAGAAAAACCTGGGGTCTAGCTGAGGCCCTAACCCCTCTCCCTACCCTATCCTATGAAATATGTGTCTTCCTTACTTAACATGGACAAAGAGCTCCTTGTGAAGGTGTAGGGAGGATGTGGCTTTGTGCTGGGCATCAAATATTTGTCACTTCTGCACGTTGCCTCACCTCCACAGGGGCCAAGAGGGAGGCAGAGTCTCTCACCAGAGGGCCAGGAGGTAGGGTGTGTCAGGGTGACTGCAGTATGGAGGCCCGTGCTAGGAAGGACACATTCCCAATTCCTGTTAAAATGCAAGACAGATGACTGGACAAGTCCTCTGCTTCTGGTGGTCTAGCCCATAGAACTGATCAGAAGCAAAGAGTTCAGAAACCTGCTATTATTAGAAGAGCATTACATTGCCAAAGAAACCACAAGACCAGCCCCAAGTGGCTGTCAATTGCTCAACACCCAAGGCAAACCCCAGGCTGCTAACTCATGTGGACAGGAGTTGGGCAGCCCCCAGAAAAGAGGGATTTTCCCCAGCACATGCATGTGTCCATACAGGACACTCCGCAGGGAGGCCAACCAGGACAGGATGCTGACCAGGAATCTCAGTCACATCTCCGACTCTGAAAGGCCCTAGCACAGGTTCACAATGTGACCCCCATCCGCCCCTTTTCCTCACAGTGGTCTTCGGTCTATCGCTCTGTTCACAGCTCTTGTATTGAGGGAATGTTGAGCAGGTTTTAAGCTTCCCATTTGGGTTTGGGTTGCGGGGGCCTTGAGAAACAGCTCAATGTAAATGAGCAGGTTTTGTTTGTCCCACAATGCTGGAGGCCAAGAGGGAAGAAACGGGAACAACTTCTCTGCTTCTGTGGAGACAAAGGCTTTTCCTTCCAGTCTCCTGATGGTGCCTTCACACGTATCACAGTGTGGCTGGTGATGGTGCGAGGGGAATGTGGCCCTCACCATAGAAGGGGATTGTAAAGTGTTGCCTGGGAGGTGTGTGAGAGAGAGGGAGAGGAGAGGGAGAAGCCTTGGACGAATGGCTTGTTCGCTGCATTGCTCTTGTTAAATAAAAGCCACTGTGGCACACGGTCTGTTAGAATGGCCAAGCTGAGCTCTGTCTTCTCTGTGTCCACTCAGAATCCAACCAGAAAATGGTTCTGATGAATAGAGTATCACCCATCAAAGGCAGGGTAAGGCAGGGTAAGATAAGACCAGAGAGGTAAATGATACATGCTCACTGAAAAATAAATTGAATTTAAAAAGTGCAGAGAATAAAAAAGAAAAGTACCTATTCCTAAAAGAACTATGTATTAATCCCATTTCCTCTAAGAAACCAGTCAGCTATTTGATATGTATCTTTCCAAATATTTGCCTTTGCAAATATGGCTTTAAAAATAATAGCATTTTATACGTCCAGTTCTGTAGCATACCTGTAGAGTATGGAGGCATATACTAGATGTAAACACGTATACCTTTTGCACATAATATTATGGACACTTTCCATAGGTGTAGAGGTGTTTATCCCTTTTGCTGACTGCAGAATATTCCGTCGGGGGCATCTCAGTCCTCTGCTGCTTTAACCCTTGGCTGACAGTTGCTTCCATTTGTTTGCTGTTTACAAACCACACTGCAGAGAATATCCTTGTGCCAGTACAGGGTGGGGCAAAGCAGGTTTCCAGTTGTGAGTACGTGACAGTTTATTCTTGTATTATTATTTATTATTTATTGTATTATTTTTTCCATGAACAGCTGTAAACCTACATTTGCGCCACCCAGCATATTCCTGTCTTTCAGTAGTGTTGCTACAAAATAGATTCCTAGAGATGGAATCAGGGCCAGCGATATCCAGGTCAAATAGTATGTGCATTTTAATGTTTGCTTAATAGGATGTTTAATTGTACTCTAAAGAGTTCAATCACTATAATTCTAAACTAATTTGAGGTATAAAAATTAGATTCTTTCAAACAAAATGAAATAATCATGGCTCATAAAAATTAACACACGTTTGCTTTTCCCACAAGTCCTTTGAATGTTTCCTTCTTTGGGAAAAAGGACACTAGCTCAGTGACATTTCCTGTAGTTATTACTATAACTCAGGAATTTCATCTATTAAACAACTCGGCTTTCTCAGTAAACCTGTAAACAGAATCCTGCTCCACATGTGTACTGGTTGAGGTTCCCCTTAACATTTGTTATTCATTTCATGAAGCATGGATTCAAGTAAAAAATAAGGTACAATACACCCGCTACTATATAGAGATATGCTCCGTACTTGGAAGAGTGATGCATCCTATTTGACTATTTCTGCTTCTCAGCTGTTAACAGGCATGTGGAAAACCTGATAAGCTTGGCAGAAATATCAGTTCCCAGGTCCACATCTAAAAATTATGATGTGAATGGTTTTAAACAGTCATTGCTTGAGATTTGCGTACAGGTGGATGGCATTCTGGGAAATAACTTGGCTACTGATTAAGAACATAGTCTGTAGTTATACCGAAGTCTCGTTTGGGAACTCAGTTGTACCATTTGCTGTGTGATCTTGGCCAAGCTGCTTACCCTCTCTGAGTCCCAGCCCCAGTTTACTCTTCTGTCAATGAGCCATACTCTCTCATTGTGAGGGTCAAATATTCACTGTATAGAAAGCACTCAGACTAGCCCTGACCTGTGTGGCTCAGTTGGGTGGGCATCATGCCACAAAGTGAAAGGTCGCCAGTTTGATTCCTGGTCAGGGCACATGCCTGGGATGTGGATTCCCCAGTTGGGGACATGCAAGAGGCAACCAATGGGTGTTTTTCTCACACATTGATGTTTCTCTGCCTCTCCCTCTCCTTCCCTTCCCCTCTCCTTAAAAATAAATAAACAAAATATTTTTTATAAAGCACTCAGCCTAGAGCATCAAATATGTTACTAGTTATTATTAAGAAAGTTTGATTGATCATAAATAGGTACTACAAATACCCTTCTTAATGGTATCCATTTGAGTAGTGAGTTTTCCTAAAGCAGGTCAGTATGATTCAATTTATAAAATATTTTCATATGTTCAAATAATTTTTATATGTTTCAAATAATTTTGGTGCTCTGAACTACAGTTCCAGTGTGAAGCAGAGGGTCTCTGTGGCAGCCCCCTTTCCCTCTCTCCCAGCTTCCCTGCGTTTCCCCCTTCCTATCCTTTGCCTATTATTTCTTTCAACCAGTGATTCTGATACGCCAGATAAACCAAACCAAACTCAAAGCCAGTTTACTTTCTAAAAGAGCATTTTTATTATTATGTCTCTGTGCTGAATGCAGCACCGAACAGAAACATTTCATACACATTTGTCAGTCTGGCCGCTTTACCGCCACCTCCGCCCAGAACAAACTGATGACAGTCACACAATTGTCATCAAACGCAGTGCAAGTAGAGGGGCAGGAGAGTGTGGTAAGGAAGGCGTCCTGAGGTCTCTTGGCGCAAACAGTGCCAAACATAGCATGACATTCAAAATAAATTACAAAAATTAAATACTATAAATAAGTTGAAATTTAAGTTAGGAAGAGTCCCAGTGTGTGGGTGTGGGTAACCACCTGCCCACAGGAGAGGTAGCTGTGGAGGTAGCAGGGGTGTTTCCAAGGCTCGGGCCCCTGCTTCCCGTTGGCCCACCAAGGCCACTGGGTTCCTCTTAGCTTCCAGGCCGCTCAGGCATCCGGCTGCAGGTTGGTGATGTATTCTTGGACCCAGGCCTCACTGGGGTTTGCACAGACCTCCCGGCCTCTTTTGGTTAGGAAGCTATGGAGAGGAGGGGATGGGTTACACACTGAGCGATCCAGCAGGGGAGCCCTGGGCCTGCAGTGGCCCCTCCACCCCATGCTTTGCCCTGCTCAGGGCCTGCTCACTCTCTCAGGGACCCTCCGCTGATCTCAGACCAGGGAGTTGCTCCCAGTGACTCAGGGAGCCCCTCTGAGGATCCTGCTGCTGTCGCCTCCTTCTTCCCCTTCCTTCCCTCTGGGCTATACCAGCACCCCACCCTGACTTGGCAAGCCCCTAGCCAGGTCAGGTCACACCTCAGAGACCTGGGTCCTGCATAGTTCATAGGAAGTCCTGGAGGACAGGGCCTTCCTGGGATGGTGCCCCTGGCCAGTCTGTGCCCCCACTCCACACCCTCCCCATCTCCCCAGGGCTGGCCAGAAAGACTGGCACTTACATGATGCCAGGATTGGAGCACCGACTGTTGGTCTCAAAATACTTGGCGATGAATTTATGTGGAATCGGCTTGGAGACATAGGAGAAGCAGCAGGCTGTTGGGGTGTCAGCACCAACTGGAGAGGAAGGGACAGAATGAGTTACAGTGCAGGAGAACAGGCAAGATCTGAGGTCTGATCCCTGAGAGGCTGAGGAGGACACGGACCAAACAGCCTTGCTCAGGGCACTAGAGGGCACATTTGCCTAGAAGTTTCCCCGTTTCTGTCCTTGTTTCTGTCTGTATCTTTCTTTCTGTTTGAGTCTTCATTTGGGGTGCCTTCTCCCTGTGATCCAGACATCCAAGCAGACTGTTCTCTGATCTCATCTCCCTTCAAGAAATTTTGTCTGATCCAAGAAGCCAAAACCCAGCAAAAGAGAAACCTTGGACATGTGTCCTAAGACATCCAAGAAACAGAGCTCCTGGGAGACCTAGGAAGACTTTAGTGGAAGAGTGATACCACTGGGTTTGCCTCTTGCAAACTCATTTGCTTAGGTCCCCACGTTGCCGCCTGTATAATGGGACCGTTACTTTCCTACCCCAGCCTGGCTCTCAGATATGGGGATTAGGCTAGCTTACACCCCTTTATAAGATGAAAATAGAAGTCTTGCAGGGGAAAAAAAAAAAAAAAGCAAAGATGCTTTATAACCCTTTAGGAAGCTCTCTATTTTCTCTCGGAGGCTCTCAAGACCACGAGAAAAGACGGTTGTGGTCTGACCGTGGCCAGAGAGTGGGGACACTCAGAGCAACAGCGCAGACTCACGTGGTGCTGAGAAGACCTGGCTGCAGAGGGCCATGGTGCAGAGGAGGACCGCCAGCGCAGCCCCGGAGACCTTCATGATGCTGAGCGGATGGCGCGAGAGCTTGAGTGTCAGGAGGGCAGAGACCGGAGTGGGCACTCGCTGCGGGCTGCGTCCCTCTACAGTGCAGGGCCATCTCCCCGGCTCTTTATAGGCCCCCTGGCGGATGGGGAAATGGAACCCGGGGGTGAGGAGGGAAATTTTTAAGCACAGCGGCGCTGTCGGATTGTGTTGCACAACTCAGGTCCCAGTGACCACAGGCACTCAGGATATCCAAGAATAGATTTTCTGAGCTGTAAGTCTGAGCACACGCCTCATGACTTGTTCTGGTTTCTCGTGGTGAAATGGTTTCCCCCAAGAGCAAGAGGAAAAAGAGGGTGTCTCCACTCAGGGCTATTCTTAGCTGGTCCCGTTCCGTAGGAACTGATCCATATGTGAACGCCCCAGCTCTGTCCTTCCCGCAGAGCTGAAACTTCTGTGCTCTCTCTGCTGCTCTGCCATTCGGACGGGTAGATGTGACAATGTCGCGGAGGGTGGCACAGCCTCCCTTGGATGAAGACACTGAATTAAGGGATCCCCGCTAGGGGACGAGGAAGCATGAGGTCATGGTTCCGGCATGTGTCCACTCATCTGACTGTCACTGAGCGAGTCGGGTCACTGGGTCGAACACTGGTTGAGGGTCATAAAGATACATCAGGTGTGGGTGTTAATGTGTCAGAAGCCTAAACGATAGTTACACCCATGAACTCCAAGAATACATTTCTAGGAAAGAGACAAATCCAAATGTGGAAGCATCTTCAAACATAAAGATATATCTGACCCAGACTCCTTTGTAGCTCTAAAATAAGGAAACCTACATTCCCCTCTATCAGGAATGATAAATTATGATATTGCCACCGGCTTATTTGTTATTAAACCCTTAAGCTGAATGGAGTGTCATAGAATAAATATTTAAAAATTAAGAGGAAAAATTGTACAAATTATACAAGATGAAGGATTGTACAAATGTATACACATGTATGACAAATGTTGTAACCATATGTTGTATATACATGTATATATATAATACGAGGCATAGAAAAAATAGGAAACATTGGAAATAAATGTCCCAATGCAGCAATAGTGCTTATACGTGTGTGAGAGATAGGTGGGTGGTTTTGTTCTTTTTCTCTTTTTCTGGAGTTTTCTCATTTTTTTACCTTCCTATTCAGCGCACAAGTTTACAAACACATTTTGTTTTAAAATAACAATATTGGTTGAAAATAGTTTCTTGTCACTTGTTTGATTTTAATTTGAAAGGAATTTTTGAGAAATATGCCAAAGTTTCTGTCCAATGGCCTTTGCTAAAATGAAGTTTTGACTTCCATTCCTATTATTTGAAGGAAATTATATGACATTTACATAAATAATGCCAAATTCAAAGCAGTTTTCTTATTCTTTTTAATTCATAATTCCAATGGTGTGAAAGGGCCTACTTAGTCAGGTCTGTGTTTTTTCCTTCTCCATTCTTTATCATTTTATAGTTACATAATGAATAAGCATAAATCACATTATATAATGAGAAATAGATTTAGTTTTTAGTTATTTATTTTAAAGATTTTATTTATTTACTTTTAGAGAGGGTAAGGGAGGGAGAAAGAGAGGGAGAGAAATATCAATGTGTGGTTGCCTCTCGTGCATCCCTCACTGGGGTCCTGGCCTGCAACCCAGGCATGTGCTCTGATTGGGAATCAAACTGGCAACCCTTTGGTTCACAGGTGGGCATTCAATCCACTGAGCTATACCAGCCAGGGCATATTTAGTTCTTTTTAATCATCTTTGTCCTCTAGATGCCCCAGGTCTAGTGGGGGCAGGTAGAGTATATACAGGGTGGGGCAAAAGTAGGTTAACAACTGTTCATATGGAATATAATACAGTAATTAGTAAATAATAATTCAAGAATAAACTCTGTGTTTCACATACTCATAACTGTAAACCTACTCTTGACCTACCCTGTAGAAACAGGTAACCACAGCAACTAGCAGAAAGTGCTAAGATTCCTAGCAGAAAAATAAATGAAAGTTCAGAATGCCAGGAGGAGGAAGCAATGACATCTCTGGGGAGGATTGAGGAAGGCTTCATGGGAGGGACAGAACTCCGGTCGGTCGGGTCTTCAAAGCTGCACAGGATTTGAACTTTCATGGACGGGGTGGCAGCAGAGGTCCAGCTGGTGCTGAGTCGCAGGTGTGGAATTGCTGGCTCAGAAGGAGGAGAGCCATCAGTGCAGCCGAGCAGCAGCGGAGCAAATATGGATGATGAAGCTAAACCGGGGTCAAACCGGAGGGCTTTGATTCCCCCAAAGGGGCTAGAACAATGGAGGAAACAAGACATAAGCAAAGTATGACCACACCTTAGGAATTCTGTCCTTCCTGTGTCTGTAGAGTTGCTTCTCTGAAAGCACATGGGCTGTGTTTCTGTCCCATCCCCTTGATTGCTAATCCTGGTCTTGAGGGAGGTGCAGCAAAGATAAGATCAGGTGGGATGGCTGGTTTCACTGAGGCTTTAAATGTTTGTTTGTTTGTTTGTTTGTTTATCAGAGAGAGGGGAAGGAAGGGAGAAAGAGAGGGAGAGAAACATGGATGTAGAGCCCAACTGGGGACCGAATCCACAACCTAGGCATGTGCCCTGACTGGGAACCACTGACCTTTCGCTTTTAGGACCATGCTCAACCAACTGAGCCACACCCATCAGGGCAATTTCGCTGAGGCCTTAGCATCCAGGCATCTCCTCTTGTTAAGGTCAGTTCCAAAAATGGCATCTATCACTTGTTTCATTGGAAACTCTAGATCACAGGCAATGCCTTCTCCTCACCCCACTTCCTCTGCCCCAATCCTCAACCGATACTCTGAATTGCATTTCCTTATTTATTTCTTGGGAGGAGCTCCCTTCATACTTGTGATTCAGTTTCTGAGGGCTGGCTCCTATGAATTGGGGGATGGTAAGAAGAAGGAAATGGAAACTGCTGAATCAACCACTTTCTGATAATGGACCTTCTTATCTACTTCCATGATTACAGCACTTGTCACATGGTGTTATGATGCATTATTTATGTAACTTTCTCTTAAAAAAATTTAGACCATGTCCTGTTGACTCCAAACAAAATTTATACTGTGTCTCATTAGTGGATTTAAACCAAATCCTAGCACATGATGATTATAACATGATTAATTCTTAAATTATATTTTATTGATTATGCTATTACAGTTGTTCTGATTTTCCCCCTTTGCCCCCTCCTACCCAGTTCCCCTCACTCCCTCAGGCAATCCCCCCACCTTTGTTCATGTCCATGGGTCATGAGTATAAGTTCTTTGGCTACTCTATTTCCTATACTATACTTTACATCCCCATGGCTATTCTGTAACTACCTATTTATACTTCTTAATTCCTTCACCTCTTCACCCATTCTCCCCCTCCCTCCTCTCATCTGGTAACTTTCTGGTAACTAATTTCCTTTCTCTTGCTTTTAGGAGTCTCTCTTTATCTTTAATCTTTGGCTTTTTAATAATGATGTGTCTCAGAGTGAGCCTCTTTGCATCTATCATAATTGGGACTCTCTGTACTTCCTGGACTTGCATGTCTATTTCCTTCACCAAATTAGGGAAATTTTCTTTCACTGTTTTTTCAGACAGATTTCCAATGTCTTGCTCTTTCTCTTCTCCTTCTGGCACACCTATGAGGTGAATATTGGACCTCTTAAAATTGTCCCAGAGGCTGCTTATACTATCCTCATTTTTTTTAATTCTTTTTTCTTCTTGTTGTTCTGCATGGGTGTTTTTTGGTTCCTTATGTTCCAAATCATTGATTTGATTCTCAGCTTCATCCATTTTACTTTTGCTTCCCTGTAAATTGTTCTTTATTTCAATTAGTGTATCCTTCATTTCTGACTGAATCTTTTTTATGCTGCTGAGGTCCTCACTGAATTCCTTGAGCATCCTTATAAACAGTATTTTGAACTCTGCATCTGATAGATTGCTTATCTTCATTTCATTTAGCTCTTTTTCTGGAGTTTTTATCTGTTCTCTCATTTGGGTCATATTTCTTTGTTTCCTCATTTGGCTGCCTCCCTGTGTTTATCTCTCTCTATATAAGGTAGAGCTGCTTTGACTCTGTGTCTTTGTAGTGTGGCCTAATGTAGTAGGTGTCCTATAGGGTCCAGTGGCACAGCCTCCTCTATCACCCAGCTGGGTACTCAAGGTGCACCCTTTGTGTGGGCTGAGTACACCCTCCTCTTGTAGTTGAGCCGTGATTGCTGTTGGCATGTCAATGGGAGGGATTTACCCAGGCCAGTCAGCTGCAACAATTGGCTGTGACCACTTACCACCAACGTCCACCCTCTGTGGAGGATCAACTGTGAAGGGGCAGCGTGGTGGTGCTCCAATGTGGTCTGTAGCTGTCTGCTGGGTGCGTTGACCCTGGGGTTTCCCAGGTGGTGCGGGCCAAGGTCATCCCCCATCTGAATATCATGATGAATTTTTTTACATAGTCTCTATTTCTTATAATTTTACTCTTTTAATAAAAGACACTTGTTGAATATAGAATTCTATCTTAGTAATACTATATGTAAGATTTTCCATATCTATCCTAAATCCAGGAGATAGCCCTTTGTCTTACATGTTTTTACTTGAATTAGAAAATAACATATGCAAAGCATGTGCTTACTCTGCAAATGTTGAATGAGTAATCTGAGGGAGCCTTAGGATGGTTGAATTAGTTATGAAGGGTCTTAGAAATTTCCTACGTGGTAAACTGATGTTCCCAGGTAAAATGATTAGCTCAGGATCACACAATGAGAATTGGGCAGTTTTATATTTCACTGTGTGCATAATTTAGCAATGTATTTCCAATGATAACCACAGTGCCTGACACGTAGTGGAGCTTAATAAGTACTTGGTAAATGAACGAATAAATCACTGATTTGACTAACAGTATATAGTATAGAAGAAGCTATACTCTTCTACTGTAGCTATATATAGTATATGTAGGGCTCAGTACTGTCTGAGGTTTTAGACATCCGCTGGGAGTCTTGGAACCTATCCCTCACTGATAAGGGGGTGCTGCTGCATTCAGTCACCAACTCTACTGTGTTTTGAAATGAGTGCATCTGCTTCTCACCATTCCCACCACCACTGCCTGAGGTCAGGCCCTCACCATTTCTTATCATGACAACTAGCTGTAAGAGTGTCCTAACAACCTGTTCTTCTTCCAGTTTGTTTCTCTCAAATCTGCCCCATCATCACACAGCATCCAAAGTGGTTTTGCTAAAGCACCAGTCAGTCTCTGTCCCTTTCTGCTGAAAATCCTTCAAATACTCAGCGTTGTTTTCCCACAAAATGGAAGCCTCTCATCCGTGACCGGACCTCTGCCTCCCTCTGTGGCCACATCTCCTGCTACCTTCAGACTTCCTGGAAACCGAGACTCAGCCCTCTGCTTCCATGTAATTCCTTAAAAGTGCAGGTCTCTTTTCTGCTTCTTAGGAATGAGGTGTCAACTCGGCCAGGCACAGTTTTCCCTTCATGTAAATCACAGGGCAGAGTGACGTACTCTAAGCATGGGTACATCCCACGACAGTTGCTGAGGTTAATATTTAGAACAAATAAGGAAAACCACTATTTAATTCCCTTAATTTTCTAAGGAAAAGAGAGAAACCCTTGGATTTTACTGTTTAAAGACATGCATTATGGGCTCTGACTGGTGTGGTTCTCAGTTGGTTGGGCATCCTCCCACAAAACAAAAGGTCACTGGTTCGTTTCAGTCCCAATCGGGGCATGTCTGAGAGGCAACCAATCAATGTTTTTCTTCCTCTCTTTTTCTTCCTTTCTCCCTCTCTAAAAACAAACAAATAAAACCTTTTTAAAAAATACATGCAATACATATATAACTAAAAGACATTTTACATCAAAATTAGAACTTTGGCTGTTAAGCTTTTAAACATAAATTTATAATAAGCACATTATCCTTTTCTGATTTACTCTGGAGCCAGACCTCTTTGGTGCCATTGCCAAATCTATGATGATTGGCTGTTACTTACCTGTCTGTGTTTCAATTGTCTGATGTGGCAGGGGATACTACTACCAGGACTAAATACATTAGCATCTGTAAAAGAATTAGAGCATCACTATCTCATAGCAAGTGCTGTGTGTTAGTTACTATTATCATTATTACTGAATGTTTCAATTAATCTATCTTATACATGTTAAAAAGTACATGCCTCTTGTTCTTTGCCTGAATAACCCCACCTCTACATTCTTTTCCTGGCTAACTAACCCTCAAGTCTCAGTTCAATTTATAATAGAGAAAATCTAGAAAACCTAAATGGACAACCTAAGTAAAAATGGTTAAATGTAAATTTTGGAATAAAATGTCACTATAGTCATGCAGTGAAATATCATGCATGCTAATTTTAACTGACTCTTGAGTTTTTAATGACAGGGAAGAATATAAAGTAACAATAATAAGATATACTAGTTCAAGAAAGGCTATTAGTAATAATAATGAAACACGAAACTACAAAATACTGGGTAATTTTCATTTTTCTTATTTATGATTTCCTATATTTTCTAAATTTTGTGTAGTGATCATGTATATTTTATGCAAAACAAAGCAAGCTAATAAAATTTTTACAAAAATCAGACATCACAGTTTTGGGAAGCTCCAGTAAAAGAACTAAGTGCTGCAGAGATGGACAAGCTATCAGATGCAGAGTTCAAAACACTGGTGGTCAGAATGCTCAAATATCTCACTGAATGTAGCAAAAACATAAGGGAAGAAATGAAGGCTCTACTAGGGAGAATAAAGAAAAATCCATAGGAAACCAACAGTGGAGGAAAGGAAGCTGGGATTCAAATTAATGACTTGGAACATAAGGAGAAATAAACATTCTACCAGAACAAAATGAAGAAACAAGAATTCAAAAAAACAAGGAGAGTTTAAGAAGATTCTGGGACATCTCCAAATGTGCCAACATCTGAATCATAAGGATGCCAGTAAAAGAGGAAGAGCAAGAAATTGGAAACTTATTTGAAAAAAATAACAAAAGAAAACTTCTCTAATTTGGCAAAGGAAATAGACATACAAGTCCAGGAGGCACAGAGAGTCTCAAACAAGTTTGATCTAAGGAGGTCCATACCAAGACACATCACAATAAAAATGCCAAACGTTAGGGATAGGAGATAATCTTAAAAGCAGCAAGATTAAAGAAATTAGTTACCTACAGGGGAGTTCCCATAAGATGTCAGCTGATTTCTCAAAAGAAACTTTGCAGACTAGAAGGGATTGGCAAGAAACATTCACAGTGATGAAAAACAAAGACCTACAATGAAGCTTACTCAATCTAGCAAAGCTATCATTTAGAATTGAAGGGCAGATAAAGTGCTTCCCAGACAAGGTAAAGCTAAATGAGTTCATCGTCACCAAGCCCTTATTATATGAAATGCTAAAGGGACTTATTTAGGAAAAAGAAGATCAAAACTATGAATATTAAAATGACAACAAACTCACAACTATCAACAACTGAATCTAAAAAATAAAAACAAACTAAGCAAACAGCTAGAACAGGAACAGAGTCATATATATGGAGATCATTTGGAGGGTTATCAGCTGGGAGGGGAAAGGGGGAGAAAGGTTGGAAAGGTACAAGGACTTAGAAGCATAATTGGGTAGGTACAGAATAAACAGGGGGTGTTAAGAATAGTATAGCAAATAAAGAAGCCAAAGAACTTACATGCACAACCCATGGACATGAACTCAGGTGGGGATCACAGGAGGAAAGAGGGGGACCAGGTGGAGGAAGGCAAAGGGGGAAAAACTGGGACAACTGTAATAGCATAATCAATAAAATATACAAAAAATAAATAAATAAAATAAAAAGGTACATTAAAAAAAGTGCCAAGGCCTTTGCAAAGTCGTATTACTGCTGGGGTTGCCAGTGCTGCCTGCAGCTCATGGAGGCTGGGTGGACAAAATGAAAAACAGATGTGAAAGTGCCCAGAATGGAGTTATGAGCACAGTGCATGCCAAGGGTATAGAAAGGGAAACCCCTAGGTGGCCACGTGTGAGAGGAAATGAAATGTTTCCCTGGAGTGAGAGGGTGAGCGACACACAGAATGCATTTGGGACTTCCTGGAACCATGGTTAATTCCCACTGTCACTTCTCACACCCCTGAGCTGGAAAGAGTTAAGTCCCAGAATAGCGTTCCTTACAATGAAACTACTGGGTATGTGGGTTTCGGAGTTGAGCAGGGAAAAGAGGGGAATTTTCGCCTCATCAGGGGTGGGGAATCCTATTTTGAATAGAGTGTCAGGATGCCGGATTTATTCTCACTTCACTTAGCTAAATGCAGCTTTTGTCTTGAGTCCCTTTTACCTTTCACACCCCATTCCCTTAAAAGTGTTGTTTGGGCTGCCTCTGGACCCTTATTAAACAAGTGTTTATTGAACCCCTGCCATGTACACAGAGATAAGCATAACATGTTTTCTGCATCAAGGAGCTCACGTTCCAATGTGGGAGGCAATCGGGTGCATTACAGGCGACGGGTGGAGGTAGCTCAGGAGCTGTAGGAGCCCAGAGAGAGATGCAGAATTCAGTAGGAGGAGCAGTCAGGGAAGGTGCTCTGGAGAAGATGAGCACTTTTTTGTCGTTGTGCATTTGAGAGGCATTTATGACCATTCTCTATCACCTATTACGTAGACATGCCCTCAGTGTATAAATCTCAGAGGCCACTGGTTTAGCTAAACATACTGGCACAAGCCCTTTGTACTCTTGGTGTGGAATTTCACTCATGTGAACACAGCATTATTGTTGGGACCTTCATGAGCAAAACATGCTTCCTCCATGAGCCAAAGAACAAACCAAGGCTAGGAAGCAACACTCAACAGGCAGACTCATGGTGGGGCTCCATGCAGACCCATCACCCATTCTCATCTGTCATCATTCTCCTAATGCCCCAGAGCAGGCATCTGCAAAATCCTTCCACAGCTTGAAGACCAGCACACCCCACTCACGCAGACAGAGTGCTCCTTCTCAAGGGCTCCTCCGTAGCGCACAGTGGGATTTAGACTTGATTCGGAACTGTCCGTCGGTAGCGGAGAGTTGCTCTGATGTTTGGTTTCTACCTCTGATGGGACAATACTTTATTCCATCTCAGGGACAGTTGTTTCTTTCACTGCCAACAACATCGCTAGACTGAGAGCTCTGTTCTTCTCTGCCTTCCCTGACAAAAAAGCAGATGGCTTCTAAATTGGGTTGAGTGGGAATGGCATGAAAAGTCAAGTCTGTGTAAATCCCAGGGAACACCGGACACACTCTCTTTGCCTTGAAGGAAGGTCATTGATATATGACAATGAAATTCCACCAACCAGAAGAGACCATGAGAGACACTGGCACACGTGATTCCAGGGATCACAGAACATTAGAGCTGGGGATAGGGGTCCTGGTGACGATCAGCGCATGTAAAGCAAGATTCACACAAAGAAAAGGATGAGGACAGAGGGGTGGAGGAAAGAAGTGCTCTTTGCATGCGTGTGGGGGTGGCGGTGCGTGTAGGTGGCGGTGGTGGCAGTGATGTGAGGTAGGATGACATTGTACTGTATTAAGTGACCCTGAAGTACTCCAAGATGCTGCTTTGCCCCTGCCACCCACCGCTCTACAGCAGCGCCAGGCGGCCTGGTTTCCTGTTTTCACTCTTCACTCCTCTCTCTCAGATCAGAGGCAGGTAGCAGTGTGGGGCCCGGTGAGAGGGCAGGTGAGAGTGGTTGAGCTGAAGGTGGTAGAGACCTTGACCCAGTCATCCTCATCACCCTCACTGGCCCCCTGCCTGCTGCACTGTGTTCCTGGCCATTGTGAGCTTCACCAAGTCCCCTTCATGTAGGCATCAGGTCTCAGGGCTGAAGCCCCCCCAACACACACACAGAAACCAGGCAGGGCTGTCCGTGAACATGAGGAACTCCCTGAGGATGGCTGGGAAACACCTGCATGCTCAGATTTCACATTTTATCTGTAACATAGTGAACTTGTTGCTAGGTATATCCAATCTCATTATTTACACTAGAGGGCCTTTCTTTTTTTTTTTTTCCCCCCTTTATTTTTCAATTACAGCTGACATTCAATATTACTTTCTATTGGTTTCAGGTGTACAGCATAGTGGTTAGACATTTAAATAATCTGCAAAGGTGAAAAGGTGAAGGGATTAAGAAGTACAGATTGGTTGTTGCAAAGGGTTCGCAGGGATGGAACGCATACGCAGGAAACACAGTCAGTGACATTGGGATGACTGTGCGTTGTGTCAGGTCGGTGCGAGATTTTCAAGGGGATCTCTTCGTAAGTTACAAAGGAACATTCTTTATCTTGAGTCTTTCAAGCTTGATTCTTACTGATTTCTTTCCCTTTTTCTGTCCATGTGAACATACTGAAAGCTTCCTCTCTTTTCTCCTCTGTTCCCTCCTTGTTCTAGGGCAGACTGGCCCAAACTCCTTGCCCGAAATCAGCCCTAGTAAGATGGTGGCTTGTGTGTGGCAAAGCCCCTGATGGGCAACAGTTTCTCTCTCTGTGGTCACATTCTATATTTGTGACAACAGGTCAGATAGAAAGTGGATTTTAGAGTCAGAAAAATCGCATTTCCAATCTGGGCACTGCCACTTAAGATTGGGTCCTTGAGATGATCAGTGAATTCCCCTCTGCTCTTTCGCCCTTATTGCCTCCGGGCAATAATCACACCCCTGCTCAGGGCCAGGGTAGCATTTGACGTCATGTGTCTGTGGCAGCTTGCTCAGTGCCTGGCACATGGTAAATGTTTGATAAGTAGATTGCTGTCCTGTGGGCTCCTTCTGCACATTCAATGTTGGACTCTTTATGCCCGAGGAAACACGTAAGGCACTAAGGTCACTCAGCCCAGCAGAAGGAGGCTGGGGAATGTGACCTGGACTCCTGACTCCCCTTCCTTCTCGGGGCCAGGCTTGTGGCAACTCTGGAAACACTGACACGAAGCCTCCAGCTTCTGGAGGTGCCAACCACCGAGAGCAGCATGTTTCTCGTTTACAAGCCCCATCTAACAGGTGTGAACACTTCATCCTTCCTCTCGGGTTTACAATTCTCTCCTCAGTCTCTATCACTGCCTTTGGTGTACCACTTCCCTCTTGGGTACAGCCCACTCCACCTCTCCCCCTCCTTCTTCTTTCCCCTGTGATGACATCGCCCTGGGGAAGAGAAGCTTCTATGAGGGCCTCACTGTCAGCTAGCTTCTGTTTCCTTACTGGTACCATGACATCATCTCTACCCTGGAAATTCCACTTGCCCTCCTGTGCCCCCACCTCTGTCCCAGTCCTCAGAGGTCCTATAAAGAGGGGATCCCAGCTCAGTATCAGTACAGAGCACTGTCAGGTTCTGAAGCTTCTGGGTTCTGTCTCAACTCCAGGAAAGCCTCTTCTCCGCCAAGATCATGAAGCTCTGCGTGACTGTCCTCTCTCTCCTCGTGCTAGGGGCTGCCTTCTGCTCTCCAGCACTCTCAGCACCAAGTAAGTGTGTCCTTTCAGCTACTACTTCTAGAGCCACAGTGTAGGCAGTGCCCACTTTTCCAGCAGGGGCTGGTCTGGAGATGGGACAAGAGGGAGCCAGGAAGATTGTCAAGTAGCCTGTGGTTAAACGCCGTGTCTAGTAGACATTTAGGATGTTCAAATTCCTATCTTCTTAAGAAATAGTAACTAGGAGGATTGTTTAAGCAATTTCCTGTCTCTCTCTCTCTCTCTGTTCCTTAGTTTCCCCATCTGTTAAATGAAGGGAGTCAGATGTGTGCTCTGAGACCCAATCTAGCTCCATGATCCTCCCTTAGGATCCCGTATTCAGAAAAAGTCTCCTACTCAGGGTGGGTGGGATTGGATACAAGGGATCGTATTTGGGGATCTGGTAGCCCCACAGACATGCCTCTTGAATATCTGTAACTAAAAGCCAAAAGAGCAGCTGCTTGTAGAGCTTTGATCTCACCTGAGCCTTTCTTTCCAGTGGGCTCAGACCCTCCCACTGCCTGCTGCTTCTCCTACACCCAGAGGAAAATTCCTCGCAACTACGTGGTGGATTACTATGAGACCAGCAGCCTTTGCTCCCAGCCAGCCGTTGTGTAAGTATCAAGCCCTGGACTGCTCTGAGAGGCGAGGGGAAGGGCAGGATCAGCTAAGAGGCTTGTTTGGGGCAGGAGGGGATCTAACAGCAGGGAAACAGGTCTCAGGGCTGAGGCCCTCCCAGAAGGCAGTAAGGAACAGGTCACAAAGTTACCTGTTGAGTCCTCGAGGGGCCATGTGGGAGTCAAGGGAGAAAATGGGGGTTCCTCGGGAGGACATGAGCTAGAGGCTAGAAAACCAGGGGAGGTAAAAAAAAAAAAAGAGAGATCACAGGAAACATGAGCTGATCTCTTAAACCACGCTTAGAAAAACACGTGGAAAAGATATTGCTAGGGGCACTAAGGAATGAATGGAGAGAAAGAGCAAAATTGATCATAATACTCATTGGTTCCTAATCTGGGCAATCTGGAGACCACAGCCAAATCCAGGGTGGAAGTTACAGGGAGCCCATTTCCAGGACGACCCCAGGAAGGGGTCCCGCCACCCACTGGAGCTGTCCAACGCAAACTGTGGTCAAGCAGAGGGAGGATCTACCACAGACAAGCTCCCATGCGATTCTCATCTATCCGCTCTTCTTTCCACAGATTCGAAACCAAAAGGAGCAAACACATCTGCGCCAACCCCAGCGAGCCCTGGGTCCAGGACTACATGAACGACCTCGAGCTGAGCTGAGCTGAGCCACCCAGGTGCAGGGCCAAGTCTCCAGCAAAGGCCCCCTGAGCCTGACGCCTCTCAATGGGACGCGCCCTCTCCACGTTCACCGCTCCTCTCAGAAGTCCCTGTTCCTTCCCTTAATTTAATCTTTATTATGTGATGTATTATTGTATTTGGTATTCTGTAATTATGTTGGTTTTACCGAAGGATGCTTATCCCCTGTGGGGATGGTCCACTACCATGGTTTCTCTACTATTGTGGATACTTGGATAATGGAGGTGATTCTGTGTGTTTTCATAATAAAACTACAAAAAAAAATACAGTTTCTTTGTGTTTTCATTTGATTTGGTACGAAGGGGATTGCCTGGTATTATGAATAGGGACCCACTACCATTTCCCAATGTAGTAAGAATGAGCAATTACTGAGGGCTTCACGTAGGCTAAGTGCTCTGAAGACAAGATCTCACTTAACACTTTCAACAAAGATTTTAACACCCTCACAAAGTAGGGACTCTCACCTCCAATTTTACAGATGAGGAAACCGAGGCACAGAGGTGCTGTGACTTGCTCAGCTTGTAGGTCTGTTTGGAGAGCACCATGAACGCATGATGCAGAAGGACAGCTGTGGTGCTACACTTACCATTTCAACATCTTGCAGAGAAGCTGTAAATGGCAGCAGCAGCGCGATGCAGAGGGGAAACGAGGGAGTGCAGAGTCAGGAAAGTGGGCCTCCATCACATTAACAGCCAGTCATTAGGAAAGTCACCCGGCCTTGCTGGGACTCAACTTTCACACCTGTAAAGTGGGAGTCATATTATCCGCTTGAAGGGCTGTTATGAAGTAATGGGTAAAGCACCCATCACAGGGTCTGGCATCTGGAAGATCCTCTCTTTCCCTCTCTGAGCCTTCCTTAGCTTTTCCACTTACAATGGGCATACTGTCTATTTTCCCCAATGTCCTCAAGTGGATTAGAGTAGTTAGTGGACCAGCTCTCTAAAGCCCGAAGCAAAGGTGGAGCGTTATCACGAGGACAGAAGAATGGATGCCAGACTTGGTCCTGGAGTGTGATGGGAGTAACCTCCAGCCATGTCTCCCTAATAACCTTTCCATCAGAACTTCCTGTTTCATGAGTCAGCACAGGGCTCTGGGGTAGAATTACATGCACCATCCAGCCTCGATCTATAGAACAGAATTGTAGTCTATTAAAGCTGGGAGGAACATCTCAGACCATCTCATCCAGCCCTCTCATATTGTGAAAACTGACTGCCAAGGACTGAAAAGCGACTCGCTGAAGGCCACTTAGCGAGAGGTATGGGGCATGCTGTGCCCCCAGGGGCTGCTTGTTTGAGAGATTTTAGGAAACTCTGAAGCAGGAACCAACACAGGCCATTTGTGTGGAAAATGCACTGGAAACAGCTTGGGTGGACCCACAAGCTGAGTGGGGCTGGGCCTCAGGGAATCACCAGTGCCAGGTGACCCCTGTGAGCCAGGCTGATAGAGACTCAGATATGGCACCTGCCTGCCAGCTCTGTGTGGGGAGGGCTCATCAAAGGAACAAAGGCCTCTGCCAGCACTTCCGTCTGTGAGAAAGCTGCCTCTGGAGCTCTCACCCCGATGCCAGACAATTCAGTGCCCCCCAGTATGTTCCTGGTGCTTTTTGAGCTGCTGCCCCAGCGCTGGAGCTCAGAGGGAGTGAGTCTGAGTAAGTTCACATGCATGGCCTTTAGGAGGAATGCCTGGGACTTGCAGCAGCCCTCTGTCTCACTCAGCCACAATCCCCGCTGGTTTTTATAGCCAGAAGTTATGGGGACTTCTCTTCCTGGCACCGGAATCCTGGCCTGGGGTGGGGGTGCACAGTGTGGGACCGGGACCCCTTGCTCCTCAGGAGGGACCTCCGCACCTGAGATATCCCTCCCCATTTTTATTGACCACACATGGGTGTGGGACCAGCCTGTTCTGTGTCTTAACTCCTCCTCCTAATCTTGATGCAGCTTCTTCTTTAAATCCTTAGCTGTAGGAGTTCCATTCAGCCAGATTCCAGGTGCTTCTGCACGATGGTTATTCTGTAGTTTAGCTATAATTCTAATGTGGTTGTGGGAGGAGGTAAGAACTGCATTTAACTATGCTGCCATCTTGACCGAAAGTCCTGACCTCCAGAACTTTAAGAGAATAAATGTGTGCTATTTTAGGATATCAAGTTTACGGCAATTTGTTACAATGGTAATAGAAAGCTAAAACAATCACCAACTGAAGAAGAGTCACTGACAGTGGCCCGCTCTAGCTCAGTGTGAAAGGTAATGGAACATTCTAGAAGGTGAGACAAACTTCCCTGCAGGAGAAACCCAGGGTGAAGTGGACACATCCCAAGGTCATGGACTATAATGAGGTGAGACATCCCAAGAGGAGGGTCTGTGTCAGTAGCTGAGAAGGAAGGCTGAGGCTTCACCAAGGGTACGAAACCCATCAGCCGGGTCAAGAGGAAGCTTGACTCCTTTTGAGACTCTGAGGGTGGGGGGAACCTTGGATTACTTTCTGGAAGATTCTACCCTCTCATCTGTCAAATGAAGTCTAGAGCACAGCTGTGATCTCTCTGTGGTTTTATTACTTAGAGAGAGGACAAGGTTAGGGCCAGATCCTCCCTCACAATGGAATCTTTTCCACACCTCCCTGCCCCTGAGCAGGGAGGTGTGGAAAAAACTGGGAGAGGGTTACCCCATTCCACAGAGGCTGCATCACAGAGAAGGCTGCCAGAGCCCCAAATACCCTGGGTGAAGAAACGGTTCCCCGGGAGTCCTGTGGTGGGGCAAAGTGGAACTTCACCTGTTGCGCAATAGGAGACTTTGTTTTTTCCTTTCTCCTCTTTCATAAAACTTCCTTTTTCACCCTGAGGTCAAGGAGACAGGATCTCCCTACTTGACTTTTCAGTGGAGGATTCTCTGGGTTTCCGTGAGGGAGCTAGAGCGAGAACAGGTTGGGGGACAGAAGCTACTGTTTGTGGGGCAGCTTCTGGAAGGCAGGTCTGTGTTTTTCTACTCTCTTGCAGGGTCTGCTTCCCCGCTTCCCTTCCCAGAGAGGAGGGAGTCTGTTTCCTCATGTTCTGGTTTATGCAAACTTTCGGTCTTCTCCCTGTCTTGCTCCAACTCAGGATCTTCAGTAATGCTCCCATGACGTAGGCATTTTCCTTCGAGGAAGCCGGGAGCTGAGCAAGCAGAAGCAGGGACCAAGGATGTGAGTCGAGCTGAGGCTGGTGAAAGAAACCACAGTTCTTCCTGATGACTGGGCCCAGCGGCTGTCCTGTGCAACTTTCCCCAGACCCAAGGGATTGCCCTCTCTTTCCTAGTTGTCTCTACCTGTTCTCCCTCCTTAACACCTCTCCTCCTGGGTCCACTGAGTCTAAGCAGACAGAAAATGGAAAAAGGTGTAGAAATTGAGGCTAAATGGTGCCTGCTTTTTTCTGACTTTGTAAATGGATGAAAAAGGGGCCAGATACTAAACCCGACGATGCCAGGGCAGGCCTGGATGATGGGCCTTACCGACGCAGAGAACAAAGTTGCCCTGTAGGGTGGTCTGCACTTAAAATTCCTAACTAAGAGTGGGTCATGGCGGGTAGTCACATCCTAGGCCTGTAGCTTCCTGGACAAAGGTTAATCTTTGCCTTTAACTGAGCCCGCCTATGGTCTTCGTGCAACTACGATAACATACCTTTGGAAGGTCAGAGTAATTTTCTCTTCCTGACTCGTCAAAGGCCCAGTCTCACACCCACAGCACCAGAGTGCGACACCCCGCTGTTGTTTGGTTGTCCACGTGCCATCTCCCTGTGCTGCGCAAATGGTGACCGTTCTGTACCCACCACGTAAAAGAAGTGAGTCTTACCATTTCACTTTTTACCCGATCTCAGAGACTTCCCCTCGTGGCTTTCTCCCGTCCCCTTAATCTACCACCAACAAATGTCGTGTAACCCCCGTTGCGCCGCCTCCTCTGATTCTAATGTATCAAATAAGTTGCAAAACTGCCACAGCCGGGGGAGCCTTTCCTCACTCCACTGCCATTCCGCTTCCCAGCGATTGTCATCATTTCGGCTCAAATAAAATCATGAAAAGTCTCTACAGGGTGTAGATGTTTTCTACATTGACAATAGTTTCATTTTTAGATATTTGATAATTGTGTAAAATATCTATGTTTAGAAGAAAAAAGAAAGTTACAAAAAAAATTTTAGGGGGAGATGGGGGCCCCCACCCCTGCCAATAGCTTGATATCATGCACTCAGTGGTCTTGAAATTAATCATTTTTGAATAAATAACAGGAGACAGTGTGTAAAATTTCAAAAGAGATGCAACGAAAACTAAACCTCCCTCCTAGCTCTACGCCCGAGTATCCTGTTCTCTCCTCTGGCGGCAATGAATGGCTGCTGCCACTCTGAATTCATTCAGAGATCCAACAACGTTTTACAAGTGTCAGGACATGGAACCACGGAAGCAACAATAAGGATTTCCCCAACCACTAGGGCCTTAGGTTTCCGGCTTTGATCTTAGGGGTGCTTTTATGTGTCAATGTTTACAAAGTTCTCACCAGTTGTGCTCCAGCAGAAAGTTAATTCTGACGAAATATTAAGTTCCTGAAGCATTGAAAATGCACTTTCTTTTCCCTTTACTCAATTCTCTACACAAGGGCTTCCTGGGAACATCCTTGGTAAATTTCATAAGACTACCTATTCCATGTAATGCTTATAAATTTCAAAGTCACAGACTTTGAGGTACAAAAATGTAACTTTATGTTTTCTATAATTGAACCCAGTTCCCCAGTGTCCATTTCTCTTGGTGGTAGATAATTTAAACGGGTAAATGCAATTCCTTCCTTCTTTTCTCCAGCTGAGAATATTCCATCTTCCTTTTCTCCTTCTCACAGTCTTCCCATGGTCCGTCTGCATTAGCAGAGACCAAATCCTATGGGTCTTAGAAGGACTTTGGACTTCTAGCCAATAGGTGGTGGACATGCACTGAAGAATCTTACATAGCAGAGTGATGTGGTAAGATTTGCATTTTATAAAAATCACTGTGGCAGCAAGTAAAAGGGTATGAGTCTGGAGCCTCATTAATAATCTGAGATAGAAAGGATTTGAACCCTTCTTCCCCAAGGTCAGGGACTTTTGAGAATGCAGAGGTAGGCACAGATTCCAAAGACTTTTGGATGTCAGAAAGAAAGGAGCAGGAGGAAAGAAACTGGCTTTTATTTAACGTCTGCACCTACAAAGTCCCATTACCCTAAAATATGCACTGTATGTAACAGACTAATGTCTCACCTGTGTCTCTAGAGTTACCAACAATGTATCTGATTTGGGAGAACTGAGAAGATAGCCACTCACATCATTTTCTATAGACCCTAAGTCTCTCGAGGAACCCCGACTGAGGAGGCTGCCTGCTTTCACAACAACTGTGCAAGGTAGGTGGTGTTTGCCTCATACTTATAGGTGAGGAAGGTCAAGCTCAGAGAGGCAAATGGCTTTCCCAGGGTGACAGAGGTGGAATTTACACCCAGGCCACAAGTGTTGGTCTGTCCTACAGTTTTCATACCTTCTTCTTACAACCCATGGAGTATGTGTGAGCACCCAGCATAGGGACTGACACGTAGGGTGTGCAGTGTAACTTTTTTCCCTTTGGGGACGTATTTGGTAATTAACAAATGAGAAAGCACCAATGCTTCCCTTAGACGCTGTTTCGAAATAGCTATCATATATATGTTTTCATTTGCTCCTACCATCAGAATGAAAAGCAAAAAATCACAAATAAAACCAAAGCAAATCCAGCCAGGAGAGGAGGAGGAAGAGTCCAGTGGGAAGGAGAAGCAGCCCCGGTCACTGGCTCGGGCAGCATGAAGGGGACACCCAGCGTCCCTCCTCGCCGGGTGTCCAGAGTTTGCCACTGGACGGAAGCGGAGCTGCAGGAGAAGGTCGAGTCTGCTCATCCCTCAGTTCTTCCAGTCGGAGGAGAGTCAGCAGCACTGAG
This sequence comes from Anoura caudifer, assembly GCA_004027475.1. Taxonomy (NCBI): domain Eukaryota; kingdom Metazoa; phylum Chordata; class Mammalia; order Chiroptera; family Phyllostomidae; genus Anoura; species Anoura caudifer. Next base: position 261,667 of record PVKU01001214.1, on the reverse strand, counting down.
TCTGACCGCTCCGATGCTGAAGGAGGCAGGTGGAGGAAAATGAGGTAGTAGTGTTCTGTTATATTTTTACACTTTATATTCTAAGTTGTATTGAAGTTTCTATAACTTTGCTTAACATGCTGACCACTATATACGATTTAATGTGAAGTTTCTCATTTACTGGGGGACTCTGAGTTACTCTGCTTTTTTGCCTCATTCTCTGATCAGCCTTTGTACTTGTGGTTCCCCTGCCTAGAATATTCTTTCTTTTACTTAATTATCTATTTATTTCTGCCTTTTTGCCATATTAACCACTACTCATCTTTAACATGAGCTCAGCAGCCACAGATATCGTCTGAGAAACCTTTTCTGCACCGCCCCCCCATTCTGGCTTGGGCACCCCTGCTATGTGACCCTTTTGCTTATCTCTGCCTTAGTGTTGATCACAAAGTGTTGTAATGATCTCCTCAACCACATCCCTGCCATTAACAAGCCGGGCAGTGGCAGGGGGCGGGTTCACATCTGCCAAACCTGGCACGTGCGTGAGGATGGCCAGTACACGTTTGCTGGGTGAACGACGGATGCTCCGCAGGGTCTCATATCTCACACTAGATTCCTGGCCTCAAAATGCCGCCCCCTTGTTCTGTCTTTTCAATTGTTGACTTTATTAAATGTTACATAAACAAATTGCTTTGACATGTGTTCACTGTATTTGAAAAACAATTTTTAATACCACGTCTTTAGGACTTATTCAGAATGTTGTATTTCTCAATGTATCTTTTCAGTTGGCTGGAATAAATAGAATTTCATGCTTATATTTTTAACAACTATTCAAAGACTTTTTTTATCCTTCTCTTCATTGTTAAAGATCTTACCAAGCCAAAGTATGCCAAAGAGCATTAGCTTGTTTTCTTTCTAATATAAAATCAATGCAAAAGAAAAAGCTCTTTATGGCTACTGGTCAGCCTCTGTACCCACAATCTGTATGCTTGATCCTCTTACATTAAAAGGCCCTTCCCCAAAGGTAGGAGAATTTAGATTCTAAGTAAAGGGTTGGAATTTTTGACTCTCATGGAATGGTAAGTAGTCAGACTTTCCCTTACATGGCCAACCAAGAACAGATGACCTTGGCCTAGACGTTTCCAAATCCAGAGACCCTGACACAATGTTCAAATGCCTCCACCTCGAAGGCGACCAACTTTGGGAGTGTGATCCAGTGAAACTAACCCTGAACATGTGTGAGGAATAATCAGTACTTGGACAAAGCCAGAAAAGAGAATGGCCAAGCTCCCTGCATTGAAACCTCTGGAGTACCCCTCCCAGCTGTGACTTCTTTGTCACTCTCTCAGAAATATTCTGAGACTGAACATACCTAAAAAGGGAAAAACTAAGGGTAGACTGGGCTACCTCAGCAGGCATTTCTGCTACATTCTTAAGATGCAGAAAAGGAAAAGTGCTTTCCTGTTTCATTACTTTTGAAAGGCTTTCATGCCCCAGGCAGTGAAATTACCCTCTAGTGAGACTGAGCACACGGTGTGCCTAAGATTGAAAAGTCTTTCATCTGTCATTGTAAATATGCAGACGATAAAAACTTAATCAACAAAATGAACTTTCTGGAGAGCTGCACCTCTAATGGTTTGCTTGCACATCAGTAATTTCTGCTGAGAGCGCTGTTTAGAACTGATAAACAGTATATTAAATATTGATACAGGAATAAACGAAGCAGAACTTGAACCAAACTCAGTGTCATAAATAATATTTTTATAACAAAAGTTATATTAAGCAGGGTTTAAAAGAAATTAAATCAGGACTATGAGAAGGAGGAGTTGATATATATCACATTTCTAGACAGATTTTACACTTCATTGGTGACCAATAACCAATTTCAATGACATTCCTTTTGTTTTCATCTGTGATGGTCAAGAATGCTTTTTCCCTTGTAGGGTGCCAAAGCTAATCGAACTGAAAATCTTTTATTTTTGAGCATCAGTTCATTTCTTACCACAACTTGGTTTTCAATTTTATTTGATTTGTGAGCTGTTGGAATTATGACTTTTTTAAAATTGCCTTCTAAAGAAATGGAAGTTTGGCATAAAGTGCACCTTTCCGGTTCTGACCAGTCAGCCGTCTAACCGGGGGCTGGTGGACTGTAGCCCATGACCCATGTTGGTGTGACTTGTGAGCTAAGAACCGTGTTTAGGCTTTTAAATATTTTTCTAAAGATCAGAGGAAGAATAACAGTTCATGACCTATGAAAGCTACATGAAATTCTGATTTCATTGCCCATCGGTAAAATGTTATTAGAATGTTGTCATGTTTTTTTCTTTATATAGAATCTGTGCTGCCCTGGCCTAGTTGAGGGGCTGCTCCAGCGACTCTGTGACCTACAAAGTCTAAAACACAAAATATGTGCTACTGGCCCTTTATGGGAGGGGTTTGCCAGCCTCCAACCTAAGTTCTTGGATCAATTGACTAGAGTGCAACCCATGTGCGCGCGCTCTCTCTCTCTCTCGTACACAATTTCCTAATACATTATCAACTTCCTCACTTAAGTGATCATGCTTAATTTCAAAGAGTCATGCTGTTATATTACAAATTCGTTCTCAAAGTAGTAACTCTAGTTTTTTTTTAATCCTCACCCAAGAATACGCTTATTGATTTTAGAGAGAGAGGAAGGGGGAGAGAGAGAAAAACATTGATGCGACAGAGAAACATCCATCAGTTGTTTCCCGTACATGACACACCCTGACTGGGGATTGAAACCGCAACCTAGGTATGTGCCCTGACTGGGAACTGCACCTTTCTGGCGCCTGGGGGCAATGCTCCGACCAACTGAGCCGCCTGGCGAGGGCAGCTCTAATTTTTTGTTTATGATTCCACTGGACAGAAGGCACACAAAAGTGGTTTCTTCCCTGGTTACTTGGAGGTAAAATAATATCAGAGTTCCTGGAAAACCTCTTTCACACCGAATTCAGATATGCTTCATGTTGAGTAAAATTTTGATCAGATTCTAAAATTGTAGTGTTGATTCATTCCCTGCTTTCGAAAAAAATCTGACAGAGTTTCATTGGCATTTTTGGGTGAACTGGCCAAGGAGGTGTTATGTCATATTACGAGTCCTGCGTTTCTCACTAATTTCATTTTGGCTAAATTGTCTTTCTTTTCATTTCTCCTTTTCTTTTCTGACTTTTAATGTTACAAAGTCATCACAGCAGCAACTGAAAGTACTCTTTTAACCTCATGAAGAAAATGCATCGGCGGGATGATGTTTTCCCGACAGACGCAGCAGCTGGCCACCGAGGGCACACGCTTCCTTCCCACCTCGAAGGTGTAGTCAACAGCCTTCTCTCTGGTCATCGATGACACTGACGACAGGCACTGTTATTTCCTGCACCTGAGAATGTCTGAGAAATTTGGATCGCTAATGGTGCCTGCCAAGTTGAATTTGCATAGTTCCTAATATCCTATTTCATTAACATCGAGCACTCGTAAAGATGCTTCAGGGTGGAATATAAACCAGAGTGCCCTCAGGAACTTTTTTTCTACCCCATAGGCTGTTCTCTCTGCTCAGCTGGTCTTACACCCGAGTAAAGTTGGCTTCTAACCTTCAGATTATTCTTAGGCTCATGATGTCAGGTTTTCGTGCTGTGCTGTAGCTCAGACTTACTTTTTACCATAAGAAAACCCAACAACAATGTGATTCAAGATTATTTTTTTAAAGTGTGGGGTGCAAGTGACCTCGTTCATGACTACTTTTAGAACCTGATAGATAACCTCATTGCCTTTACTCTTCTAATTAAAATGATCCCCCCCCCAAAAAAAACCTTGGAACATTAACAATGCATATAGGGAGAAGGGGGTTCAGCTCCCGATTTTCAACCAATTGACGTGAATCATCCTGAAATTTCAGATGCCTGCCTGTGCTCTGCGAGTTTTACCTGCCATCTTGGAAGGCTCAGAGCAGTTTCCTTCTGTTGCTTGAAGATACCGGGGGCCACAGGAGGGCTTTTACTCCTTTTTCTGTCATGATCGCTTCCAGCGCCAGAGTTGCTCAGATGTCTTTGGTTAGCTTTGGTGGCCGAGTCATCCTCACAGACCCTTCCTCGGACAGTTAGGGTAGAGGAGCCAGGTTACCCGTCCCAATTCTGTATAATGTTTTGCATTGCCCCAAAGTAACTTGACTTAAGAATATAACTAAGTAGGAATTGTATGGAAAGGTATCCTATTTGCACCTACTTGTCTGATCTTACCTACCATCTCTGAATGCTCCTCTGGAGGAAAAAGAAGCCCTCAGAGTGAACTCGGTGGCGGAGCGGCAGCTGTGATGAGGAGGAAAGCAGGCTGATTTCCTGGGACCAACAGGAAGGGAAAGAAGACAGAAATCTGGGTATCGCCTACTCAAAGTTAGAAAATGGAACCTAGACGGTATTTTCTTTTACTTTGCATAAAACTGCCTGCCCTGCTCTGGCCAGAGCAGTGTCTGGACACTAATCTGGGTGATGAAATACTCTCCTCCCCGCAGGAACAGGTCTGGGCACACTCTTGTGTGACTGTGTGCCGCTCAGAAGCAGCCCACCGAGAGGACAACGGGGCTGCGATTCCATCCAAGCTCCTCCCACCAAGCTTTAGCCCCTCAGGACTGCATCCTCCCAGAGAAGAAGCCTCTTTCAAAGTTACCAGGGTCCCTAATTGGGTGGCAGAGGCCCTGAGCCTGCCCCCGGCTTGTGTAGGGAAAGAGGGAGGTTTGGGAGTCGGTACTGGGCCACTTACCCAGGACACCAATTAGTCACTCGCCACCCTGATTCTATAGGATTATTGAGAGAATTGAAACAAACCGACTGACTTGAGCTCTAATGTACGTCTCCTTCTGCCCCACATCTCCCCCGCAGGTCCCTCACAGGCAAGGGGAAGGACTAGAAATGGGAGAGGCCACGAGCTCCACTGGGAATAGCAGCCACGTTCCTAGTTCAGCCCCACGGCCGGCCCCTGAGGGTCAGTCTTCAGAAATTACAGGTCCCCTTTCCACACGCTCTGGAGTTACACCTGGTTTTGGAAGGACAGCCCTGCCACTTAGTTACTATGTCCTTGGGCGAGTTATTTGACCTCTTCTCTGCAAAATGAGTGTAATTACCTCAGAGGGTTTCAGCAGATGGTCACCTAGTATGCTCAAAGCATCGGGCTCGGAGATGGCACAAAGCAGTGCTCAGGAATAAACGGTGCTCTCCTTACACTGTTGCTCAGTGTCCTCCCTGGGCCCGAATGTCTTCCCACTAGGGTAAGATCACTGGAGCGGGGCCTCGGGGAAGGGGCCTCTGTCTGCTTCCAGCGCAGGAAGGGATCCTCGGCGCCGCAGACAGGGACGTTACGCTAGGGCTAGGGCTGAAGTCTAAGACACTGAGCGCTCCTGTGCCTTTTCTGTCCCACACACCCCAGAATTACAGCCCTGCCATCAGTAACAGCAGCTCCCCAGACGGGTGGGCTCCAGGAGGGGGTGGGGGCTCAACCTCCATGGGGGCATAGTCAAAAAAAGCAGTTTATGTAGCACTTGCAAAAGCCCTTCCTGGAGAATTATTGCTCTACCATCTAGTCCATGACTAACCAAGATTTACTGGAGGAAGGCAGGCGTTTTTTGAATGGGAAGTCCCATTAACAAAATGTTGTCGCATTAATAAGTCACATAAGAAAAGCCAAATGGTCATTTTCATGGATGCTGAAGGAGTATTTGATAAAACTCAATCTCCTTTTTCTTTTCTTAGTTTACTTGCTTCATTAGATTTCACATATAAGTAGAAATCACATGGTATTTGTCTTTCACCTCCTGGCTTATTTCACTTAGCATTATACTCTCCAGCTCCATCCAGGCTGTAGCAAAAGGTAGGAGCTCCTTCTTTTTTGTAGCTTGTTAGTATTCTATTGTGTAAATGTACCACAGCTTTTATATCCACTCATCTACCAATGGGCACGTGGGCTGCCTCCAAATTTTGGCCACTATAAATAATGCTGGAATGAACATGGGGCACATACATTCTTTTGAATTCGTGTTTTGGGTTTCTTTGGATTTACAGGTATTCCAGAAGTAGAATCGCTGGGCTCAATCTCCTTTTTTGATCAAAATTATTATTTTTAAAAAATATTTTATTTATTTATTTTTGAAAGAGAGGGGAAGGGAGGGAGACAGAAAGGGAGAGAAACATCTGTGCGAGAGATATCAATTGGTTGCCCCCAACTGGGGACTTGGCTCACAACCCAGACCTGTGCCCTGACTGGGAGTCCAACTGGCAACCTTTTGGTTTGCAGGCCAGCACTCAATCCACCGAGCCACACCAGCCAGTGCTGATCAAAATTATTTTTAAAAAGGAATTTTTAAAAAGTACTTCATTAACATCATAAAATGTATCTCTCTTAATAGTAGTTTTTCTAAAAGTCAGAAGCAAGACAAGTGAGTCTGTCCCCACCACTATTACCTAAATTGTTTAAGGTCTGATGGCCAATGTGATTAAATAAACCCAAAGTATAATTTTTCAAAAAATGTTTTTCAAAGAGAGATTCCAAATGATCATTTGTAGAACACCAGTCTGGGAGACTGAATCATTATTTTCAGAAAAATCAAGAAAATAATAGAACTAATAAAAGTTCTGTAAGGTAGCTAGTATAGTAAGTAGAGACAAGAAAGTGTAAATGATGAAGGCCAGCAACCGGAGCACTACGAGACTGCACCTGAGTGCACTGTGCCACAGCGACATTCTTTCGAGTTCACAGAGCTGTTGGGATAATCATAACCTGCATCCCTTTTTCCAGTGAACAACTATAAACCTCCTTTTGCTCACCCCCGTATTTCAAACAACAAAAATGAATCTACAACATATCAAAATGAATAGATTCGGCTAAAGCAGGGATTGGAAGGAAATTGATAATATTTGATTGTTTTAGGGAAAAAAATGGCTCTCAAATCAACCATTTACACTTCAAACTGAAGAAACTAGAAACATAAAACGAACCTGAAGCAGGCAGAAAGAAGAAAGTTATGGGGTGTGAAAGAAGAAGCCACTTCCAAAAGATTCCATACTGTATGATTCCCTTTACATGACATTCTGGAAAAGGCAAAATTGTAGGAATAAAAACAAATCACTGGTTTGCTGTGAATCGAGGCAGGGGAAGGATTTGACTACAGGGAAGCATGAGAGTTTTAGGGGGACGATGGAACTGCTTGGAATCCTGATTGTGGTGGTGGTTGTCTAAATCAACGCATGACAAAACCCAAGGACAAGGCTCCTTCCCCAAAGTCTGTTCTGAATTATTCATTCGGAATGACTCACTGGTACTCAAAAGATGGGATCTACCCTACGTGTAACTATGGCGGTAATAACTAACATCTATTGGCTGCTTTTTTTTTAACAAGCATGGAAAAGATTCTAGTTGCATTATCCTAATGTGGTTATAACTCTTAGACAGTCCTGTCAAATGCAAGAATATATTTTGTAGTTATTTTTATTACTTACAAATTTCATCTTTTTTTGATTCTTTTGGCAAATGTTCTGAAAAAATCCAAGCAACAAGCATGTCTGGGAAACCCTAGCTATAAAGGTAAATTATAGCAATGCAGCGTGTGGCCAGCAGGTGGAGACAGAGAATACAAAATCTTCAGACTCAGGCCCTTTACCAAAGTTATTTCTCAGTCTCAGTGGCTGCAGCACCTGGATGTCAGGTTGCATTCGTTGTAACATTGGTTCTCAAAATAGGCTGCGCATTGGAATTACTGGGGGAGCTTTGAAAAAGACAAATCCTGAGGTTAGTGTCAGGGGAGCAATCTGGGAATGGGGACATTTAAAATCTGCACAATGATTGTAACTGCAGCAAAGTTGGAGACCTGGAGAACTCGTGAAAAACAGAGACCCAGGCTGTCATAGTTTCTATCCTTTTGAGAACCCGTGCATACTGAAGTGGAGAAGTATTACACTTAACTTAGTTAAATATGCCATCAGGACTAAATCGGATATGGTCTCATATTAGATTCTAATGAATCAGAGTAACTCCAGGCATCAAATGTTTAAGAAGATCTTACAGAAGAAAATTTTTAATGAATAAAATGCTAACCATAAACTTAAATTTCACTCCTGGAAATAAAAAGCAGATCAGCTGGCCACCCCTGCACTATCTTGTGGAACACAGGAGGGGTTCCCAGTGCTGGCCCAGCAGGTCTCCCTGGAGGAGCACCGCCCGCACGTGGTGTCTGGGCCCAGAAGTTCACGGTTGTGTGGGGTCATTCCCGCAGCGAGGTGTTAGGAAAAAGCGCTCAGGCGCCTGGCTTCCTAGCCTTGCTGGGGTATGCTCCCCGAGTTTGTTTTCACTTTCATTCCCCAAAATGTTTCAGTTATTTTAATATCAGAGTTATCATAGATTAATTTTATAAATAACATTTATTGATTTTCCATATTATAAAAGTAATGAGTCTTCATTGTGGAACTTTTGGAAAAAACAAAACAACAAATATGTGTAAGTAAAAATGACTTGAGATAATTGCTGTTATTCTGGTATGTTTCATTTCAGATTTTTTCATATCCACGTATACGTGAGTGTGAGTATGCACTATCCATGTGGACTTGCACACACTCCGTGTGTGTGTGCGCCCATGAGCACTTTTCCATACATGATTTCAGGAAATGTGTCCACAGAACCGTGACCGTAACCTACATTTGTGGCCTGCTGTTTCACTTAATAATATACCGCAAGTTCTAAACATTCTCTAAAACACGACTTTAATGACTTGATAATAATCATGGTATCAATACACCGTAATTTAACTAGTTCTTCATTGCTGAATGTTGATTTCCATGAAACTTATTAATAGGTGTTAGAATTTTATTTGGATGTGTGATGTGTGGCAGAGATGGAACTTTGTGTCTTTCCAAGCAGTTAGCCAACTGTCTCTGCTCCACTGATTCAATAATCGAGACATCCTTTCCCCAGGTGTGACCTGGCTCCTTGCTCAGCTGCTACATTCTCATATTTCCACAGGACCATGCGGGCTCCCTGTCCTGTGATCCCACGCTCCTCCATCCTTGTGCGAGTCTTTAACGACTGAGCTTCATAACAGAAAACTCAGTAGCCAGAGGACCAACCAGACAAGACGGGCTCCTCGATGGACAGGGCTTGACTCCACCTTTTGCTTGGGAATGTCAGAGGCAGCTAATTGTTACTGAACATGTAGTACCAACATTTAAAACAAACACTTTCTATTCAAGAGAAAATGAATATAACCTATAATAGAAAGAAAATAGGTTTTTTTTTTTCCCATTTTACAAGTATCCATAAAGTATTTTTTTGTAAAGCCATAGAACTTCCTCCTCAGGCCTGGCATCTGGCCACCTTTGTTCTGAGGGGTCCTTGCTGGGATGCCTCTCAGACAGACAAGTGGAGAGGTCCGCTGAGCAGCCAGACAGGTGGGGCCAGGGCGCCCAGAAAAACCTGGTGGCGCTGCCAGCTTCCAAGCTGTTAGAATGAATGTCACAGAAAAAAAAACTGAGCAATCCCCAAAGGGTCTGCTCAATATAATTGGCTTTTCTGAGAAGTAGTATGCTAAGGGCATCAGGAAAGGCATTGAGATGACTAAAATGAGCTTCTGACCCTGCCTCACAAACATAGAAACCGCTACTTCAAGCGGGGTGCAGAGTGCTCTAGAACTGTAAAAAATGGAGAGCAAATAAATCCAACTGGTCTGGGAGGGAAATCTCATCAATAATTAAAATGTTTCTGGACTATCTCCCATATACTAGGCAGTTTCATTCACATTCTCTCATTTACTCTTAAAAACAAAACAAAACAAAAAAAAAACCCAACTATATCATCCTGCTCGCTCTTTCTTTCTTTCTTTTTTTCTTTCTCCTTCCTTCCTTCCTTCCTTCCTTCCTTCCTTCCTTCCTTCCTTCCTTCCTTCCTTCCCCTTTCCTTTCCTTTCCTTTCCTTTCCTTTCCTTTCCTTTCCTTTCCTTTCCTTTCCTTTCCTTTCCTTTCCTTTCCTTTCCTTTCCTTTCCTTTCTCCTTCCTTCCACTTGCTCTCTCTCTCTTCTTCTTTTTCCAGATTAGGAAATGAGGTTCAAAAAGACTGAGTAATATATTCACGGTTACCCTGTGGGTAACAGGGCTGGGGTTAGAACACAAATTGCTTGATGCCAAAGTCCAATGCTGGCTTCTGGAAACTTCTAGAAGGGGAGGCTTGAACTCAGCATTGAAGACTTTGTCGGCCAGTCAAGGGGTGAAGTGGGACAGTGAACCATACCTGGCAGAGGTAACTGCTTGGGCAAGGTTTGGGAAAGGGGATTGGGATGCAGAGATTTGAAGTCTGGATGTTTTTCTCGAACACTGAGCTATTTTTTCGAGGGAAGGGTCCCAGCACAGAGCACAGGAGTGCTAGGACATGGCCAACAGAAAGGGAAGGGCTCCGATGATGTGGTGAGCAGTCTTTTTTGCATTTTATTCTGCTGGTACTGAATTGAGAACAAAAAAATGAGAACGTTGACTTAGGAAAAAGGTTAAAGACCAATTTATCTCAAATGAGTCTTGATCTTAATTGTGAGGACAGCTCTGTCCCCTCCGACCTGCAGGGCATGAACATACCTCCCCCACTCAGGCACCCAGGCCCCAAGGAGAGTTACCTGATGTCAGCAAATGCCTCCCCAGAGGTGACTGATGCTACAGTAAAATCTGGGCACCATTTCGAGTTTCATTTCCCTGAAAGTGTCACCAGACACATTCACTATGTAGTGACAATCACCCAGACTAAACCCACTGTCAGGAAAGCAGCTGAGTATAATCCTGAGGTACTTCTGATGCATTTATAAAAATCTGGAAAACAAATCTAGATCTTTGTGGAAGCCAGACCTTGAATCCTGTCTGAATTTTCATAATAACTCATGAGCTGCTGATTGCATTATTTCTGAGGTTCTGCAAGGACGTGACTACTGCTGTTCCCCAGGCAAACTGCAGCGTGTGTGTGTGTGTGTGTGTGTGTGTGTGTGTAGGGGCAGCTGTGGCACAAGCATAGGGTGTTTCTTTCTTTCTTTTCTTTTTCTTTCTTTTTTTTTTAGAGAGAGGGGAAGGGAGGGAGAAAGAGAGGGAGAGAAACATCAGTGCATGGTTGTCTCTTGCACACCCCCTACTGGGGACCTGGTCCACAACCCAGGCATGTGCCCTGACTGGGGATTGAACTGGCGATCCATTGGTTCACAGGCCAGTACTCAACCCACTGAGCCACACTGGCCAGGGCTGTATAGGACATTTCTTAGCCCTCTTGACAGCTCAGGAGCCACCTCCTTCTGGGAGCCTTCTTTAACCTGCCTTGGCCCTGCCCTTCGAGGTCCATGTGGCACCTGGGCCAGGAATAGCTCTGTCATTGGAGCTATAGCAACTCGCCCTGCACACACACACACACACACACACACACACACACAACAGTGTGATCCTTCCCCAGAAGACACCAGGGAGGTTTACTCACCTTTGTATCCCCAGGACCTGGCACAATGTCAGACACATGGCAGGAGATCAATGAACAATTACTAAGTTGAACTGAACCTTCAGTTCAGTTGTAAAAGCCTCTGTCTGTTAGAATTATCAGGAGTTGCAGGCTCTGTTTATTCTTGTGGATTCCTTCTCAGCTAGATCACAAACAGCATCCACCCTGACAGCCCTTGTGTCTGATACTGGGGAAGAGAAACAGAAACACCACTTCCCCACACCTGTCCCTGCAGTCCCTCCCAAATGAGCTGCTGCTGAGCTAAGCACCTGCAGGAGGCCCTGGCTCTGCCCACTCTGCCCACCCTGTCCTGCGGTTCTGACTGGCATGGACCCTCCCATCCCTCCCCAGGCTGGCCAGATGCCCTGTGTGCCCACCCTGCCTGGTGGTAGGGTGGGAGGAGCCACCCAGTGCCCCCTGGGATGTGGCTTACAAAGGAGGCAGTGGGCTCAGCACTTCTCAAACTTGAACGTGCCCAGGATCCTCTGAGGCCCTGTTACAACAATGTGCACTCTGATCCAGTAGGTGTGGGAGGGGCCGAGATTCTGCTCCTCTAAGGAGCTCCAAGATGACATCCTATTGTGATCTCTGGGCCGTCCCACGACTAGCAAGGGGTGAGGATGCTGGTCCCATCCCAGTTGTCCAAGATGGCAAAGCAGTGCCATTATGGCAAATGACTGAGTTTAGTCACTGTCCCTTCTCGTTAAGTCAGCTTCTATAATTTCACATGTAGGCATTCTCAACAAGCCCCTGAGTCTTCTCTTCTATTTTTTTCTATACCCCAGCAAGGTACAAAGAACAGTGCCTGCGTGCATTACCTGGGACAGTATATTGAAGTGCAAAGGAAACTGGAATAGGTACGACGCGCTGTTCCTTCCAGTCCCAGCTCCGCAGGCCCCTGGGGCTCTCGGGGCTCTGTTTCCCATTCGGTAAAGTGGGGCGGTGGAGCCTGGCCTGGCGGACTGTTTCACGGAGAGAGTGTGTCAAACCAGTTTCTCACTCTGCCTCTTCCAGACTCTGGCTGAGTGACTTAGGAAAAATGATTTGGCTTCTCTGAGCCTCCCTTTACTCACCTGTGAGTTGGAAAGGGAACTATGTACAACGGGCTGTAGAACTATGCAATGCCGGCATCTACTAGACGCACAACAAACGGAAGGTCCCTTCCTCTTGGAAGGGCCGGTGCTGTGGGACTTCAGCACCCCTTCTCCGTGAGGCCTCCCTGGGGGCCCCGATGCAACCTCGGAGCCCCCAACATTCCATCCCCGCCTTGTCCAGGTCCCACCTTCTTGCCTTATTGCTGATCACCATCTAACATTTCACTTATTTATCCGGTTTACTGTCTTCCTCCCCCACCAGAATGACTGGGCTGTGAGACGTGGGGGAGGGGGGAGCAGAGGAAAGTGGGGCAGGGTGCAGGCTCAAGGCCAGGGGCTCTGGGTTCAAACCCTGAGCTGACGAATGACTTAGCTGAGCGACTGGAGTCAACGTATCTGAGCCTCGGTTTCCCCATTTGCAAAGTACAAGGATAAACATTATCTTGCAAGGTTGTCGTCATCAGTGACTCTCAAGGTATCCTCTTGGAAACATCAGTCCCATGAGCTGTGTCGGAAAGGGTTTCATTGTCAAGTGAGTTTGGCAAATGCGGAATATCACCTCTCCAGCTTGGGGATTCTCAAATAACATCAGACTAAGCAAACTGAGAAAAGAATTCATTTAACTCTGATTAACACGGTGTTTTTTCAAGCAACAGAACCCTCTTCGCGAGGAACACGTATTAGCACCCTGGGGAGGCGGCGTTCGGTGTGACTCATGCACAAGCCTTTGCGAGGATTCAGGGAGATGCTGAGCACGGCCCTCCGAACAACTCACGGCGCGTGCGCAGTGGACACCCAGCGCGAGTGAGAGCCTTCTGCACTCCTTCCCTAAAGTCAGCAATGTTTATTCAAACCTGTCCTCACTCAGCTACAAAAAACAAACAAGCAAACAAACAGACAAACAAAAACATTTTAGTCTGTTGAGACAAGAGACTTTCCACAAAACCGTGGTTGGTTTCTTTACGCAAAAGGAGAATCACGCCAGGTTAAATTAAAGAGATGTGCACTTTGGAAGCTGGAATAAACCACTCGTGAGCCTGAGTATGAAGAACGCTCGCCCTGGGACGACTGGGGGTGACCCGTCACTCCTGCACCAGCAGGAGGTGGCAGAGGGCGGTACGAAGTGGCGCAGTCAGAGCTCCTTCCCCTGACAACCCCACCTGCACACACAAACCAGGGTGGGTCCTGTCACGTGGGTTTCTAAATGGCATTATCGGCACTATGGTGGTGTCCGGAGAAACCGCCCTGCCCGCACAGGCCGTGCTGGGGAGATGCCACCCACCGGTGCCCCCCAGGCCCCGCGAACCATCTGCCCTGTGTTGCCACATCGTGTAGAGAACATGCGCTCTTATTTAATATTTTTATAGAAATCAACTCAGTCTTTTCAACTTAAGTAGATATATTTTAAAGAAATGGGAAAAAAAGTAATACCACTTTTCATCAATGGAAAGTAGCCACAAAAATAACTGCAATAAAGCAAAACAATATTATCAAATCCTAGGCTGGTAAAGCTTCTGCGCTGGAGCCCTGCGGTGTCTCTGTTCAGTAAAGAGCAGGAGCCGGGGAAACTCTCTCAGGGAGGAAGGGGCAGGTTACCCAGGGTCAGAGGTTATTAGGGCGCTCTAGCACAGCAACAGACCCCTTAAAGGAATCAGAAAAACTGAAAGATAATTGAAAATTATTTTCTCACTAGAGATCTTTGTTTTTAATGATTTGCACACGGGGCCCCCAAACTGCCTCCCGTACCACACACCAGGGCAGGGGCCGTATGTCTTCCTAGCTCCTGTGGGTGTCCTGCAGGCTGTGGTCACTTGCCCAGCTGGTTTTAAACTTGAGGACAGATGTTTCTACTGTCTGCATCTTTCTATTCTTTTTATAATTCCAAAGTCTCGCTGTTTTTTTCAAGATCCGATGTTTCCAGGCAGTATTCCCAATGCCTTTATCATTTATTTACAAAGCGTGTTTCAGGGCTTGTAAAACCATCAACTCGCCAAAGCCATGCCTGTTCTGATCTGTAACAGGCCAGGCAGGTTAAAGATGGCAAAAAGAAAATAAAAAGCCATCAGTACTGGGAAAGATTGGAAGCCAGGCAAAGGCTTAGAGAACTTGAACTCACTCGTTTACACAGATGAGGAAACTGAGGCCTGAGAGGAGAGAGGGACTGACCATCAGTGACAGAGTTGGGTTAGACTCCAGGTCCCCGAATCCCAGTTCAATGTCATCTCTCCGCTACGCTCCATCTGAAGTTTGCTCAGAATCAAAGTCACTGTTTGCTTTTAGTGTGAGAGGTTTGCCTACTTTGGAATCTGTTTCTAGCTGCAGAACCAGAAAGGAAAATCAGAGACCAGTGAAGAAGAGAAGGAGTCCACTGGCAAAAGTTTCTCTTTGTGTGGGACTTCTTTCTCTCCTGATTGGTTGGCTCAAGAAAGAATCGCAGATCGGTGAGCTTCAGCAGAAGGCAGGGACCTCATATCAGTCACTCAACCAGCATCTAGAGAGGCTCCCCGTCTGCTAGTGCACCGGGTCCATCCGCCTCACTTTATAAAAGACATGAGTCCCCGAGGGCAAGCGTGACCCACTTAGCAGGGCCCAGCTAGTAAGCAGCAGCGCTGGGACTAGAAGTCTTCTGGGTCCAAGGCCCATGCTCATTTAACAAAAAAAAAGTTTTAATATAAAATTGACTTTCTAACCTGGGCAAGCATCAATGGGACCCTACTTAAAACCCATTTATTCCATCCATTCATTCAACAAATACTTGACTGAGTGGGATATGTCCACAAATATTGACAAGGGATGCATGGAATGGTCACCCAGCAGCACTAAGGAGCCGCCTGAGGTTCGAGGCCGTGAACTGAAAGTGTGGGCTGGCAGCGTGGCTGGGCGTTTTTCTCAGACCTCACGCAGCTACTCAGGGTCAGGTCCTAAGTGAGTGGGAAGTCAGAGCTAACCGGCTGTGGTTTTGCCAAAGGAGGATGATGAAGGGGGAGAACTGAGGGTCTGCAAGAAAGTGATGAAGATGAATCATAGGATTTAAAAGTGAATTTTATTTTTCAAACAGTGTTTAACACTTCATAAAATGAATTTTGAAACCAGGTTGTGACCTATGCGTATTCAGGTTGAAATGGTAATATGGCCATCTATGTTCAGAAGCTGTCTTAAGAGCCTTTGCCTCGACTGGTTTAACTTGTAGATGGAGGAGGTTCGACTTAATTTGAACTGTTTCAGTCAGTCCTCAACCTGAGAGCCCCAGGACTTTCCTTCCTCCGGAAGAGCCTTTTGAGACAAATCTCTAGGTCAGTCCAAAGCTCAGGAGCTGCAACTCAACTTGTAAAGCCCTTTAATAGCATCACTTGCATAAGTAAATAGCTGGCTTCCTATTTCAGCAAAGGATGCATTTGTTCTCAAGGCTGCCTTGTGTCCTGGGCGCCCACCGGGGCGCGGGAAAACAACGACTCCTCTCCTGACATCGTTTTGAAATAGCCAGGGCAGTTTGGACGCTTCAACCACAAAAAACAAGAGTACACTGAAGCTGAAGTACAGCCCCATTGCTTCCCCTCTCAGTCTTGTAGTCTGTCGCCCCCTACCTCATCATAACACTTACTAAGAACCTGGCCTGCTTTCCACTCCTGGTAGGTGCCCATGCGGATGATGCACACTGCTTGGATTTCATTGATGTCAGCCCTGGTAATGATTAAGTGAAAACACCCCACCCCGTTCAAATGTCTCCCTTTTCCCTGCAGGTCCCCATTGTCAGGGAAAGCGCAATGTGCCTTCCAATGCTTCTCCCAGAACTGGTGGTTAGAGTGTAGGTGAGGCGAAAGGATAGAAAGGAAATCCTTTTGACATGAATCATGCCACCACCCCTCCAGCACTTCAGAAGTCGTCCTCCGCCCCACGCGGATGCAGCAGTCCTTGGAAAAACCCATAACAGATATTTCACTGCCAAATGAAGGTCTAGGACAAGCAGAAGTATACGTGTACATTATACATCAATCAAGATGTACACTTCAAATGTGTACTCTTTACTGTACGTAAATTATAACCAAATAGAAATATTGTTAATGAAGCAGAATTCTAGATCATGTCCTAACTAGCATGGGGTTTAAGGGTGGGAGCTAGCGAGAATGCCCTTACCCACTTTTAGATCCCAGGATTCTGGATTGCCTTTGATAAGCAGACATCAAAACAGTGAGGAATGATTGCTCATCCTTGTTTCCCACTGAGAACAGACAATAAAAGGTAAAGGACCCGATCCCCCGACTCTCCTCCTCACATTCTCAGTCCCTACAAGAGATTTACAAGAAAAGCCCAGGAAATTCCAAGCATGAATACCTCCCCAGATAAGACCAAAATGGAAGAAAACCAAACTTTTAAAAGTAAGCATTTTGATCTTCATGCAAACATGGAGTTAATCTCAGGACAGCTAAGCACGATTACACAGATGAATTCATTGTGTGAAATGGTCATTGAGCGCAGAGAATGTTAGTGCCAGTTCAGAGTCCAGGCTCCGCTGGGGTCACACCTGAATCTGCTGAGTCGAGCACATGGAAACCTCGGTGGGCATTCAGGCTTGACCGTTGTTTTTTAATTTATTTCAGAGCTGCTCACTGGGGTGGCTTCAGAAAATGCAAATACAATGTCTGCAGAGGTGTTTACAGACCTGTGGGGTTTTGATGCATGTTAAATTGAAAATATTTTAATTGAAAATAAATTGAATAAAACATCTTCATTGAAAATAATTGAAAATAAATGGAATAAATATCTTTAGGACTGTGTTTACATGTATTTATGTTGCTTTTAAGATAATGGTATAATTTCTATAATCCTTTGCCCTTCAGATCAGCTTCTATTCATACACACAGGATGCAAGCATTAGATGGAGCATGATAGCAACTGGTCCTCGCTCCCGTCCCATCGCCAACCCTCCACAGGTCCTGGGTTACTTCTTTCCTTGAGTCTAGGCCTCCACACTGTGCCCCGAGGAGTGTGGACCCTGTGGTCCAGCTCTCTAGTTCTGAGGCTGCAACTCGGTGGAGTTTGGAAACACCACTTCCCGTCAAGGATTTTACTGTAAGCAAATGGAAAATATTTTTACAGTGTAAAATACACATGACTCTGCATTCTGTTCAGCCTACCAAGCCCACAAACTTAGGGCCACAGTTGGAGAGAACTGAAGCCTTTGTTCTAAATAGCTGTTCCTATTACAGCCAAGAGAAATATTTAAACTCATCAAGTTTTTCACTGGCCACGGTGACCCTGTGAAATTCAGCACTACATGGAGGAATCACTCTGTGTTCATAACCATAAAATATTTGCACGGGAAGAGTCCTTCACAAACATGTAGGCCCAGAGAGGTCAGGCAACTTGCCCAAGATCACACAGGCAGCAGGAAGAAATCAGGGACCAAGATGCAGGTCTCCTCACTTGCAGAGTGGTGGTCAGCAGCTGCTGCTTGTGCCCTTAAGAGTTAGAAAAAATAAAATGTTGCGTTTTATTTTTTAGATTTAGAAGTTGTTGAAATTCACCAGAGAACTGATGAAGCATCTTTGTTCAGAGCTGCCCCTGCCTCTTCACCAGAGGCTGAGTAACCCAGGACAAGAGAAGGAAGCAGGGTGCCCGGACCCCTTAGGAGCAGGAGCGGGAGCAGCCTCCGGCCAGAGACATCTGCGTTGACTTTCTGAGTTTGAATCGGAACAGGGTCCTGGCATGTTGATGGAGCTTGGGCCTACAGAAAACAAGTTGGTATTAGAATAAAAAAACAAAACAAAACAAATCTGAACATGTCCCAGTGTCCCCTGACCTTGCATCTTTGGGAAAAGAACTCCCATTTCTAGCATTCTCCAATGCTTGAGTTGCCACATGCATAAGGTGCCACACTTCCGCTCAGATGCACTTGGATTCGGGGGCCATGTCTGCCACATGTCTTCTAGAGCAGGGGTCCCCAACCTCTGGCCCACAGACCAGAACTGGGCCAGGCCTGTTAGGAACTGGGCCACACAGCAGGAGGTGAGCTTGAATGTAATGTACTTAAATCATCCCAAAACCATCCTCCCAACCCCCAGCCCCCATCCATGGAAAAACTGTCTTCCATGAAACCTGTCCCTAGTGCCAAAAATGTTGGGGACCGCTATTCTAGAGACAGAGGGCAGGGCCTAGAGTCAAGGAAAGGAGCTGTCACCTGAAGCTAAGAGAAGCTAGCATGGCATGGTGGAAACGACAAGGGACCACAAGATTCAAGTTTCACTGCTATTGAGCTGTATGACTTTGGGCAGGAAACTTGCATTCTCATCTGTGAGATGGGGAGGATCATAATCCTGTTGAGGGGATTAAAGGAGAAAATGCCTCTGTAGTTCCCTTTCTCTGCCCCCCTCCTTACCAGCATCTGTACTGAGGAATGCTACCATTTACTGAGCACCCAGTAGGTGCCAGGCACCTATTAGCTCATCTTATCATCACAGCTGAAAGTGTTTTCACAAATGTCAGATGTGGAAAGATATGGTACCCAAGGCAGGATGTCACTTTGACACCCAATTCCCACCCACCTCCAGCCAGTCATCATCATTCATGAAACAGGGATGTGGCGTGAGCTTCCCTTGTGTATCCTCTAGCACGTTCTGTTGGAGATGGAAGCCCTTCCATCTTCCCTTTCTCCATTCCCTGTCCCCACTCTACACCCCTATTGTTGATGCTTATCCCTAACCCTCTTCAGCAGGAAAAGCAGCTTCCTATACATGACAGAGGAGGGGCCACACTGGTCTTGGCAAGACACTTTGTCCCCTTCTCAGCTTCCCCTTATACAGTCACCCATAGTCTCCCACTGTCCTCCTACTGGACGCTGCTGGCCACCAACAAGGTTCTGGTACCGAAGAAGGTGCCCGTGAGCTATCACTGCGACTCTGCCTCTCACTCAGAGACCCCAGCCAGCTCACGTTCTCTCTCTGAGCCTCAGTTTCCCCCTTGGTAAAAAGAGGGCCCTGGATGAGGTGCCTCTCAGGGACCATTCCAGCTGGTATGTGATGGGAGTTACTGTCCATCAGAAAATGCTTCTTTTTCTGGCTCCCAAATGGAACTAGGACTCCTCCACCCTATCTAGGTAGTTCAGACTTTCTTTAAAGAGAGCTTGTTTTAGCAGATTTTTGAGGCCGATTTCTACTCAGAGGCCAAACGTATCCCAATGTCAGCAGCTAAAAGCAACAGATCAAAAAGCATCATCTGAACCCAGTCTCTGCTTTGAACCTGATGCCAAGTCTAGGGCTTATCAGCCAGTGTGTGTGTGTGTGTGTGTGTGAATTACCATATGAAAGAACTCTCTTGGATCATATTTAAAAAGAATCCTCTTTTAATTTAGATAAGAAAAACACCCAGTTCTCCAAAAAATACAAATAAATTCTTCTGTAAATGCCCAAACAGATTTATACCCACAGAAGATGTAATTATCTCCTTCTAGAATAAAGGAATCTTCCAGCTATGAGGAAGAGCCAAGGAGCCAGAAAGTTCTGCTTGAGACTGCAGCTGGACCACCGCAGAAGGTTGTCCGAGTCATTCACTGCACAAGGGTGCTACATTTGTTGGGGGTGGAGGGGTTGGAAAGTTGGGGTGGGGGGGACTGGCTTAAATCCAGCCTGCACTCCTCTAGCTGAGCCATGTGCTCAGTGATGGATCCTGTGGGTTCAATAGGAGGTGCACCTTTCTGTAATTCAGCAAAGGAATTCAGAAGCCCATCTAATTGACTCCAGCAAGAGAAATAGGTCTTTCCTCTACTTATAAATACATCATCTTCCAAAGGCTCATGGCAAGAGCAGATTGCAGAAAAGAGGAAGTGAAGGATGGGTCTTGGGTGGGTGTGACAAGAAGCTCCTCTAGGAGACCATCTGGGTGTCTGGAGGGGCTTACACCCCCAGTGCCTCCCAGCTGGTTTCCAAAACAGCACAGTTTTGAGAGGAACCCAGTAAGAGACCGCTCCCTGCTCTTCCCTGTCCTTTAGTACCCCTCCTTACGGCTCAGCTTGACCTTCCCTGACCTCCCAGCCTAGGCCAGCATCCCTGTTACAGTTTCTCAGAGCAGTTTTGTTTTTGCTTTACAACTGTCATGTTGCACTTTGCAAAAATATGTGTGTAGGTAATGTGATTCCCTTCCACCTCCCCTACTAGACTGCACGCTGTGTGAGGGGAGACGGTGTTGGGTTTTGCTCTTGTATCCCCAGCACAGCATCTGGGGTACAAAGTAGGAGCTGTGAATGGATGGACATGGTATGAATAAGAGGACCTGGGTCTTGAACTTTGCATCCCTTCCTGTCAGGCCTATTTGGGCACAGTGAGTGATATGTGACCTCCATGACCTAAGCCCTGTGCCCAGGCCCAGGGGACATAGACTAGAAAAGGCATACCCAGCCCTGGTCTGGCATCCAAAATACACTAATAAAAACACAATTTCCTGCCCTGGCTGGTGTGGCTCAGGTGGTTGGAGTGTCATCCTGTAACCAAAAGGTTGCTGGTTCAATTCCTGGTTAGGACGCATACAAGAGGCAACCGATCAATGCTGCTCTCTCGAATTGATGTTTCTCTCTCTCCCTTCCTCTCTCTCTAAAAGCAATGAAAAAATGTCCTTAAGTGAGGATAAAACACACACGCGCGCACACACACACATAGCTTCCCAATTCACCCCAGGAGATTTGGGCATCTAGGATTGGTGTGTTTAATAAGGTTCCCCAGCTGATACTAAACCACCTCTCAGGGTTGAGAAACCACAGATACCGTTGCAGCAGACATAAGGAGCCTTAGATGCTAAACAGAGAGAGCCCGAGGTCCAACCTGAACTTGCACAGAGGGCTTTCTCGTAGAAATGATGCCTCAGCCAGGCCTTGTTGGTTGACAAAAGTGAGTGATGTGAAGAAAGGAAAGAACAGTCTGTGTCAAATGAGCAAAAACGGAGAAACAGGATGTTGCATGGCGTGCCTCTATGGAAGAGGGAGGCGGGATTGCATAAAATGACAACAGTCGAGTCCTAGCAGTACATCAAGCATAAGCCACTCACCATTCAGCTGGGCTCCCAGAACCCTTCGGGGCAGGAAACTCCCATCTCAGCAACCCACACAGGACTTTCTCTACACCGCACTTGTGATGCAGGCCTCAGTCCCATGTTTGTTTCCGTTTACCCCCCACCTCTCTCATATTCTCCCTTTAATGAAACTGTGGCCTCACGAATAGCCTTCTGAGCCCAGTGCCCTGGGGGCAGTATTGCCTCTCCAGGCACGCAGACGCTCTGCAGAGGAGCTTCTGTTCACACCCACCCACGACCCAGCATTCACTTCTGCTTTTCTGCCATCTGCTGTAGCCATGAGCGTTTGGGAGATTTGTATTTGTAAGCAGATGAAATACCTATTTCTCCTTGTGGGGGGCTGCCTGCTAGCATATACAATGTCTTCATAAATAGGCTTGACTTAAGAATCCCAAACTGTCCAGGCTGGCAAAATGGTGGCAGCATCCGAGGCCAATGTGCACGGCTGTGCTCATCAATGTGGTGGGAACAGGTCATTTTATTCCACATAAAAGCAACATCTGGAGCAAAAAGATCAGGCCCCCAAAGGGCCTGCACATCATGTTTCACTTTCATCTTTATTGGGCCCAGAATGGGGCTTCGAGGGGTGCAGGCTAAGGTTGGGAATGGCACAGGGGATACATGTGGATGGGAGGGCAAATCCTCACAGGCCTGCCTTCTCTGAGGTGGGAGCAATCCACAGCTGGGTGCTTCAGGCTGCAGCAAAGACCTCTCACCCCCACTCCCAGCTCCTGTCCGTCCTTCTCCATCTTTCTGCCTCCTTTGTCCCTCCTGCACAGTTGGCCACGGTCCCAGCTAGACTGGCAGGCTGATGCTTGCTCTTAACTGGACTTTTTAAACTGGATTTCTCTTCTGAACCCAACTACTGCCTGGATGGGTTTTCCCAGACCAGCAAAGATGCTGCAGAGAGGAAGGGAGAGTCCTCAGTGCATTCTCTCCTCTCTTTGGACCAGGGGCCCTCAGGAACCGAGGTGGATCTGAGGTTCTCAGTCTCGGCTCCAAGCTGCAGACCCAGGCCTCTCTGAGCAGTGCCCCATGCCACAGTTCAGTGCCACCCCACCGAAGCCTGAACTATCTTGTCTGCTGTCCAGTTATAAATTAATCTCTTGTCATCAGTGATTAACTTATTCAAGCCTCAGGAGCTGCTGAACCAAAACAGCCCTTTGGGGTGAAAGAGTCTCCAGCTTCGTGCGGTGTGTGGATCTGCCTGTGACCCTCATCACTCTGGCCCCTGTGCTGTGTCAGCAAAGGAGCAGGGACTGGCCAGGACAGGGGTCCTGCTCTGGGCACTGCTGCTCTGGAATGCTCCCCGGGCTCCTTGAAGTGGAGATCCACAAAGCAAAGGTCTAGGGTTTGTTTTCTTAGTGTGTTTGTCTGCAAGGATGGCTTTAGAAACGGGATTGGGGTGGGTGTATTCTTGGGAGGCATATGTCACCTGAATAAAACAGCCTGGGGCTGATATGGAAGAAAGGGGAGCCAAATGCTGGAATCTGCCAGATGTTGAGGGGACTTAGGGTCATCTTGTGGAGCATCAGCCATCACAGGGAAGAGGCCTGGGAGGTCATCAGTTCCAACTTCCTATGGACACCAGGGGGGCGGGACTGACTCACTCCAGGTCACATTCTAGAGCCCCCGGGAAGAGGAAGAACGAGTGTCAGGTTGTGTTCTGTGCTGGGTACAGACTTGTTTCCTCACTGCCATGGAGAGGAGCAATATGCAACTCTCTCTGGAAGAAAAGATTCAGTGAATCCTTCCATTTGAAGTTCTTAAAAACAAAGTTTCTGTGCTTTTTCTGAAAAAAAAAAAAAAAAAAATGCTGGCAGATTTGGTTTCACTTCTTAGTCCTAGGGCTTCTCATAGCAATCTTGTCTTTATTTACCTCTCTGGCCATCCCCACAACACCCATAACCCAAGTCTCCCCATGGGAAAAACATCAGATAACCCCCAACTGAGGGACATTCTACAAAGAACCTGACCAGCACTCCTCAAAACTGCCAAGGTCATCAAAAGCAAGGGGATTCTGAGAAACCGTTGCTGATCAGAGGAGACTAAGGAGACTGATGATTAAATGCAATGTATCCTGGATGGGATTCTGGAACAGGAAAAGACCATTGAGGAAAAACTAGTGAAATCTGAATAAGATGCAGAGTCTAGTTAATAGTAATGCAACAATGCTGGTTCCTGAGCTGGAAGAAATTCACCATGCATGGTGTATAAGCTCTGAACAGCAGGGGAAACTGGGTGATGGGTGTACTGGAATTCTGTACTATCGTTGCCACTTTTCTGTAAATCTAAAACTATTTTAAAATGAAGCATTTATTGAAAAATATTCTAAATGTTGTCTTTCAGTTTCCTTGGACTAGAACCTTTATCAGATGTTTAATTAAGGTGTCCATAGTATGCTAGGTATAGAATACACATGTGGGAGGGGAAGAGGAAGGGCGAAGATACTGAGGTACGAAATACAAAAGTGAATGTAACTATCCAGCAACTGATGACTACCTAAGCCAAATGTAGTGTACGCATAGAGTGGAATACTACTGTCCGCAAAAAGCAATGAATCACTGACACATGCTACAACTCTCTGGACCTGGGAAACAATACGCTAAGTGAAAGAAGTCAGACACAAAAAGCCACATATTGCATGATTCCATTTACATGAAAGTCTAGAAAGGACAAACCCGCAGAACAGAAAGCAGATTAGTGGTTACCAGGGACTAGGGGCCCGGGGGTGGTGAGTAACTGCCGGTGGGCACAAGGCTTCATTTGGGGGAGAGTCAAACGTTTGCTCTTAGAGAGTGGTGATGGCTTCGCAGCCTTCACTAAAAACCACCGGATTGTCCATTTTACAAAGGTGCATTTTATGGCGAGAATTGCGTATTAGACTAAAAAAATACAATAAAATGAAAATGTTAAAAAGTAAACACAACCTAATCTGCACTTTCAAGGAGCTCAGCATGTGCTGGGGAAACCAGGTGAGCGTAAGCCTTTCTCCTTGTCTGTGACCCTGGGGTCAGGAGCCGTGATGCTCTTGTTCACCATTGATTCCCCACCACCTGGCACAGGGCTTGGCCCCTAACAGCCTCTCAAGAAGTACTTGATGAATGGAAGAAAGAGTGTGCTAAGTCCTATGACAGCGATGGGGTCATGGAAGAGAGGAAAAGGTGTTCAGAAAAATCTAGGGTGTTCAGAAAAACATGGACAAGATTTACTGTACTGTGAAACCATAAAGGTTTTCAAAGCCCTGCTGAGTGACTAATCCATGCAATCCTGAGCCCCCAGGCAAAGCCCTGGAAAGGCACCTCCTTCTAGCCCACTGCCCACCCCACATGCCCTGGGACCCCTTTCTTTTGAATACCCACAAACTCAGAGCTCTGCTCTGCCCTGGAGCCCATAGTCTAGAGCTCAGGTGGTGAACACAAGGCCCACGGGACGAATTGGGCCTTCCCCATTGTTTCATCCGGCCTGGCACCTCATTTCTACCTGGCGGCTCCTTGCCCCTAGTTAAGGAGTAGTTACATTTATACAGTCCTAGAATTACATTCGGCCCTTTGAAGGCAACCTCGAGGCTGACGTGGCCCCCAGTGAAAATGAGAGTGACACCCCTGCTCTAGAGAAATGGGTGTGTGTGCACACGCATCCCACTGCTTCTGACACAGTGTGCTGAGAGCCAGAACAGAGGCATGCAAAGGAAGTGAGGGCCTGAAAGGAGCAGCTCCCGGGCCCGGGCAGAGGCAGGTCACCGAAGGTTTCCCAGAGGAGGTGACATCATTTCAGCATGAGGGAACTCGAATCACCAGACGTGGACTGATTCTGAAACACAGCTTATGGGTTGGTATACTTCCACCTATTCGTTTCACAGTTTGTTTTCTTGTTCCTCCTTCCAAACTGGGGAGGGGTGATGGGGTCCGCAAAACCTTAGATACAAGGGATACGTCATTTATGGTGCTTTGCTTTATTGCGCTTCACAGATGTTGCCTTTTTTTTTTTTTTTTTTTTTTTTTTTTTTTTTTTTTTTTTTTTTTTTTTTTTTTTTTTTTTTTTTTAACAAATCGCCAGCAAGATTACCATCTGCTTGACTGTGACGGTGGTCAGGAAACAAACCCACACTACCTCCAGGGTGTGACTGCACAGCTGGTAATGTCGTCACCGAGGCCCCTGTAAGGCCCCCACGGTGACTCAGCTACTCAACGGTAAAAAAATGAAAACTGGCTTTGGCTTCCAAAACCAGCCAGAAGGAAGTGAATTTTTGAAAAACCTGGTTTCAAGGACCTCAACACACCGGCGGCTGTGACTGGAAACAGTATCGTTGACCTGTGAAGGCCTCCGCAGAGCTCTCCATCACCAGCAGCAGCTTAGAGGGAAAAGAAATATGCAGAACTAGGCACTGCAATCTTGGCAGAAAGTCAGAGGAGGAAGAGCAAAGGATTTGGGGTCAGACCAAGTTGGGTGTGAAAAATAGCCCAGCCGCTCGCCAGCCGTGTCATCTCAGGATATGCTCGTGCAAAATCTGGACCTCGGTTTCCTCGCGGGGACATAGTCCCTAGCCTGCCAGATTGCTCTGAGAGTTTTAAAATAGAATGCATGTGAAGCATTCTGACTGACGTCTGGCAAATAAGAGATTCTTAACAAATGGCAGCTACTATTTTTCATTATTATTACAATTACTGTTATGATGATAGTGATGCCTTGTCGATTTGGAAGGTATTTGAAAATAAATTTCTGTCCCCAAATTCTCACTTTCCACTTTATCCTCAAAACCTATTCAAAGAACAGTTCTGGGTTCTGGGTTTTTATCCTGGCTAAATTGCGAATGGGGTTTCTATACCATTTCCTCATGAGTATTTGTGATGAAATCACAGAACCACTGAGACTGAATTGGAGACCCGAGGCTCCTGTGCCTTTTAGCCTCATCTAAAAAAGAAAACAAAGAACCTACAAAAGTAAAACAAAGAGCCTATGCACCCCAGTGGATATGCTGAAGATGAGAGGCTTCGTTCCGAAAATGTTTCCAACTTTCAAGTGAAATCTGATTTCATTGTCCATCTCTTATTTAGTCTTCAGCATTGCATAATGCTCTACTTTAAAGTAACACCACGTAGATGCATAACATGGTTTCAACAGAAGAAGGAAAAGAAGGCGTGGGAGAGGAAGAGGGAGGAAGGACAATCAAGGAGGGGGAAGGCACAGGCGTTGGTATTTCAAAAACACCCAGGTAATTCCAGGGTGCTGCCAGAGGCCCATTGAACGGCGCAAATTTCCTTTGGCACTTAATCTTACACACACCCTTGGTAAAATAGTGAATAGGAAATACCTGCTTTCTTGTGTCTCCCTACAGGTCCACCTGGGTTTAATACAATTGCACCAGCCTGACACTTATTGTACTTGATAGATACTGCTGGGTGCCACGTGCTCCTTGTAAGACAATCACTAGGAATGCTGGGAACCACACTGATCAAAGGACAAGGCTGTGCATTCGCACACACCGGTTAACGAGGGAGCCTAAGGCCGCAGCCCGGTCAGCGTTGTTCTTAAACACCTGATGACTCACAAGGGATTTCAGAGATTTGCTGGACTCTCTAAGCTATTGATCTGATCACAGACACCACATCCAAAGAAGTAAGTTAAAAAAAATTTTAAAGACTTTTTGAATATCAAAGCATAGTTGCTTCTCTTCAGTGTTTTGTGTGTGTGTCATGCGTCATGTCTCAGAGGCTGTCGGTTCTCGGTTTCCTCCTTGTTTGTGTGACCACTAGATGGTGTGTGTTACAAAATATTAGCCCTGAAGTGGAGCTGCATCTCTTTGCATTGACTGGAAGGTTGCCAACTTTAGCAAATAAAAAGGGAAGACTCCCAGTTAAATTTGAATTCCAGATAAACAAATATTGCATGGGACACACTTATACTAAAAAAATTACCTGTTTTTCTGAAATTCAAATTAACTGGTTGTCCTGTATTTTGCCCCAGGCCCTAAAGTAGCCCCATGTTTAGACAGTCTCATACGAATAGTCAGACAATGACATGTTTTGGAAATTTTTGCTCTGTGAGATATCCTGAATTCCTTAGGTCAACACATGGATACACAGAAAAAAGAAAGAGCCTGCATTGTTCAGATTTTCCTCACAATCTCCGAGGCATAACAGTCCTAGAGAGGAAGCTCCTTGGGGAGGGAGGGGGGAAATCAAGAATGATTGAAGTGGCTCATCCTCACTCCCCTGCTGAGAGGTTCCCATCCTGGGAACTCTGCCCATCTGCTGGGATTCATTCCGCATACCTTACTGAGCAACTTCCGTGTGCCAGGTGCTGCAGGTAAAAATACTACATCATTTGCAAGTGAGGAACTGAGACTCTGAGTCCCTAAGATAACATAGCAAGTGATGCAGCTGAGACTTTCATCTCAGTGGTCTGACTACAGAGAAGCCATTATAGAAACTTGATTAAAACTTGGTCCCTACTCTCAAGATTATAATCTAGTGAGAACAGATAATACATACATACATACAGACAGACAGACAGACAGACAGAATGGTACTAGAGGTGAGTAACAAAGAAATCATGGGGTAAAATCATGGGGACTTAAACTGGTGATGGGTAGGAAGAGAGCACAAGTTTTGCCCAGGAAGGATTTCCCCAAGATAACAAAGTCTGAAAAACAAGGAAGACTCTACGAGGAAGAGAAGGGGAAGCAGAGTTTCCATGGTGAGAGAGAGCAGCAGGTAGGCCCCCACGTGGCCAGTGGCTTTAAGCAGTCTGGAAGCTGATTGGAAGGGAGGGTCCACGTGCCGGTCCACGTGCCTGTCCACGGTGGCGAGAGATGGGCCCTGGCACTGACAAAGGGCCTTTGATATCCAATGAGAGTTAGATTTTATTCTGAAACTTATGGGGAGTCACTTAAAGGATTTTAAATTTGGGGGGTAATCTACAACTTGTTCAAGTTTACTTGAGCAACATCATGGAAAAGGGATTGAGGCAGCACAAGTAGAAGCCCTAAAAACACTCAAAACGCCCTAAAAGCCTGCTCCAGTCCAGCCCCGGTGTCCCCACAGAACACGACATCCTCAGAGTGGCCAGTGCCTGCCTTGTCTTCCCGCAGTCTCCTAGCTTCCTCTTCTTGTCCTCACCTTGTTGGAGTAGGCCACCCTGCAAAAATGCTAAGAAAAGTCACTTTATAGATGAAATGTCTGAGTCCTTCTAAGCTTGGACTGTCTTTATTCTGCCCTCACTTTCTTGGTTGAGAGAATTCTGGGTCGAAAAGCTTTTTCTCTGAGAGCTTTGCAGGCACCGCTCCACCGTCTGCAGTGATGCCCGGCTGGCTCTCTTCCCTGTGACCTTGCATTTGAAGGGGTTATGCTGGGCTCCACCTTCCACACGGCTCCTTCAGTTACACTGGCCTCTTGTTGTTCCTGGAACGAGTGGAGCTTTATTCACCTACTCGCTGTATTTTCTCGCCCAGCTCCACTCACGCCTGTTTCCCACCCAGCTCTGAGCTCGAATGCCAGCTCTCAGAGAGGCCTTCCCTTACCAACTTAGCCAAACTGGCACACACTAAACATGCCCCAAAATGTTGACTGGCTTCATTTAAATGATCATTAGTTCACTCTATGTAGGATTCTGCGGGAATATTTCAGAAAGGAGTTGGTGTGCCCCCCACTCACAGTCTTACTCGTTTTCAGTTGGTTATCCCTATGGAGGGTGGGGGATGGACCTCCAATCCCTAGCTCATCCAATATATAAAAATTTATTCAGGTGCCTTATAAGTCTAAATGTGAGTAAAATTAATAAATATTCTAGGATAAAACAAAGTATTTTCATGACCTTGGAGGATGGCAGATTCTTTTCTTAAATTATTGTATGTTTTCCATTATCATTTATCCTCCTTATGCTCGCTTCACCTCCACAATCTCCACACTGTTGTCCATGCCCACGAGTCCTTTTTCCTTTTTGCTCAATCTCTCCACCCTCTAACCACCCTCCACCCCCATGACAGATTCTTAAACAGAACACAAAAAGTATTAACCATTAAAATAAAACAGTAACCTGGACTAGATTAAAATTGATAACTTCTATTCACTAATGACACCATTAAAAGAGTGAAAAGGCAAGTGAGGAAAGATATTTGTAATATATAATACACAAAGGACTAATTTTTAGAACATTTAAAGAACTTTCACATTTAACAATAAAAAAAGGAAAACAACCCAATAAAAATATAGGCAAAAGACTTGAGCAGGCGCTGCACAAGAGAAGATATCCAAGTGGCCAGCAAACATGAAAATAGCACTTAATTTCACAATTTATTAAAGAAGCGCAAAATGAAACACAATGCAATGCAAATACACACTCCCCGTCTTGGTGTGTTTATGCTGCTATAACAAAATTCTGTTGACTGAGTGGCTTATAAACAACAGAACTTTATTTCTCACAATTCTGGAGGCTGGGAAGTGTCACAGTCTAGGCACAGAATTGCTATCTGGTGAGGACCCACTTTCTGGTTCATAGACTGTGCTTTCTAGCGGTAACCTCACGTGGTGGAAACGGTCTCTTTGGGGCCTCCTTTATCAGACCACTAAACCCATTCCTAAGGTTCTCCCCTCATGACCTAATCCTCTCGTTTTTATAATAGGCAGTCCGTTAACCTATTGCCTAGTCAGCCTTGAGATTCAGACTCTGTCCTTCCTGAGGCTTTAACATTAAAAGATATTGTAGGACAATCTCACAGTGTCGAGTGTGCAGATAACTTCTTCACCAAGGTCTTCCAAGAAAGAGATACGATTAAAGTGAATATGATGTATTCAAAAGTGAGTGGGAAGAAAGTACGGATTTGCTGAGAGTTGTCTTTTAGCTCATGGCCTATAGTCACAGTTGTCTAAGAGTCCCGGAAAATCTCAATAATCTACCCTCAAGTCAAAGTTAGCAGAAGGAACCAACAGGAAATAAGATTGAGGCCTGGGAGAGACTCCTCCCAAGCACCCCGTTATGCCTGGAACAACAAAGTCAACACTGTCCTTGGAAAGATGCAGCAGGACAGTCTGTGAGCAGCATGGAACAGTGGTTAGAGCTCCTTTAGGACTGTGGAGCCAGGCTGCCTGGGTTTGAATCCCTGCTCTACCACCTAAGAGCAACTTCTTTACTGCGTTCCATGCCTAGTTTTTGCAAACGGGCAATGATAACAGGTCCTGTCTCGTAGGTTTGCTCAACGGACTAAGCAAGTTAATACACACAGAACTTTAGAACAGTGTCTGCCCCACAGTAACCAATCACTGAATGTTACTCATAATATGTTGTTTGTTATTGTGAGGAAGGGGTTATTTTGTGAGTCATCCCCACCTGGCCTGTTGTTTTAGATTGTTCTCAGGTAGAGGCCAAGAGAGAAGCGTTAAACTGAGGGATAAAGGGATGGCCAGGCAGCCGGGCCTATGGCTAGGCAATAGCCCTTCCCGGGCAGGGTCTGGTTCCAAAGGTTACCACATGGCAAGATCTGACTAGTTACTATCCATGATGTTGGCCAGAGGCAAATAAACCAGAATCCCATTAACTTTTTTTAAAATTAAATTTATTGGGGTAACATTGGTTAATAGCATAACATTCAGGTGCACAACTCTATAATACGTCATCTGTATGGTTCATTGTGTGCTCACCACTCAATGTCTATTCTCCTTCCACCACCATATATTTCACCCCCTTCACTCCCTTCATCTCCCCCCACCCTCCCTCCCCTGATAACCATGGTGCTGTTGTCTGTGTCTATGAGTCTATTTGTTGTGTTGATTGCTTTTTGCTCTATATCCCACATATGAGTGAAATCATTTAGTTCTTGTCCTTCTCCGTCTGACTTACTTCACTTAGTATGATACTCTAAGATCCATCCATGTTGTCACAACCCCTTAACTATTTAAGGGCATCATTTTCCCAAAGAAACCTCAAACCTGGCTCACAATGCTCCATGATAGTGATTTCCAGACTCCCAAACTCACATCAGCAGGAAGAGAGCTGCTAAAACTGTGCTGCCCCCAGAAGGGCCCTCTTCTCCGGGTCACATGTCATTTGGTCCAGGCAGGACAATGGGGCAGGGGAGATCTTCCTAAAGAGACAAGCAGGGACCACAGAGGGCAAAGGGCAAAGAGAGCCTTCCAGAGGTCAGAACTGGGAAGACTTGTACTCGCTGCCAGGGCAGGGTGTCCAACTGATTTCTGGTAAAATAGGACATTGGCTAGGGAGTGGTGACCATTGCAAGCTGTTTCCTGTTCTTTCTTTTTCCAAGTGAGAGTTTTTACTGCAGCCCCTCTGTTCTTTCCCCATTCCTATTTGCTCAGTGCATCAGCATGATTAAATGTACTACTTGGCCATGATTAAATTTACTACACAGGACTCCAAGAGCTCCATAGCCAAGGGCTAAACATCACTCAGAGAACCAGACTGGATGGAACTGTGGCTTGTCTCTTTTGGGAAAAGAGGTTGACTGTATTTATGCAGACAGTTGGTATTTTGAAGTTATCCTGATATTTATGGAGATATAGGTGAGTGTGGGTGTAGGACAATTGAAGGGGGTGGAGTGCGCTGAATAGGTGTTTTTGTAACTCAGCATCCACTCGCTGTCCTTCTGATAAAATAACTCCACCAAATGTGGTTTGGTTGGCATCATGGTTCCGCCCCAGATCTGGGGATGGGTCTTGACTTTCTTCAGCCAGTCCGCACATCTTATCCCCTGGAAAGCTAAACAGCCACTGAAATTTGGCACAGGTGCTAAGTCTGGGGGAAAAAAAGAGTTCCTCACACCTTTTTCTCTGTCTCCCTTTGAGGGAAGTTACTGGGAAGCAGGCCACCCACCCTTCCTCTGGATGGCATCTTGTTAGGATGTGAGACTGGCAGTCGCTGTGGGACTTGGGGAGGAACTGGCTCTCGGTGACGCTGTTTGACTCTAGTCCTCACCTGCATCAGTCACGCCTCAGCCCTTTGCAGTTCCACAGGCCAAACTGTCCCCATGGGGTTTAAGCCAGTTCCAGTTAAGGTTCTCTCACAGCATAAAACGTTCTAACGGGTACATGAACAAGGATTGGCGCTTTCGTTTTCTAATAATGAAGCTCACTATTTATCGAGAGCTTTGGCTTTACAAAGCCTTTGCCTGCACACAGCCGGCCATCTTGTCACCTCCCTGCAGGCCGGCGGCCTCGCCTCACCACCCTCCATGTCCTGCATGAGGAGCCTGGGCTGAGGAGATTCCCCTTTTCCTAGACAACCACCCAGCGGTTAGCGGAGCTGGAGCCCAGATGCAACTCCAAGAAAAGCCTCGCGAGGCGGCAGGAGCTGCCCAGAAGCCACCACAAAATGCGGCGAGTAACACGAGGCAGACACGCACCCACCCCGCGCGCTTCCGTCTCAGCCTCAGATTCGCATCCGCGGGGCCTGGGCAGCAAATCCTGAGCCCCACGCCGCTGCTTCTGCGACGGGGGAAACGTCTCCGCTTGAGATGTCTCTGGGGCAGTCAAGCGGCAGGTCATTTTGCCTTGTGGTTTCATTGATTTTATGATGCGGGAGTCTGTGATCTTAGTTGGAAATATTTCTACTTTAAAGAGAGAAACTCAGGGGACTCAGTCGTGTCTGTAGGCCAGTCACTCCCAGGGACCTTCTTAATTTAGTGGTTCCTCCCCTGCCGCCCCCTCCTCTTCTGTCAGCCTTCCTTGCCCCGGGCGGGGCTGGGAGGGGGGATGGATTTATGAGACTGGAGCTCCAGAGCCCACGTGGAGGAGTAAATTACAAGTGACTGTACCTCCAGGACAGGCAGCCTCCCTCGTCATGGCAGCACTTCAAAGCGCCCCGAAAACCCCCCAGGAACAGCCGGGCTCCGCGGGGCTCTGGGCAGCCCTCCGGGGCTGCATCACACGTCTGTCCAAGTGTCCTCCCAGGTCTGCAGGCTTCCCTCCGCCCGCTCAGTACTCCCGGCGAGAGGTTGGTTGGCCACGCCCCTGGGCCGAAGGGGACACTGAGGCACAGGGAGGCGGAGCTAGCAGGCTTGGGCGCGAAACCGCCCTCCGGATGTCAGTCTGGAGTTGCGTCTTCCTGCTCTGCTTACCCGAAGGGTCGGGACTTGTCTACCTTTCAATGCCTATTTCCAGCACCAAGTATGGCGATGTAGCTGGAACTGAATACCTTTTTGTGGAAAGAGTAGACAATTTTGCTGTCCTATTCTTGATGCCAGATTTGATTCAAGTCCACTTTGAATTTCCAATCCTTTAGGCCACAACGGGCCAAGATGTTCACGGATGTTGGATAGTGCCTGACCTGATTCCTCAGTAACGTGCAGGCCCCAAAATAAAAACCCTTGAGTAAAATTGCTGGACACTTTACAAAGCTCCTTTACTGACGTCCTGCTGTTCATCTCTGTAACCCATGAGGCTGGAGTAACTAACTATGCCAATCTCAGAGATTATTCGGAAACAGACACAGAGATGTTGGATGATTTGCCAAAGTTACACAGCTGATAAGTGACAAAGCCAGAACTCCCACCTGGGGGCGTTTTCGTTCTGGGTCTAGCATTCTTTCTGTTGCTTGTCACTAGAAGTGTATTTTTGTCCCTGACTGCTAAGGGGCCCTGGAGGGACTACTGAAGATGGAGGAAGCTGAAATCCAGGATGGGAAATCCCTGACTTTGCCTGGGGCAACGGGACGGGGAGGTGAGGGTTGTCTCCATGTTTCTCTCATTTCCTGACCCCTAGTCTATGCCACACACACAGCTGCTTCCAGGAGAGAGCTGAAGCTTCAAGCCCTCCCTTCTGCAGACCCTCCAATGGCACTGGGGAGGGGGTGCCCTCAGTTCATCACACAGGAATGCCTGACATGCCCTGAGCTCACATGTAATAGAAACCTGAAAG
Source organism: Anoura caudifer (assembly GCA_004027475.1). Taxonomy (NCBI): domain Eukaryota; kingdom Metazoa; phylum Chordata; class Mammalia; order Chiroptera; family Phyllostomidae; genus Anoura; species Anoura caudifer. The sequence continues at coordinate 227,160 of PVKU01001214.1, read as the reverse complement.
AGGCTTTCTAGATTTGACAGCAACTTTTAAAGAGTGCCTAACATTGTGAACAATGACTTGTGAAGCTGAATAATAAGCTCTCAATAATAAACTCCAAATTGTAATCGGTCATGATAAGGAAAGAGTGAATTATCATTCTCTTCTGACTGTGGAAACTATTACAAAATCTTTGCCATGTTGATGTCCCAGTGACCCTCTTTGACTTCCATACTTCTCCTAGGAAGAGACGGACCTTTTTGTGGCCGTGTGTGCCGTGCTGGCCAGAGAGAAGCTTTGCGGGACTAAGACCCCTTCTGCTGCCAGCTGCTCTGGAACCCAGGGAGGGTTTGCTCTCTCACCATGTAAGCACTCAGGGAACAACTCAGCAGGGCCATGTCGGCCGTCTCTAACATGCACCCCAGCCGTTCCGGCTCTGGGGGGTCTGATCCCTAGGACTTTCTGGACATCGAGCTCAAATGGGGAGCAGGGTCTTGTGCTGCATTTCTCGGGGGGTCTCTGCATGCCTCTTTCCCCTCTCCCTGTAGCTGGCGGCGGGGAAACTGACTTTCACTCACCAGGTTTGTTTATGTCCTGAGTTACTTCACAGCCGTGGGTTTTGAGTTTCAAAACTCTTAACACCTTCTCTGCTCAGAAAATTCCTTCCCTCCAATTGGGTGTGTGTGGCAGATCTTAAATGGCAGGAGGGCCAAGCAAGTAATAACAGAAATATCAGGGGAACAAAACAGCCAGTTAACATTGCACAATATTACCTTACTTCCAGCATCACCGTCATTGATTCTACATCTCAGCCTCCGTGAATAAACATTTTTTCGTTGTTATTAACATTCACAATACCTCTTTGACATACATCCATAAGAACAATGACATTAGACCCACCTCACAGACAGTTGGGAAGATTAAAATGAGTTAAAAGGTTTCAAATGCTCAGAAAAATTTCTGGCAAAGAGCAAGTGTCATGTAAAATGTTAGCCATTATTATTATTGTAATAATTTCTTGCAATATTTGTCTTTCCCTTTAAATGTATTATCAGGTAAGGACAATATTTTAAAAGTATATTTCTGTAGCCCCAGCTGCTGTGTGTGGCTCAGTGGGTTGTGCGTCATCCTGCAAACTGAAAGGTCACAGGTTTGATTCTCGGTCAGGGCACATGCCTGGGTTGTGGGCCAGGTCCCACCCCCCACCCCGGTGGAGGCAACCAATTGATGTTTCTCTTCCTCTCTTTCTCCCTTCCTTCTCCTCTCTCTAAAAATAAATAAAATCTTTTTTAAAAATAAAAGTTTATTTCTGTATTTTCAACACATGCCAGGGTATGGCACACAGTAGATATTCAGTGTATATTGAATTTAATTGAATGAACAAACTGTTGTGTTTTGTTCTCTGTCTCTTAACAAAAAAAAATCAGATTTGGAAAACAGGTTGACAGTGACCAGAGGGGAGAGGGGAGGGGATTTCAGGGGAAAAGGATGAAGGGTTTGCAGGAACAAGTATAAAGGACGCATGGACAACAAGGAGGGGGGTGGAAACAGGGGAGGGAGGTGGGGAGGGCTGAGGTGGTGGGGAGGGGTGGGAGGGAAGGCAGAAAACTGTACTTGAACAACAATAAAAAAAATTAAAAAAATCAGATTTGGTGCAGTGAAGTCACTTGACTTCTCCCCACCTTCTACCCTCGCCCATCTCTCGCAGAAGATTATATTCCTTATAATGTCAGATCTGGGAGCTCATCTGGTCTAACCTCAGTTTACAGAGGACGGTTATGAGCCCCAGGAAGGAGAAGTGAGGTACCTGTGGCCACTTGGCTGCCAGCAAAGGAAGGATTTATAATCCAGCAGACTGGGCGGGGGGTGGGGGTTAATCACTTCTGTTGAATGGCCTGTATCTAAGAACTAGAGCTTGTCACGTCCCTGTCCTCATTACTCACTGACAACTCGAATACTCACTCTCTGCTCCAGAGTGGGACGAGTGCCACCTACGATGCTAATAGGTCGGGGCTGAAACCTCGGGTCCACCAGTTGGCAGTTGTGCGCCCATGGATGAATTCAGCCTCACTTCCCTGTTTACAAACTGGGGACAATAACACAGAGTCTGCAGTTTTGTGAGAACTGGATGAACGGATGTGTTAATGTTTACAGCGCGTAAGAGAAATGTTTGTTTCCTCCCCACCTCCTCACCCCCTGTTCCGGCAGCAAACCAAAGACATAGAAGTCAGGACTCTTATTCTCCAGGAGATTATAATCAGAGATATAACCGTAAACTTTCCAAGAATGAAGACGCCTGAGCAGAGGCGAGCTAAAGGCAGCGTCAGTGAAGGGAAAGTTAATTGGGGGTGTGCTATGGAAGAGGCAATCCCAGTTTTGAGGGGGAGAGAAGATAGATTGCCAGCTTTTCTAGTGCGCTTCTCAGAGAGACCACCCGTGTGAAGCGGCCAGCCCTCCCTCCCTCACTACCACCCCACCCAGCTTTGCTTATCCCCAGCAGTTACAGTGCTGACACGCTCATTCGTCTTTCTGGAATTGTCTGTATCCCCACCTGGAATGTCTGTTCCCTGAGAGCAGCGACTTCATCTGTGTTGTGTTCCGTGCTCTCACTCCTGTTCCTGGAACAATGTCTAGCACATAATAGTTGTTCAAAAAATATCTGGGAGTGAATAAGGAGTGACAAGTTACAAAGGTAGGAACTGAGTTCTCCTGGGAAGAAAGGAATGATTCAACTGGGATCATGTCTATGTTTAAAATGTGGAGAAATACAGTGGAAGGTACTAAGGTACAAAAGACCGAGATGTGATCGTTTCCAATGGCAGGAAGAGGGCCTCCGCTTGGAGCTGGTGGGGTAGCTTCCCTCTCTAGAAGGCCCACACTCTTGACCTTTGGGCAGTTCTCATACCAGCTGGTGAGCCCAGAGAGACAACCTCCACCCACTCAAGACTTCAGGTGCCTTTAGATCAGCCCTTTACACAGGGATCATCGGTCGTCACAAGTAATTCTCAACTGCATTTGACTTTGTTGAGTGTTGTCAGCAAAGTGAAAACCAAGTGTTAGAAAGACTGACACTCAGAGCCCGCAAAGAACATGGTTGAATTACCAAGCGTCTTGTTTGTGTTGGAGGGTGAGGCAAACTCTAGGAGCCTTCACCCATAAAACTGTCTGCAGTACTGAAAACATATTTTATAAAAACTCCCTGGTGACCAGGAATGTACCCTTCTAACGTGGGATGCGTCTGAAAACATTTTGAAGACCTGAATTACCACGGGTTGCCTAGTTTCTCTGGTGTACAGTAGGGGGCACCATTGATACAAATTATATCAGTTATATATTGACTCCATCATCCTGATTACAGTCTCCTTGTGTTTACAGCTTTGCACAGACATTTGGCCCTGGTTCTTAACATTGGATAGTTAACGGATGTGCCAGGAGAAGAACATGGCTTACGCAAATGGGCTGAAGGGAAACATTTTCCTGGTTCACATCCTGTTGATCGTAACTAGTTCCCTTTTTACAAAAACTTTTTCATCTTTTCCAGTTCTCACCATGCAAGACTGGCTTTTCTCCTAAAGAGGTTATTTATGTTATACATCCCAAGGATCAATGTTTGGCATCCTGAGAATCCATGTGTTAGAAGAACGTGAAGGTGTCCAAAATGGGGAACACAAGTCCCACCCACTGGCTCGAAGAAAATCTAGATGATTCTTCTGGGTCAAGCCCAAGTCTCCCAAGAGATGAAGTTACTAGGAATGTAAGGGTAGTTGCTTAGAAAACTGCTCTCAGGGTTCCCCTGGAAGCAATACACGGTCTTTTGAAGAAGAAAGCTGCATCCTGGAAATTCCCAAAACCGGGTGCCTGAGAGCGTCCAGATGCCAGATACTGCAGGGCTATTCACCCACTTGGGGATGGGCAGTAGATTTGCATTTCTAAAAGCTCTGAGCTTTTTAGAAACCTCCAACCCTTTACCCTGTCCCAAGCAACAACCCTTCAAGACTAGCTCAGCTCCTCCAAATCCTTCCTGGAGCGCCTGAGGACACCCAAGGCACCACATAGGTCAGGAGAGTACCAAGACTGTTGGGGACATGAAGATACTTTGATCTTCCCTGGAGTCTTAGACCTTTGAGGTCCTCGACAAGCTTACTTCTAGATCTTCTAGCAAAGGAGGGCAGGGGATTCCTAAGCAGTTCTGGTGCACCTCACGGCTCAGGGACTCGAGACTGGGCAGCCAGGCTGACTTGGTATCTTAGGACCAAGGGAGCATCCAGGAAGTCCCCATGGGTCCCTCAACTGCCTCCCCCTCCCTCTACACGACTCCAGCGACTCCAGCACCTGGAGGTGCCAGAGAGAGGCTGGGAAACAAAGGTGGCTTTCACTCCAGAGCCAGCTGAGAGGGGACGACTGTGGCGGGGTCTGCAGCCCTGAAGCGGGGAGCTGTCCTGTGACTTGGAGCTCAAAAATGTGTGAAATTTCTTTTTGCTGGGTATTCTACATCAAGCGGAACCTGTTCTCAGAGAAACATTCCATTTCACAGACCCTAATGGCTTTCCTCTGTGCTGATGCATTAATGAGACTCCAGCTCATTCTAATCAGAATGAAGCCATGCAGATAATTGCCTGAATTTTTAATTCAGGGTTATGATAGGGGAATCAAAGTCACACTGCAGTTGCTGAGGCTGCCTCTAGTTCCAGGCCATTGACTTTTGCAATTTTCTTTGATTTCCCCCCTCCGTCTCTTTCTCCCCGCCCCCACTTCTCTCTGTCTCTCTGGGGCTTAGTGCAGACTGACAGTTTCAGGTTGGGGCAGAGTGGAGGAACAGGGACAGCCCTTGGGGTCTTCTGCAGTCTTTCTTCCTCCTCCTCCCCTTTTAAAATCTCCACTCCTCCCCCTCTCCCCATGAAAAAGTGGATGCTGCCTGCACCTGTCACCCAGAGCTGGTTCTGGGAGAGTGCCCTGCAACTGGCCTCCCCACTCAGGGTCTCCGTGGCCATAAGCAAAGACAGGAAATTCACCCCAAGAGAGGATCTCCCCTGGCTGTTTACTTCTCATTTCGTCTCAGTTGTTTGGGCCAAGGGACAAAAATGGAAAGGCCAAGGGTAAAGAAACCAGGTGACCAGAGCAGCTCTGTGTCTTCCAACCCCCTGCAGAGGTGGTTTGCTCTAGATCAGTGTTGGGACCAAGGGCGGGTGGGAAGCTGCAGGAATCCAGGGCTGGGGTCTTTCCTGAATTAACTTAATCTCCTGGCATAACAATCACTGAGTGCTAGAATTTTAAAGAATTTTCAGAACTCAGAACTTACAGGAGGTAGAGAGAGGTGAATTCCAACTGGTTGTAATATACGCCACCAACCAGCAAATGAACCAGAACCCAGAGGCTGGTACGGAAGAGAGCTCTCTGACGTTGGCCAGCTTTCCCAGAGTATCCAGGATGTTGGAGGGATATAGAACTTGCTACAGTGAGAGTCAGCCTTTCTGGCTCAGCTCCAACCAGGTAAGCTGGCTTTTCCAGGAGAGAGACTGTTTCAGCCAGGGAAATTGCTCCCAGCATCCTTCAGTGCTGGCTATAGTAACACTGTAGCAAATGTTTACACTTTAAAGCCTGTAGAATCAGCAGCACAATTCTTTTCCTCCCAGACTGGACTGCCGAATCGCTGGGCACCCGCCACGTGGCCTCTGAGAGCAGAACTTATTTCCACATCTCTGGTTCTAGATAGGTTCAGGATTCTTACTTTCGAGAGAGAAGATATTTGCGCCATGACTGGGCATATTCTAGGTAACCAAGGACTTGATGCCATCGTTTCGATGAATCCTGACAAATGCCTCGCGAAGAAGAGATGACTGCCTCTACTTTTCAGATCAGGAAAATCGGGTTCACTGGAAAGAAACAGAAATTGTGCCACCTGCACCTCACCTTCCAGCCAAGTTCTCGTCCGTGGAAACCAGAAGTCCCTTTAAAGTTGCATGCTCAGGGCTTGGTCAGGCCGCCACTGATGCAGTCTTTCCAATGGCAGGCTGTAGCTTTCAGAACTGATAAGGAGCAGTTACTTTTATTATGCTGGTGGAATTTGCCCTCCACGGGGCTTTTGTTTCCTCAATAAAATGCCACCTCATGCTTGAATAGCACCCCTCTCCCGAGAATGCCAAAGCAACCTTAAATATGCTCTGCAGTCATCCAAACAGTAAGGGATAAAGGGGAGAAGACTAGAACATTCCATCTCTTTTGGACCAGTGGACCTCATCTTGGTGCTACGATAGTTTAAGGTATCACAGAGTATGTCAAGAGATGTTTCTGGACCTTTGTTGAACAACTTACACAAAATCACTCTCCTATTTCTTTTAACGAAAAAGAAAAGAAAAAAAAAAGCATGTGCGTCGGGAAAAAACTGTAGGCAGAGTTAGGGTCTCATTTACTCAGCCAGTCAGTAAATACTTAATGAGCACCTACTATGTGCCAGGCACTGAGGATGCTGAGATAAAAGACTGAGTCCTGCCCTCCGGGAGGTCACAGGTTAGTGGGGTAGGTGGACTTACCGTGCAGGGTAAGGGCTGTGACAGAGGGAAGTGCACTATACTATGAACACACAAAGGGAATCCTGAAGTCAAGCTGAGAAGATGATGGGTGACTCCAACATAATCAAGGGGAAGGGCAGGCTCCTGAGCCCAGAGTGTAGAGCCACTCAGGGACCAAAAGCCCCATTCTAAACTTTGGTTCCTTCCCGTCTCAAGAGCCATCTTTTAGCTCCCTGGTGACCCAGATCCTGTGCTTTTCAGCTCCAGCCCTGTGAACTTAGAGTTAATGATTAAACTGGGCATCAGTGCCATGGCTTCCTTGGGGTGAGCTGTGCTGCTCAGCCCTGGAAACTGCCAAGTGCCTGGCTCTGCTCCAGCCCAGGGACAGATCCAGCCCCCACACACCAATGCAGCTCATTTTCCAAGTCAGCTAGAGTCTCAGCCACCCCAGTTACCGAACCTCCTGCTACGAACCTAAGGCACTGTGGTGCAGCAGAAAGGGGGGTGTGAAAGACAGTGGGAGTCTTGGGTACAAATCGGTTCTGTTACTAATTAGCTGGGTGACCTTGGGACAGACTCCTTACCTTTTCTGGGCTTCAGGTTCCTCATCTATAACAAAAGAAGTTTGGATCAGAACATGCCATGTTCTCGCACAGTTCTGTGCCTTTGCCCATGCCATTACCTTTGCCTGGTGCACCCTTTCTATCCCCTTTGCCTTCTCACTCACTCCTCAGGATGCAGCTGAAGGCTCATCAACTTCAGAAAGCCTTCCCTAACCCGTTAGGTGCCCCTCCTTTTAGCTCCCCACCCCCCACTCTCTGTTTCCCTCTATCAAGACGCTTAGCCTATTGTTATTATAGTCCCCACCCCCCAGGAGCTTCTTGAAGACAGAAGCTGTAGTTCATCCATTCTTGCGTCCCCAGTGCATAGCCCAGTGTCTGGCGTAAAGGAATTTTCAGTTTCATCCGCTTAGAATCATTGTGATTACTGACACTGCAAACTTACTTCTACCATTTTGTTTTGTGTTTTCTTTTTATCCTTCTTTCTCTCTCTCTCTCTCTTTCTCTCTCTCTCTCTCTCGCTCTGTCGGCATTTTACCAAATTGATTCTGTTTCCCTAATTTTCCTTTGTTTGGTTTGAAGGTTTTATATTTTATTTCCATTCCTTTAGTGAGAACCCTTAAAATTTTAAGACAAATTCTTGTCTTAATCACTATGAAGTTAAGCAACATCTCTAACCTCCCCCCCACACTCCCCCCCCCACACACCAAATGCAAAAACCTTAAAGCCCTTTACTCTGTCCTGCCCAAATCCCTATTGTGTCTTAGTGCTTTAGTTCTATTTTATTTCTAAACCCACAAAATTACTCTTTTTAAAAATTGTATAGCCAATGACTATTGAGATATAGCAGTATGCTCACAACATATACTTTATTTTATTTTAGCTCCTATTGCTTCTTGCAATACCATTTCTTCCTTCCGGACTCAATTCTCTTCTCCTTAAAGAGCATCTTTTAGTGGTCCTTTCAGTGAGAGTTTGTGACAGATAAACGCTCTGTCTTCACCTGAAAACATCATTATTTTGCCATCTCTCCTGAGTAATACGTTAGGTGTAAGTTTCTACACAAAGGGTTATTCTTCCTTTGCACTTTGAAGATCATTTCCAGCGTGTTCTGCCCCCTTGGGCTGCTGATCAGAGGTCTTGTTTCAGTTTAACAGACATGCATGTGTAAGAAAAGGTGTTTTTATTTACCTCTAGTAGCTACTAGAGGTAATGTTTTGGGGGGTTTTGTGTGTGTTTTGTTTTGTTTTCCGTCTGTAAAATTTCAGCCACTTCCTAATGCTAATGTGTCTAAGTGAACTGTTGTTTTTGTTTTTCCTGCATGGGACTCAGTATACCCCTGTAACCTGAGTACTCATATCTGTTTTCCATTTTGGAAACCAGGATCTCTTTACTATTGCCATTTCTCTACTTTCTGCAGACTCTCTTTCAGAACCCCTATCACCAGTCTGTTGGACCTTCCCACTCCGTATTTCCTGTCTCCTGACCTCTTTCCATAATGCACGTCTCTTCACATACCCGTGTTTCATTTCGGGGGACTTCCTTAGGTGCGTATTTCATGTCACTATTTCTCTCTTTGCTCGCAGCTATGCTACGTTTACCTAACACTAAGTTTTAGGTCTCAGTGGCCGTATTTTTTTTTAATTCCACTTTTTCACATGTACTTATTACTTTTTTTAGCATCCCATTCTCAACCTATTACCTCTTTAAATATTTTAAACACACATATGTGGGGTGGGCAAAAGTAGGTTTACAGCTGTGAGTGCGCGAGTGTGCAAAACCTACTTTTGTCCATTCCTATCAGAATGTTCTATTACCTGCCGTTTTGTGGATACGAAGTCTCCTACTTACTGTCTCTGTTAACTCACCCTCCTGGTGCTTCATTTCTTAGTATAGTTTGTAACTTTTTAGTGTGAGCTCACCTTCAGCAGGGATTATTTTTTGTGAAGTTTCACAGATGCCTCTCGTGAGGCTCTAGGCTTTTACTGGTTTCAACTGGTTCTCATACTGCTCCACCTGGATTAATTTTTTTTTATTGTTGAGAGTATTACAGATGTCCCCCATTTCCCCCCTTTTTTCCCCATCTCCACCCAGCCCCTGCCTACCTTGCCCTGGTCTTCACCACAGCCACCTGAACATTATAAACTCACACTCTACACAAGCCTATGGTGTGGGCTTGGGTTAAAATTTCTCATAGTCCCAGGTGGATATTAAGACTCTTTATACATTTTCTAGGCTGGTGAGTAGTTTTTCAGTTCCCATTTGTGTACAGGGGAGCCCTTAGAATTTGCTCTATTTCCTCACCGCTCCCTGTCCTCAGTTTCTCTTCTGCGCCTCCATTTGGTATTGAAACGTAGCCTCTAGCATCTAAAGCTTATCTCTGAATCCAAAACCATGTCAGCCTTCCAGGCCTTACCACTTAACTTACTGCTCCAGTGTTGAACCCTTCTATTTATTTCTTTTACAAGCTCAACAATGTATTTGCTAATTTTTTTGTTCTACTGAGTACAGACTTTCTATGAATTTATAGAGAGACAAGGCCAGTTGGTCTCATTAACCGGAATTCTCCACAAGTTTCTGATGAATGCAAGAGTGAATGACTGAATGAATGTTCCTTCAGGTCTAAAGCCTATCATTTTAATGCACTCAAAGGAGATGCTTAGCATCAGAAATAGAAGTTCAAAAACCTCGTTCATCTCTCAATATCTCTCTGTAGACATGGGATCCAGGGACTCCAGTAGACACCTGCGTGCATGTAAACTAAGGTCCCCTCCCAGTTACCTTTGGCAGCAATGCCTAGATTTTTTTTGTTCAAACTGAAACAATTCTATTGACCTAACTTGTGAGAAAGATTAGACTACCTAAATAAAGAGCCTTACGAATAAGAGTTCCATGTATTGTGGTTTATCCCCAACAGCTCTAACAGTCGAATGTTGGGGTCCCACTCTGATAGGCTCTTCATGGGCGTTAGAAATGCCCACGGCTTACTAAAGGGAGCTTGAAACATGGTCCTCAAAAAACTCTCATTCATGCCTGAGCAACTGAAGGAAATACTTTCCAGAATCTACCTTTCTAGAATGAAGACAGGAAAATAATTGTCTACATTATAAGATTTTGTCCACGCCGCCTTGAGACTGCCCAAGAGAAGGTTGCGTTCCTCCACCCCCAGGGTATGCTTGTCTTGCCCATGAAGATCATCCCAGTTTGGTTCAATCTGACAAAAGTTGCTGAGCTCTCGCTGGGGACCCTGCACTGAGCCACACCCTGAGGACACAGGGAAGAACAGGATGAAGCCCCCATCCCCACCCCCATACAACCAGTCTGGATGATATAGAGCATGCATGGGAAATAGAATGTGTTCTGTGATTTTTTCATTTATTTTCATTTTTAATTTTATTTTCCTATTTAGAATCTTTGTCATTTCTCCTAAACAATTTCCTTCCTCCTGAACAATGGTCACACCACACTTTTGTGGACCTCAGTTAGTCCATGGTAGTTTTAGAGGGTGGGAATGTCTCAGCCAGCGCTTCCCCATGAAATTCATTTTTCCTTTGGAGCCATGCAAGCGCAGAATTTTAGAACAAGTGAGCAAGAGCCTCCCCTTTCTCCGAAGGCCCAGGGCTCCTTCTCTGCACTTCTCTTGGGGTGCCTGCCACTTTTCACCCTCAGCAAACAATAGCTCTCTAGTTTAGGGCTTCTCAGACTGTAATGCACCACAAGTCATGCAGGGAGCTTTTAAAACGCAGATCCTGATAGAGGAGGTCTGGGGTGGAGCCCAAGGTTCTACATTTCTAACAGGCTGCCAGATGATGTCTGAGCAGCTAGCCCATAGACCACCCTTTGACTAGCAAGGGACCAGTACAAGGCAGCTACCTTGCTACGGACACGGGCTGAGCTGGTTGGAATTGATGAGTTGTAAAAGAACAACCAGGTTTAAGAGAGAGACCCAGCGTCTCAAAGCTCAGAGGTCAGAAGGTACAGGGAAATGCTGTGTGATTATGGTGAAGATCTGTCTCTCTGTACGTAGTACTCTAGGTGCATGGGAAAAAGAAGAACCAGTTATTTCCCTGGTTAATCACAGAAAACAAGCGTTGCTGCACTTCCTTGCAGGACAGTCATTTCCCTCTCTGGTGACTACCGCCAACAGTGCTTTCTCCTGAGTCTCAAGAAAAACTGTAACAAGGCAGCTTCACTCCTGAGCCCAGCAACCCCAGCCTCTCATGTACCCCCAATGCCCCTGCAGCCTTGGGGGCCAGAACTAGACCAGGTCATTTGATCAGATTACATTGCAGCCTCTCTGGTTCCTTCCTGCCTTTTAGAAATTGTCCTAGACAGGCTGTGACTGCCTGAATTCTTAGCATGATGTGGGGAAGAGGAGGAAATTGTGATGATAAGGGCTGGTCATCTGCCTATTAGTTTTCGTACCTGTAGCTGGTGTTGTTCTAGAGTGAGAACCCCTTTACTATGCTACTCTGACTCCAGGGACCTGCTGGTTTTTTCTTAACAAGAAGAGAAAAAAAAAAAAAAAAAAAAAACAAAACCTTTCCACTAATAATCTCATCTACATTTAATTACATTGCCCCGGGCATTTTTCTTTCATTAGCAATGAATGTGACCTATAAACAGTGTCTAGGGCCCTCTGGCTGCAGTAACTTCCAGCAAGAGAAACTGAGGTGGGGGTCCCTGAGCCAGCCCAGAGCTGCAAGGGTACCCACAGTCTGCATGGCCCCCACTGGGATGCACACCAAATTCGACAGCGAGTTCTCCAAATGCTCTTAAAAATGCACTGGGAAAGAGCACAAGGATGAGGAAATTCCTTGAAGGGGCCACTCAAATTTTGTTGCCCAGAAAGATGCAAAGGGTCTAGCTCTCCAATTCTGTATATTGAATATTTCCTTTCTTAAAGATGAACAGGGGGACAGCAGCTAAACTGAGCGGAGTGCCACAAAGTCCACAGGCCCCAAGTGCATGGTCAGAGGCAGAGCAGAGAAGTGTAGCAACCCTCAGACCTAGCGTGGGTGAGGGTGGGTGAGGGGAGGGGGTACTTTCAGAAACATGTGGGATTTCAGAGAGGAAGCTTGACCTGAGCAGCTGCATAAATCAACCCCCTAGTTTACTAATGAAGAAACCAAGGCCCACTGAGGAGGAAGGTATGCCCCACGTCACCATGAAAACACCCCTAGGGTATTTTAAATGCATTTAAAATACAGAGATGAATTCTTTTATTAAAATTTCCTTGGCAGAGTGTCATAGAGAACTTCAGAATTGATTTATGAAAGCTCAAAAACTGTGAGGAAAACTCAACCATCCTTAGCTTTCTCTTTGATACTGTTAAGATTCCCTGGATTCATGTGGGGGAAGAAAAGCATCAAATTCGTGAAAAATGTGTGTAACCTGTAAGTCAGGGGTGGGCAAACTGCAGCCTGCTGTTTTGCATATCCCATGAGCTGAGGATGATCTGTACACTTCGGAATGGTTAAAAAAAGAAGAAACAAAAAGAAGATTTCATGATGCGAGAATTACATGAAATTTAACTTTCAGTGTCCAGATGTAAATTTTTGTTGGTGTACAGCCACCTTCATTTGTTTCCATGTTTCCTTCAGCTGCCCATGCGTTACAACGGCCGAGTCCAGCCTCCACGCCAAAACTATTTACCATTTTGCTCTTTAGAGAGAGAGAGTTTGCAAACCCTTCTTGTAGAGAATAAAGATTTGGAATAGGATTTTGGAAGTGACCTCAGGCTTTGCCATTTAAAGCTAAACACTTTCAAGAGGGCCATATCACTCATGAAGGAAAATCCTTGGTGGCTGACAGAGGCCTGTGGGTGGAGAGGGTAAGAATTATTCCTTGTGTGGACACAGTCAGAGCTACGGCTCCGTGGACTCTGTTTCTCTCACTTCTGCCCCTTCCCCACGTTCAGTAAGCTGTGTTACCCTTGAAGGTCCCCCCATGAGCCCCTTGGCTGGCCCCTTCCATGTGTCCCTTTAAGATCATTATAGTTTTTATGTAGGTATCACAGATATACCTACAATCTAAGACTCTTTGTCTGTTATAGGGTATTAGAAATCAGAGATCAGAAATGAGGGTATCCAATATAGAGACTTGTGCTTTAATCTAAGACCTGTTATTAACAGTGTCAGAAAATAGGAGGAAGGAAGTTTATCCTTAAAGCCTTCAGAATGTCCTATTTGGGGATTCTGTCCCTGACTCCCTTGGGAAGACTGAGAGACAGCCACCCCTTCGGGCTTTGAGCTGCACTCAGCATTACAGTGCAACTAACATATTGCATTGTAATAGGTTACTTGAACATCTATCTCCAGGAAGTTAGGAACCAGTAGATAAAGCACTTCATCTCTGGATCCCCTAGGACCTTGGACCACACCTAGCCCATAGCAGGTGTATTAGTTTGGTAGGGCTTCTATCACAAAATATCACAGACTGAGCGTTTAAGCAACAGGAGTTTATTTTCCATGGTTCTGGAGGCTGGAACTGCAAGATCAAGGTGGCAACAGGTTTGGTTTCTCCTGAGGCCCCTCTCTTGTCTTGTAGATGGTGGCCATCTCTCTGTCTCTTCACACGGCCTCTTCTCTGGGTGCACACACCCCTGGTATCTCTTCCTCTTCTAACAAGGACACCAGTCATATTGGATTAGGGCTCTGCTCTTACGAACAAATTTAATCTTAATTAACCTCTTTAAAGGCCTTATCTCCAAGTGCAGTCATATCATGGTTAGGGCTTCAACATGTGAATTTGGTGGGGCAGGGGGCGCATAATTCAGTTTATGGCATTGGGTGCTGAATAAATTTGTTTTTGGAAAGAAGGATGGATTTTGCATACTAAATTGTTTACAAAAGGCAGCGCATGATACAAATGTCAATATTATAATATCACACAGTGGAATAAACCATCTCCCTATTTAATTGCCCTCTCCTGAAACAGACTCACAAGCCACTGAACACGGATTTTGTTGAGTTTCACACACTGAACAGGAGAAAGGAGCCTTTGTTATTCTGGTCTCCCCATGGGTGCTGACCTCAAAGGAACAGACATCCTCTTTAGCCTCATCTAGTCTCATTAAGTCTTTTAGACCAGTAAGAAATATTTTATATCATAACCTGGAATATATGTTTTATAAAACAATATTACTCTGAAATACACACTCGTATTTTCAGCTATATTCTTTAAAAAATACATTTTTGGTTTTTGGGTCATATTGATTTTATGACCCATTAATGGGCCAGGGTTGGAAAAACACTGCTATTTTCCTTAAAAAGAAAAGCAGAGAAGAGTTCTTTCCCTTCTTTTCCCAGTTATTAATCTTTCACACAACACTTCACATTTTACAGAGTTCTACAGACATCATCTTATTTGACCTTACAACAATCCTGAGAAATACATTTTATAGATGAAGAATTTGGGAATGGAAAATACTAATTATGCTTATGGCCATTCAGTCCAAATTCTACTGGGATTTGAACCCACGTTCTCTGACTCAGATGAAAAATTCCTGCTGAGTGGTTTCATTATTGCCAAAAGGGGAAATTTTTGCTCATTTTTGTCATTTACATATTTATGTTACTGTGCTAATTGGCTGTTCGTACCTTGCTAGAAAGTTTTAAACTTTTGGGTATTTCTGACTCCTGGTTAGATGAACACAGTTTCAAAGTTTACAAAGCCTGAATAAAAATATTTATCTGATTGTTAAAAAATAGAAATAAATTATATAATAGTTGGTAAAATATAGATGAGTTGACAAAATGAAGTCATCCAAAATCTGCATTCCCAGAGAAAAGCATCGCACGTACTTTGGGTAGATCCTCTAGGTCTTTCCCTTCTCCTGTACACAGTCGTGCTTCCAGTACCGAGCTGTCACCGTGCTTGATCTCATCACTGAACATCATCCCAGAAGTCCTTTTCCGTGTTACGTCCCACTCATATTGCTTAACAGCTGCAAAGGCATTCCATGATCTGAACGCACCCCAATTTACTTAACGATCCCCTGCCGCTGGACACTTGTCTTGTTTCCAATGCTCATCGATAAATCAAACTTAAGAAAATAAATAGTGGCCTAAGTACTTTTCAATGCCTAAGCGATTTTTTTTTTATGGGTTAATTTCAACATTCACCAAATCTCTTTTGGAAATAAGAGCTACATGGTGACCCTCAATATTATCTAGTTCAACGTCTTTGATTTAAAGGTGTAAATGGGAACTTCAGAAGTTCCCATTGGGGCTGTAGAACGTGTAGGTGGGTGATAGACTGAGCAGAGCCATAGAAACCATGCTCTTGAACTTGAGAAATCAGATCATCTGAACACTTAGAAATGAAAAATCATTTAAGGAGATTCTTGTTCAAGGGCTGTATTCCCACCAGTCACCACTCACCTGCCCACCACAGCTGGAAGCCTCTATGGAAGGAAGCATCAGAATTTGGGGAAGGGGAAGTGATTTGCCCCAAATTACACTGTAAATTACACTGTGAGGTAACGAGAGAACCAGGCCCTGAACCCGAGCAAGCAATTCTCAATTCAGTGCTCTTTGCACCCTGCCGAAGAGGTACAGTATAAATCATAAAGTATAGGTGAAAATTCGATCATGTACCTGAACTTCACTCCACCAAATGGGAAAACATTACCTGCACACTGAGGTTTACTGCTTGACTAAGTGGAATATAAAACCAGCAAAGCAATAGCTTCAATGTATTACAAAAATTGAGAATAGATGAGTGGAGCAACTTGCTTTTAGCAGTTTATATGAACTCTCCAAGAAAAGAACCAGAGATGTGGCGATTAGAGGAAGAGAGTTAACTGTAAGTGTGAAACTCAAGCAGAAATGTCATTTTAGGCTTGCAGCCAGAAATAAACTTGTGAAGAGTCACATTTTAATATCAAATACTTGAGCCCTATTGGAGTACATACTTTAACAAACACTCAGATAGTAAATATCTACCTTTAGTTGGTGTCTAACTAAGCCTAGCCTACATTTCATTACCTCTATACTGTCCTGCAAATCCCTGGCTTCCAGCTTCGATACCCCACTAACTGCTGCACCTCAGCTCCTAAAGAACTTGCTTTTTGCTGAACTGAGTTGCTGACATTACCAGTCCCCACACCTCCTGCTGCCAGCTTTGGATCAAATACAGGCAACTTGGCCAACCACAAAGTGAATTGCTATCAGCTTTCTAGAAGGTAAATTTTCATTGATTTAAAGCCACAAAAATGTCAATAGTCTTGGGCCAAACAGCCTCATTCCTGGGACTCTTCCCCAAAAGAGAAGTCAAAAGGAGAAGAAAATCTGCAGAAGCCGCCCATTGTGGTGTTGTTTAGAACTATCTCAATCAACAGCTGCCGTTCATTGAGGAATTTCTCTGACAGGTCTTGACATGCTTCTGAGCCTCACAGCCACTGTGTCACGGATGTGGAGACTGAGGCTCGGAGCACAAGGCAGTAACCAAAGCAAGGTCACATGGCTGGTAAATGGCAGAACCAAGGCTTGAACGCAGGTTTTGTGACGGTCCCACTCATCCCTGGGGTTGCTTGGGCCCAAGACCTCGGAGCAGTGAGTCTCAGGAACCAGCCCTGATGCTCTAGCTTCCACGGTAAGCGCAAAGCTGGCTCAGCAAAGCAGAGAAGGCCTTCCTGAAATAGCACAAAGGGAAAGAGGACTCCAACATCAGGGTACCATGTGATTGTAATTTTCATAAAAACATGTGTAAAAACTGAAAGCAGTCACAGAGAACAGTCAGGCTAGCATTTGGAGGGAGGGGAATGGGTGGGTGCTTTATTCTATTTATATTTCCCTAAACGTTGTTATACCACCAAGCCTAAAAAAACAAAACAAAACAAAACTGATTTGGCCACTAACTTGTGCTTAATGAATACATGTGGGTGTTTCTCTCTCTCTCTCCTACCTTTGAGTAACTTCTCCGGCCTGCCGTTTCTCTCTCGGTTTCATGATGCCAGCACCTTGCTGAAACCACAACTTCCCCTGGCAGTTGCTGCGTGCCCAAAAGGGAGTCACGGGAAGGTCATTTTGCAGTAGAGGTGAGAGGATATTGGAATATGACATCACTATTCAAATGGTGAAGGGAGAGGGAGAGCACCAAATAAACTCATATGCCAAGGAGAAAACCAGTGGGCTTTTATGGCTCTGTTTATGGGAAGTGCCTCGCCAACCTAAAGGTCAGGAGCTGACGTGTCTCATGGCACTGGAGCATTACATAAAACTGCAAAAATAGAACCTTATTAAAGATTCATAGGTTCATGAAACACCCACTTGACTTATCCTTAGGGGTCTGGTGGTCAGGATTTTGTCAGGCCCCGGAAAAAAGGAAGCATACTCGCATCCTGAGCACCTAGAATGCCCTCCGCACTGTCCCAGGCCCTTCTAGTAAAAGAAGGCTGAGAGCTGGCATGCATTTGGTGCAGCTGCTCCTGTCTTCACTGATTTAATCCTGCAGCAGACACTGTTGGTTTATCTTCTGTGTTACAGAGGAGAAGCCTGAGGCTTCAAAGAGGTAAAAGAAAAAGATACTTGCCCTGCCCGGTCTGCCTGCCACCGGCTGCTGTACCCTGCAGCCTCTCCCTAGACCACATTGCCCAGAGGCTCTTGGTTCATTCCGATCAATGACCCTGTGTGGCCTCAAGTCCTGCCTCCCTCACAGGGAGGATACTGCTTTCCTCTAGGTCACAGGGCACGCTGCACCAGAGCTCCTCCCCTGGGTGATCAGATCTGAGTGAACGCTCACTGGGCTTCCAGCCTTTTCAGTAAAGGTAAGAGGCAACGTGGCCTGTGGTGGAAAAGAATGTGGCCTTTGGAATGAAATGGATGCAGGTTTGCATCCTGACGGCACCTTCAGTGACTTGAGGGGGTCGCCAAACATCTGTGAGCCGCAGTTTCCTCCCCTGTGGAACGGGGGCCCACATGCAAGCAGTGAGGACTGGGGGCAGCACAGGGCCTGGCACAGAGTGGGAGTGTTTCCCTCCATTAACGCTCTGTCCCTGCTGATGCTAGAGGAGCCTCTAATATCCTCCTCCTCAGTGGGCCTGCTGTGGGAGAAAAGTTGGTTATTGTCCTCAACCCTAAGATGCCGATTACCTGGGACGCACCTCCAGGCTGCTCCCTCTGACTGCTTCCTTTGCTTTCACAGGGAGGCTACCAAGCTTTGCCGGACCCGTTCACCAATGAGATTTCTCTTTCCTGAGATGGGCATTCTCTCCCTTTCAGCTATCCACTTCCCCAACCTCTTAAAATCTTTATCTGAATCTTCACTGTGCCTCGTCATTGATGTCCTTGATTCACCTCTTTCCAAACTCATTAGATGCTATGTGCCTCACCTGTCTACACTGTTCTTTGCATACCTGTCTGCACCCAGAAAATTCCAGCAGTGACTATATCTGCTTTCTCACCCTTTTTATCCCCTGTGGCCTGAGCCCTGTACCTGGCATACAGTTGGTGCTCAATTACTGTGATAAATGGGTGAACAAACGAACAAACAAACAAACGATTAACCAGTAGTGTGC
This sequence comes from Anoura caudifer, assembly GCA_004027475.1. Lineage (NCBI taxonomy): Eukaryota > Metazoa > Chordata > Mammalia > Chiroptera > Phyllostomidae > Anoura > Anoura caudifer. The sequence continues at coordinate 208,594 of PVKU01001214.1, read as the reverse complement.
ACGGCCTGAGCGGAGAGCGCACCACCCTACAAGCGTTCGCCGAGGACCTACTGTGAGCTGCGAGAGGAGGGGCACAGGCAGGTCTCTTAGGCTATGGGAGGCAGGGTGAATCATGTGCAGCTTCTCTGTTACGTGTTTTATGTACATCCTCTCATTTAATCCTCAAAAGAATCGTACACATGCACGTGGAAGCTGCATTTTACAGATAAGGCTGACTTGCCTTGTTACCCAGCTGGGTGAGGAGTCGAACCCAGGTCTCCCTGACTCCAAAGCCGATGGCACCTCCTTACACTGGGAGACCCCTTCACCCAGAGGCTAAGTGCGTGGGCTCTGATGTTCATAGTCTGATTCGCCTGCTCCTAACTGTGAGAATTCTGACAATTCAGGGGCCTGCCCACGGTTTGGTTATCTCATCTGTAAAATCGGGATATTTCCTACTTCAAAGGTTGATGTGAGAATGAAATGAGACAATTTCAGTAAAATACCATGAGCCAAGCATACAGCAAGTCTTTGGGAGCAGCAGTAGAATCGACAGCCGACAGCAACAATAGCAGTAATTACAGTAACAGTGGTGGTATTCACAGCGGTAGCAGTAGCAGCAGTGGTGACAGTGGCCACAGCATCAGTGGTGGTAGTCGCTGCAGTGGTGATAGCAGTGGTGGCAGCAGCAGTAGGAGTAGTAACGGGGGTAGTAGCAGTAGTATCAAGGTGATTTTAACTGCCACATATCTAGAAGCCAAGATAGTAATTTGAGGAGGTCAAACGGGCTTGTTGGATTGATGTTAAACTGAGAGGCTGCCTGAATTGAGTGTAGGAGTGCGAGAAGGGTGTCATGAAAACCCAACACTTATGTGCTGGGGGCCCAGTTGTCCTTATGCTCCGCAACAGAACAAGAGCACTGCAATTCTCAGGTATGACCACAAGGTGGAGCAGTGATTCAGCACCCACCGTGTCTGAACTGGCCCCTGCCCCTCAACCAGGGAAAAATAACTAGGTTAGGAACTGGGAGTACGCCGAGCAACCCAGGAGACTCCTACTAAATCAAAGAGAGTTGGCTCCCTATGCTTTAGGGATGATTTTTTCCCCCTAGCATTTAAGACAGGCTTCAGGGGAGCAAGGTTAAACACAGGAGATCAGGAAGAGCTCGGCAAAGTGGGGACAGAGCAATAGGGGATGACAGGGAACAGTGGTTCTCAACTTGTTCCACCTGACTGGTAATGTCGGAACAAGGTTCACTCGTGCCCCTACTCCCTGCTGGGGTGGGAGTGAATGGGCTGCAGGTTATAAGCAGTTCCCCTTTCTTTCTCACTCATTGGGACCCTATTGTGTGAGTTTGAGAACCACTGGTCTGGACCAGACAAGGGTGAGGATGAGGAAGAGGATGAGGAGAAAGAGTTTGAATAGCATCGAAATTGTATTTAAAGAAACCATGTACACCTAGAGGCCTAGCGTGGGGCAAAAAGCTGAGTGTGGGCTGTAGTTATCAACATTAAGAACTTGGCTTTGGAGGTGAACCTAGGTTTAAATTCCAGCTCTATATTATAGCTACGTGACCTTGGGCAAGGGGATCATATTAGTACCAAACTGCTGGGATTATTTTGCAGAGTAAATGAGACAGTATCTGTAGAGTGCTTAGCATGTGCTTAGTGGTAACTACAGTAACTGCTCAAAGAAAGGTAACTATTATTCCTACTCTCGTTGCCATTATGGTGGCATAATGATTAAATACACTCCCGCAATCTTGTCAATGTCCTATTGACTTACACAGGAATTGTCTTGTGTTTTCCTCAGTTGGTGTCACGGGTGGTAGAACTGACCTCCCAGTGCAATTTTAAGGCCCCCAAAGATAAGACTAGAAAGACACGTATGTCTCTTGACTATTGCACAAGTCCAAGTACAAATCTGGACATAGAGTAGTTGGGTGATCAATAAACTCATCCACTGGTCAATTGTGAAATTGATAACTTACAAGTTCTGCAGTGTAGCATCTAATGTGTTATTCCAATGATCATTTGTTAAACACCTGCTCTTTGCCAGGAACACATGGATAATCTACTTTGGGGAGACTGTCCCAGGTGTCCCTCCTTTCTCATTGCTAAGCTATGGCTCTAGGGGAGTCCACGGAACCTCTTCCCCTCACTCTGACCAAACTGACCCCAATGCTGGACAGAAACACTGGCATGGAACAGAAGGGACAGTATAAGAAACTAACTTGGTTCAGTGAATTTAGGCATTTGTGGCCATTTCCCTGGAGACTAGATAAAACTGATGTATAAGTTACTCTGACACTGAAGGAAAGGAAGACAGAAAGAACTGAAAGTCCTGCTTAAATAAATTCCACAGAACCCGAAGGGGTGAAGGTCCATTCTAAATATCTTCTCGGGCCTCCTTGGGTCTCCTTGGCCTCAGTGCACTTTCTGCCTTACTGGTCTCTGTGTCCTCATCCGGAAAATGAGAGTGTGAGGCCGGCGGGTCACTGAGGACCCTGCGCATAGCTCCATGGAGACTCAAGGTAGAGAACTTCTCCTGGCCAGGCACGGAGCCATGTGCCCTCTCTGCACTTCAGCTTCCCCATGGGCAGGTGACCTCTCAGTGTGCGCTGGGGGACCTCTGGGGACCAGTGCTGCCTGCTCTGCTCTCACCCCTGATCCCGCACTGTTGGGGGCTTGAGTAAGATGATTTTCACTTCTTTTTTTTTCTCTCAGTGGTGGGTCACTTTCATGATGACATACCCCATCCAGAGACAGTGCGGCACACTTCAGGTAGATAGGGGCAGACCTGACTGTCCCTTGATATGAGGGGGGAACTGATTGGGTTGCTTTTGTCCTCGGCAAACCACAACCCCTCTCCATGTGGTGGTTCCCTCCTTTGCAAAATGAGAGCATGTGTTTTGTTTTTAATCAGCAACATTACCCCTACAGAAATTTTGAATGGCAATGCTATCATTAACTACCTCAAGCAGTTACTTTGATAAATGACTCCCTTTTTTTTCAAATTACAAAATGAATAGCCTTGCCTTTCCTCTGGTGTTCCTTCCGACTCATCAGCCCAGAAACACAGGGGCTCATTGGAGAGCATTTACCCCTTTAGAGAAGAAGAAAAAAGGATATTCCTATGGGCTCACTCCCTTGCTCTGATTCACCCTCATTTCATTGCTGCTGAACATCTCCCTTCTGACCAGAAGCATTTGAATAATTACTATTCAATAAGCTGAAAGGTTGGCCTTCAGCAACTAGAAGACTCCTAAAGATGAAAGTGTTGTACATAAAGGCAATGCTTTACAGAGCAGTCTGGGATGATACTCAAGCAAACATCCCTCGTTAAATTCACAGAATGTAGGATTAGATCGGAAGTGACCATCACAACCGCAGCACATCACCTTGGCCTCTTTGGAGAGCTTCCTAGGTGTGGGAGCTGGGTTCAGGTGAAAGGGCAGTGGTAAGTGAACCGTACCTTGGAAGAATGGCCACGTGACCGAGATAAAAATGATCTGCTCTGCAGATTATGAGAAGATGAAGCCTAGCAAAACCGAAATTCAAATACCTGTTAGGGGCCAGGGAAGTTTCATTCATTTATTCATTCAAAAAAACATGTATTGAGACCTACTAAGTGCCAGCATTGTTCTAGATGCTGGCATTATAGTAGTGAATGAACCAGAACTTCCCCCCAGAACCAGAACAAATAGGAATTCCTGCCTTCTTGGGGCTTACATCTAGTTTAGGAGACAAACAATAAACAGAATTAATTCAGTATATAGCCTGTTAGGTGATGATAAATGCTTTGAAGAAGAAGAAAAAAAGCAAAAGTATGGGGCCAGAGAATGTCGAGTAAGGGATGAGCTATAATTTTAACAAAGGTAGGCAGGCAAAGATATCTGGGTAAGGTTTCCATGGCAGGTAAATAGCAAGTGCAGAGGCCCTGAGGCAAGCATGTGTCAGAAACGACAAGGAGGACCTGTGGCTGAAGACAGGTACCTCGCATAGGGCTTTTGCTCTGAGTGAGATGGGATGCTGTTGGGGTATTTATCAGCAGAGCAGAATATGATCTGGCTTTGACTTAACAAAATCCCCTTGGCTGCTGTGTAAAGGGGAAATGGTGGAGCAAGGATGAAAGCACAGGGACCAGCTCAGACAAAAGGGGAGATGACTGGTGTGTCTGAGAGGCGGTTAACTGAGGTAACAACCAGTGGCCAGCTTCTGGGTTTATTGTGAAGGAAGATGCAGCAGGAACTGCAGAAGCGTTAGATACAGGCATAAGAGAGAAGGATGGGCTCTTGTCGGGGGTATGAGCAAGTAGAAAGACAGATTGCCATTTTACGGAATTGGGAGAGACTGCAGGAAGAACAGATTTGAGGACGGAAATAGGAAGCTGTGTATAAACAACAGGAAAGGAGGGATACATGTGGAGTGCGTGTCTCACCTGGGGTGGGGGTGGGGGTGGAGGTTTCGTAAAAATCTTACAAAAAACCAAGTCGCCCAGGGTGTGCTGCACAAGCAGTGTCTCGAGGTGGGGAAAACCCTGGGTTTTGAGTCAGAACATCTGGTTTCGAGTCCCACATTTGCTACTCTCTAGCCAAGGGATTGTGTGCTTCAATGTACTCACCTTCCAAAACAGGAAGTGTACACGTGCTCTGTAAATGCAAAGCATTACACCCAGAGGTAGAGATGGAGTGCAAAGAGACCAGACTCTGAAACAAAAAAAAAAAAAAAAAAAAAAAAGCTAGATTTGAAGCCTCCAGCCTCTTACTCTAAATAGGATGTTCGGCAAGTTTCTTAACCTCTTAACATCTTTGTTTTCCTGTGTATGAAATGGAGATAACGTTGCCTGTCTTACAAGATTATCATGAAGATTCCCGAGATAAAATTTTTACAGGATCTATCAGAGAGCTTGGTATATAGTAGATGTTCAATATACTGTGGCTATATATCACATGTAGAAGGGACTGTTACTGTAGTATATTTATTTGTATGTTGGTCTTCTGGGTGTGTGGTCACCAGTACAAAAATTCAAGGCGACCACAAAGTCTGGAAGCATAGACAATATTATTTCATCATGCATCATACTGTAATAACAATAAATTATTTACTATGTACTTGTGGCCACCCTGTGTATAGCTTAAGGTTATGAGCCTCCAAGAGACTGCTAGAAGCTGAGAAATAATAAAAGAGGCTAACATCCATTCAAACTTTCTGGAGATGAAGGACCTTACCTTATTTTTCCTTCTATTTCCCACTGCTAGCCTGGTCCAATGACTACACCCAAGAGGTTCTTAATGTTAGACAGGATCAAAGAAAAGGATCGTAAAGATCTTCTTCTTTTAAAACCAAGGAAACCAGAGCCCGGAGAGGGCCAATGACTTGCTGAAATCATCCAGCAGGGTAGTAGCAGCAGATCTAAGGTACACATTTGCAGTTTCTGATGGTTAGATGCATGGCTTTCCACAGTACCTCTCCTGTTTGTGGAAGAAATAAAACTGAATCCTTTCATCGGCTTAGACCCGCATACGTCTCTTCAGCGGGCTCATCCTGGCTGGCGGAGACTTGGAGGGTCTCCTTGTAGTGACGACAGGACAGAGCAGGGGTCTTGAGAGGTCCTTTGAGCCTCTTGGATTTCTCCGGGGCCTGCAGTGTTTGCACTGGTCTAGACATTTTCCACCAAACCTCCCAGCAAATATTTGAAAGCCTTGACACAACGCCACACAAATAAACATATCTAAAGCCCTCCCGTGTCAACAGCCCAGAGTCCTTAGTTAGCAGTGATCAGAGAACAAAAACAAAACCAAAACTTGACTCTTCAACAGTTTTTAGAAAGTAAACCTCAAAGACCATCTAAAAGTTGACACATTTTTGTTGTGGTTAAAGTCACAATTGTTATTGATGCCGTTCATTGAAAGCTTGGCGGGCGGGGGGGGCTGTGTGTGTGTTTTAACAGCTTTTCCATGACACAGAAGAAATTCCCTGTGGTAGCAAATGCTGTTTTAAAAAGTAACTTTTAAACTTCAAAAAAACATACGCCTGTTTTTTTTAAATAAAGATTTTGTTTGTTTTTAGAGAGAGGGGAAGGGAAGGAGAGAGGGAGAGAAATATCAATGTGTGGTTGCCTCTCATACGCCCCCTACTGGGGACCTGGCCCGCAACCCAGGCATGTGCCCTATACTGGGAATCGAACCAGTAACCCTTTGGTTAGCAGCCTGCGCTCAATCCACTGAGCTACACCAGCTACGGATGCTTCTTCTTTTGTCTCAAGAGTAGCTTGTTCAACATTTGAATTACTCCTTTGCCTGCTAGGTGTAGCGGAAAGGCTTTATAAGCGAATTAAAGGGGAAAAACTTTGCTTTGGAATTATGAGATGGTTCATCTAATAAGCTTCCCATCATTGGTAAAGAAAAAAAAAAGTACTGTTTCCTCTCACATTAGCAAATCTGGCAATAAGATTTGGATAGGGAGATGGAGAGAGAGTCCCATGAAATATCAGTAATAACAGTAGTTAAAATTTAGAGCGAAGAAGCCACAGTGGGTAAGCACAGGTTAGAAATCTCAGGACAATCACTTAGCCTGACTGCCTACCCATCACCATCCATCACCCCCAGTCACCAAAGAGTCTTTATATTATCACCCTTACTTCTATCCTACCTTCCAACCTTGAAAACTGAGAGAATCCTAGTTCCTAAAACAGTCTACCTCTTTTTTAGCTCAGGTAATCACATGTTAATGAGATCAACTATCCACTGGTAATCAGTAAACAAGCCCTTTGACCAAAGCAGGAAACCAAATCATTTTAATGTATCATTATTATTATTATTACAAAAATAAGGACTTCTGGCCAAGATGGAGGCATAGGTAGACACACTGTGCCTCCTCGCACAACCAAAATAAGGACAACAATTTAGAAACAAAATAGCAACCAGAACTGACAGAAAATTGAACTATATGGAAGTCCAACAACCAAGGAGTTAAAATAGACACATTCATCCAGACAGGTAGGAGGGGCAGAGTTGGGGGCCCTGGGTGGGGAGGGGTCACAGAAGCAGTGGCACCAGCACTCAAGGCAGCAGCTGACAAACCCCGGGCATGCAAGTCAGCGGTGGGCAGACCCTGGGCACACAGGCAGCAACTGGAAGACCCCAGGTTTGGGGTGGCAACAGGCAGACCCAGCGAGGTGGCAATTGTGAAGCAGGGCATGGCACGCAAGGCCAGGCAGTCCCACATTTGCCCACAGATAAACCAGGCGAAACTGGGGAGTGAGACAGACCGCACAACCCAGGGTCCCAGCTCTGGGAAATAAAGCCTCAAAACACCAATTGAAAACACCTGTGGGGGTTGAGGTGAGACTCCCAGCCTCACAGGAGAGTTTGTTGGAGAGACCCTCGGTCCTAGAATGCACACAAGCTCACCCACCCGGGAATCAGCACCAGAAAGGCCCAGTTTGCTTGGGGAAAGCAGCAGAAGGGACTGAAATCTGACAGAGAGCAGAGCAAGTACCATTGTTCCCTCTCGGACCCCACCCCCACATACAGCATCACAACCCAGCAACTGGGTTGCCCGCCCTGGAGAACACCTAAGGCTCTGCCCCTCATATGTGACAGGTGTAACAAGACAAAGAAAAAAAATGGCCCAAACGGAAGAACAGATCAAATCTTCAGAGCAAATACAACTAAACAACGAAGAGATAGCCAACCTATCAGATGCACAGTTCAAAGCACTGGTGATCAGGATGCTCACAGAATTGGTTGAATTTGGTCACAAATTAGATGAACAAATGAAGGCTATGCTAAATGAAATGAAGGAAAATGCACAGGGAACCAATAGTGATGAGAAGAAAACTGGGACTCAAATCAATGGAGTGGACCAGAAGGAAGAAACAACCAAACAGAAAAGAATGAAGAAACAAGAATTCAAAAAAATGAGGAGAGGCTTAGGAACCTCAAAGACATCTTTAAACATCCCAACATCCGAATTATACGGGTACGAGAAGGAGAAGAGGAAGAGCAATAAGTGGAAAAGTTATTTGAAAAAATAATAAAGGAGAACCTCCCCAATCTGCCAAAGGAAATAGACTTCTAGGAAGTCCAGGAAGCTCAGAGAGTCCCAAAGAAGTTGGACCCAAGGGAGCACACACCAAGGCACATCATAATTACATTACCCAAGATTAAAATGAAGGAGAGAATACTAGAAGCAGCAAGAGATAAGGAGACAGTAACCTACAAAGGAGTTCCCATCAGACTGTCAGCTGATTTCTCAAAAGAGAACTTACAGGCAAGAAGGGGCTGGAAAGAAGTATTCCAAGTCATGAAAGTCAAGGACCTACATCCAAGATTGCTCTTTCCAGCAAAGCTGTCATTTAGAATGGAAGGGCAGATAAAGCGCTTCTCCTATAAGGTCAAGTTAAAGGAGTTCATTATCACCAATCCCTTTTTATATGAAATGTTAAAGGGACTTATCTAAGAAAAAGAAGATAAAAAACATGTATAGTAAAAGGACAGGAAACTCACAATTATGAACAAGCACACCTAAAACAAAAACAAAAGCAAACTAAGCAAACAGCTAGACCAGGAGCAGAAACACAGAAATGGAGATCACACGATGAGGGCTTACAACAGGGGAGTGGGAGGAGGAGAGGGGGGAAAAGGTACAGAGAATAAGTAGCATTGATGGTGGGTAGAAAATAGACAGGGGGAGGGCAAGAATAGTGTGGGAAATGTAGAAGTTAAAGAACTTATGACACATGGACATGAACTAAAGGGGGAATGTGGGTGGGAGAGGTGTGAAGGGTGGAGGGGAATGAAGGGGGAAAATGGGACAACTGTAATAGCATAATCAATAAAATATATTAAAATATATTAAAAAATAAAAAAACAAAAATAGCAACTAACATTATTAAAGGCTCACTCTGTGACATCACTGTACATTATGTAATCTGATCTTCACTAAAACTTTGAATTTATGCTATATTATCTCCATTTTTACCCACATAGAACCCAAGTCCTAACTAGTACACTATTCTAGTTTAAATATATGAAGGCTCTTTAGACATAATTGATAGAATTTCAGGATTATAAAAGCTATAAAATATTATATGATCTGAATGCAGTATCTTATATGTTCATTTTTATTAATACTTGATTGGCAGTAATTCACATGTCATAAAGAGAACCACACTATAAAAAGTTTGAAATTTTTTTCCCATTTAATACATTGATATACCTTGAAATAAAGAAATAACGGTTAAAAAGTTCAACAGCAGTTGAGATGAAGGAACCTTGCTTTCTCATTTTGCTTTAATTTTTTTACAACGATTACATATCCCCAAGAGCAACAAAAGGAAAGTTATTTCCATTCTTAAATCATTAAAGAAGATTTCAGCACTGCATAGGCCTGCGTGGCACAGATGTGAATCCCTTCGCACGTCAGTAGTAATCGTTCACACCTGCATAGAGCTTTATGGTTGGCAAAGCACTTTTGCACACCACTTTGGTTTAATCCTCACAGTAATCCTATATAATATGTAATATGATGCCCACTTTTGGGGCAAGGAAACTGCAAAGAACTTACAGTATGCATGACTCAAGGTTATACGTATCTATAAGGTGGAACTGGAACTCTGGTCTCTCATCTCCAAGTGTTGCCTACATTCCATTAACCCAGTATCTTCCTGTAATTATTTATCCATGTGCCTTGGGTCTTAAATATTTTCTGGATTCTGCTCTGCCACCTCTTCCTTATATTTCTGTTAGAAGTTTTCACTCTTGGGACTTGTTATTTGGAAAAGGACATCTGTATTGTAACAGTTGTTCCTGATAGCTGGAAAGATAAAGATAATGCCTTCTTAATGTCTAGTTCTTAGTTAGACACTCTGTGGAATGATGTACGCACATTGCAAGTCTGAATATAGCACCTCCTACAAGATTGTCCCTCCCCTGCCCCTTGCTGCAGACTTCCTTAAGCCCTTACAGCTTGCAGACCCAGGTCCTGGGAGAAACTTCCAGAGAAGAACAACCACAGTCAGTCTTACTGAACGTTTCCTGTGTGCCAAGCATCTGCCACTCCTTTATATGAAGTCCCAACAATAATAGTGTACCCATTTCCAGGGGGGGAATCTGAGCTTTAGAGAGGTTAAGTCACTAGACCACGGTCACAGTCATTAAGGGTTGGGATGGAAATTCATCCCCAGCCATCAGTCCTCATTGCCCATGCACTTAAATGCCCCTCTCAGCTGCCCTCGAGGAGTAGAAAACAATTAAGAAGGAATCAGGGGTCAGGGGTCCTGATTTGGTTTTTAAAAGAATAGACACACACACACACATGCACGCACACACATGCACCCTGTGTACACAAACATGAAGGACAAACTGACTAGCAATTGGTTGGAGAAAGAGCAGGAGCTGGGGACTGGGAATCAAGTAGTATATGGGTGAAAAGAGAGACTGTTTTTAGTTCATACTTCATATAACTGAATTTTTTTATGTCTATTAAGTTTTTTCAATTGTGGTAAAACAAATACAACATTTAGTGTCTGAACCATTTTTAAGTACCGTTCAATGGTACTAAACACATGCGCGCTGTTGTGTAGCCACCACCATCTTTCTTCAGATCTTTTTCATCTAGCGAAACCGAAACTCTGCATCTATTAAACAATAACTCCCACTTCCGCACTTCCTCTCCCTCCGGCCACCCTCATTCTCATACTTTCTGTCTCTGTGAAGTTGACTGTTCTCAGTAACTCATATGAATGGACTCATACAGTATTTGTCTTTGGATGACTGGCTTATTTCACTTACTGAGCGTAATGCCCTCAGGTTTCGTCCATGTTATAACATGTGTCAGAATCTCCTTCCTTTTTAAGGCTGAATAATATTCCATTGTCCATATAATGTGAGCATAATCTTGCTTACATTCATCCACTGATGGACACCTGGGTTGCTTCAGCCTTTCGGCTGTGGTGGGTAAGGCTGCCACGGACACAGGTGTACAGGTGTCACTGTGAGATGCTGCTTTCAATTCTTTTGGGTGTGTACCGAGAAGTACAACTGATGGATCATTTGGTGATGTTTATTAGTTTTATAATTTTAAAATAAAAGTCTCTCTTAAGTGAATGCTCAGATAGATTAGACAAGTACTTCATAATGTGACACAGAAGACAATAGTGAAAACAATGGGCTTAAGGGGCAGTGTGGGTGTCATAGGCTCCAGGAGCACTTGTGGGGCGGTGTGATTTCTGAGGGTAAGGGCAGGCTTTGTGGCTTCACACTCCCCCCACCCTGTGCCCCACACCATGCCTGTCTTCTCGTGGGTATTCAGTGTACAAGAATTAAAGGAATGGCTTCACCAGAGCGTCTAGGCAAGTGACAGAACTTCCCAAAGGTAACAAAAGGGCTCCATGGAAGCAGTACCCCAGTGACAATGAAGCCCAGGACTTTGCCACCTGCTTACTGCATGACCTGGGACACCTGACTTCCTAAGCCTTAGCCTCCTCAGTTACGTGAAGCACTGCCCACCTTCTATCATCAAATGATTGTGAAAATTCACTGTTCATTTATTTATTCATCCAACAAATATTGCACACCTCCTGGCCCAAGGCTAGGTCAAATTTGAAATAAGAACATTTCACTTGATAAACATTGCTTGAATTTTCATTTTGTGTCATTTTGTGTAGTATTTTTGTGTTCACCGAGCACCTTGTCTCCTTCCTTTATCCTTAAAGCAAGTCTCTAAAAAGAAAAAAAAAAAGTGTTCCAGGTTCTCTGAGAGCTTCAAACATGACTTTCTTCTCTTGGCTGTGTAAATCTGAAGCTCATCTCCCATGTCCTACAGGAGAAAACTTCTGGGTCAGAAGCTTCTGGGAAACTGTGCATTCCTCGGCTCTCTGAAGAACCTGTCGGCTTTTCTAATCCATAATGGTCATCTCCAGCTGCAAGGGGAAGTTAATGAGGTGTGCGGGACGGTGATGGGAAAATGTCAGCCTTTACTTCACTCCTGACACCACTGCTAAGTGAGGGCCACAGAGGGGAACTCGCCATAGGGGAGAGACATGGACCAGAAAACAATATCCACTTCATTAGCCACCGATTCTGAGCGTGTGCAAAGAGGCCAAGGTCCAGCCTACAGACTGTGACAGACATTCTTACAACACGGTGAGGTCTGGGCAAAGGGGGATGGAGAGAATCCTCGCTGCCTCTATCCAGTGGCATCTTAGCGACATTTTTCTTTTATTCTTTTTTTTTCTCCTTCTCTCCTCTCTGTCTTTCCTCCTTCCCTCCTTCTCTCTCTCTCCTTTCTTTCATTTTCTTTCTTTCTTTCATTTTCTTTCTTTCTTTCTTTGTTTCTTTCTTTCTTTCTTTCTTTCTCTTCTTTTTCCTTATTTCTTTCCCTCCCTTTATTTTTTCCTTTGAAAATGTTATTAATATTATCTTTTTTCTCATCATCCCCTTTTTCTTTCTTTGTTTCTTTCTCTCATTCTATACCTCCAATCAATTTCCTCTTTATTCTAAATTTTCAATAATTCCTGAGAGGCAGATATCTAGTGACCTCTAGCTAGGTTTTCATTTATCACAAAATAAAATGTCACAGTACTTTTATGCATTCAAACAGGGGTCCCGGAGTGGAGTGTACAAGGTGACACATTGTGGGTACAGGCTGAAAATATTAACTCTTATTTTTATATTTATATTAACTTCATGGTCATTTGTGTTGTGTTTGCTTTATAACAAGCATAAAATATTAGTACCATAGTGTATATAGTAAGTTAATTAATTAATACAAATAATAGAATTGAGTTGCCCAAACTTTTTTTTTTAACTGAGAGGAGCAATCGGGAAAAACATTGGCCAATTTCTGCTTTAAAGAAAAGCCCCTTAAACACTGAATAACACGTTATCAAACTCATCGCTATTTACAGTCAGTGCCTTTGACTGCACTCCCAGGGGATCTTGGGGTGCTCTGTAGGCCCTAATCAGTGAGGAGGGCTGAGGCTTGACACCCCAAGAACTGCAGCCCCTACAGAGAAACTGGACGGAGTCTGATTTTTGGCTGTCCGTCACTCATTTGGAAAGTCTTCCCTGGGAAGACCCCTCCCTCACAATGGTGTCTCCCACACTCCTTTTCTGTCCCCCCCGCCCTTGACTTTTCTCCATAGCACGTGTCACCTGACATACCACGGACATGCTCACATCTCGGTTTTGTTGTCATCTCTGCCCCTCGCTGGAGTGAAAGCTCTGTGAGGACAGGGCCTTCTGTTTCATTTCCGCTCTGTCTTCCGCATGCAGATAGTTCCTGACACAGAACGGTACTTGGTAAGCAAACAAAGTGCTGCGAAGTGACACCAAACATGGCTTAAGGGAAGTTGGTTAGAAATAGGGTCATGGGATCATTTCTCCTCTTTTTCATCCTTAATCTCCTAGAGGCTAATTTCACAGCAACCGTGGTGCTTAATTATGCGAGTTCAAACACTCTGGCTCTCTGGCCACACTGAACTCCTTCAGCATCAAAATTGTCTTTAAGTCCCCAGTATTTCATGTATAGTAAATGCTTAAATAGATGTTTTTTTAATGAACATGCATGTATTCTGTGCCTTGGACATCCAGAAATGTGAATCAGCACAGAGCTGAAGTCAGTAAGCAGAAGCTTGCAGAGTGCCTGCTGCAGGCTGCACACTATTCTAAACACCGCTGACAACACCGAAGATTTGGAAAGTTTACTCCTGTGCCTCAGGTATCCACAGTCCACTTCGAGAAGATAAAACATAGAGCCACGTAGCGTCTTAGAATAGCTAAGAGTGGTGTCATGTGTCCAACATGTAGTACAAAATAACAGGTTAGTGTTTGATAAGGTAGTTCATAGGCTCTGCAGGTCAGGCCAGTCAAGGAATGTTGAGGACCTACTATGTGCCTTAGGTCCTGGAAACACAGAGGTTAATAAAAATGCAAACTTGCCTTTGAGGAGCTTCCAGAGTAGATAGGTAGGAGGTCATTTAGACAACATGAACGAAGAGCTAGAAGTGAGATAAGCACAGAGGATGATGGAAGCAAAAAGGAGCAAAGAACCCATGGTTTTTCAGTGTTGGCACTGTTGACACTTTGGACCAGATCTGTCTTTGTTTTGAAGCCTGTCCTGTGTATTGTAGGCTGTTTAGCAGCATCTCTGGCCTCTACCTAGGGGATGCTACAGCAACCCCTTAGTCATGACAGTAGAAAGACTCTCTAGGTATGAAGACCAACTATATAAGTGTGGAGCCCACTGTAAGATAAAAATGTGAGACCCTGTGTTCAAAAAGCAAGGGGAAAATATCATTAAAGAAACTGAAACATAGCCCTGGCTGGTGTGGCTCAGTGGATTGAGTGCTGGCCTGAGAACCGAAGGGTTGCTGGTTCAATTCCCAGTCAGGGCACATGCCTGGGTTGCAGGCCAGATCCCCAGTTGGGGGTGTGTGAGAAGCAACTGATGAATGTTTCTCTCCCTCTCACCCTCCTTTCCCCTCTCTCTGAAAATAAATAAATAAAATCTAAAAAAAAAAATCCCTAAAATATAAAGATTTCATTTTCTCAGTGGTCTATTCTCTTCCTCCTTCCCCCACCCCACCCCACCTTGCTCTTGTTCTTACTCTCACTCTCCCTGTTTTCTATTTGTTACTTAATGTCATATTCCCTGGGAAATGGGGGTGCTACAAACCCTCGCAGTACAAACCCTCGTAGGTGTCTGAGGACCCCACTCTGTGACCAGGTGTGCACAAGTGCACTCAGCCCAGAAGCTGCCAGTTTCCTCCTCTGACCAGCCACTAGACCTGTGCGTTGTGCCCCAGCTAAGGGCATGGAAGTCAACCCAGGCTTCTACCCTTCCCACACCTGCTGCTCCAACCCATAGCAGATAGGCCACGCCCAAGCGTATTGCAAAGACAGTGAGTGAAAGGCTCATTCGTGTACGGGCTTGCCTGATGCTCCATGGCACCGCCAGTTTGGGTCCCGATGGCCAACACCATGCACTGCCCTGAGACACAACAGGGCAAAACACCTGATCCCAGTCTCCCCATGCCGACAGTCAGGCGATCTGAGGGCTCTGAAGGAACAGAGGGCAGCAATGGCTGTCAGGTGGGAATAGGGAGAGAGAGGCCTGGGCAGGGCCAGGGACCCTGAGTTTTGAGGGATCTGGAGCCAAAACTCCATTCCAGAAAGTCAGGGAGGAGGTGAGCTGAGGCTCCAAGCACTGGGGCCATGCTTCACTGCCCCATCAGACTTCTCTTACAAAACAGAAGTTCAAAGGTAAATTTATCAAGCATTTCAGGATGGACTAAGAGCACTAAACCCCAAGAATGCCTGTGAAGCTAGCCCTGCCACATAGGGCCAAATCTCCCCTAGGGGCCAAAATTACCCTCAGTTGAGAACCACTGAACTCAACCTGGAGTTAGGTGGGGACTTCCTAAAGGAGTGAGCCCTCGGCTGATCCCAGAGGGTTACAGGGATGGGGTAGGGTGAAGATTATTAGAAGGGATAGAATTAATCAGGAAGCTTCCTGCAGCTCATGAACGTTGAAGCAAGTCTGGGGGGAAGTTGTGGAATTTGGTTTGACCTTTAAGCTTTGCTCAGCTCATCTTCCTGCCTGAAATGCTCTCTGGCATTTTGTCGTCAAAATCCTACTTACACTTTAAGGGCTCTGAGCCCCCACAGAACTTTGCTGTTGCTCCTGTTATTATTAAGATTTGTTTCTATTTATTAACTGTGCCAGTTGTTTACATGTATTATCTTTCCTTCCAAATTTTACACTATTTTCCTTCTTAAGGCTCAAGACACTGAGGTGCAGAGCGGAAACTTGCCTGAGGTCACACCTAGGAAGTGGCAGAGGCAGATTTCAAAACTACAGGAGCCTGACTCCAAGCCACACACACTGACGCCTGTGTTGCAGCTGCCTCTGGGCTGGTACAGAAAATGCCTGGAGCCAGACAGCTGCTTTTGAATCTCAATCCTGTATGAGCAACAACAGGCTGTCTGCACCTCAAGCTCTCTGAGCATCAGTTGAGAAAACAAGAAGTAGAATTAAGGATCCTGTCTCATGGGACTGTTACGAAGAGCAAATGAAATGCTTTCTGTGGAGCAATCAGCGCAGTGCTTACTATAAAGCCTGTGCCATTCTGCCTAGCAATAGAAGCATATCTGTCTCTCCTGCTATACAACCAACTCCTTTAGAGCAGAAATTGAAACTTGTTCATCCCAGCAGCGCTGGATTCCTCCTGCAGTGCCCAGCACATAGTGGGTGCTCAGTGACTGTTTGCTGCACTGACTCAGCACCCTGATAGCTCTCCACCCCCAGGCCTGGAAGCAGGGTCTTTGTCTAGCTACCAGAGTGTTAAAGGATACTATCCATTAGCATGAAGCCCAGGGGTCACCTTCATGCCTAAGGTGCATGTCGTGGACAGCATTTCCAAGCAGACGCAGGCAGGCAGAGCAGGGTCAGGGTCCACCCTGGTCCTCCTCTACAATCAAGAACTAGGAGGGGAGGAGAGGAGACTTATTACACAGGGTAACACCAAGTGGGTAGCAGTTCCTGACTCACGGATTGGACCTAGTGCCTTTGCTGACACCCTTTCAGCTTTTCCATCACAGACACATGGCATCGGGAGTAGAAACAGGGGTCTCTTATCGTGTCTTATCCCTAGGTCTTGCATGTGCTCCTGGGCTACACACATCTTGTGCTAATCTTGTCATTACACAAACATAGTGTTGTAGAGAAAACAGTGGAGTCCAAATTCACATGACTTGGGGTAAATAGATGGTGACCCACCTTCAGGGGGTCATTTTTCTTCTCTGAGCCTCAGTTTCTTCATCCATGAAATGTGAGTACTAATGCCAGCCTTGCCTTCTTTGCAGGACTATTTTTGAGGATCAGATAGATGGAGAAAGATCTTTGCACACCATAAAACTCTGAGCAAACATTGCAGGTCTGTATGAGGCAGGTATCTCCGTAGACAGGAAAGACTTTGGTCTCCCTCTCACGCAGGCACAATCCCGTGACTGCTGTCTGTGCTGAGACTGTTCAGGCTGTTTCTAGGAGCTCCCCCTCTGTTTCAGTGAGTAGAGGGCTTGGAAGACGGGAAAGAGCCAGGAGGGAGACACTTAGGATTGCACAATCCGTAGTTCAGGTCCAAAGTTCCATTTCTTAACTGTTTGTGGGTCCCTGGGCCAATCCTTATCTTCTTGGAGCCCCCATTTCCCCGTCATTAAGGAAGGGGTGATACTGTCTACCTCAGGTTTGTGAGGAGAAAAAAGGAGACAGTATAGCAAGGGCATCTCATTAACATTTATTTGAATATTAACCTGAAAACAGATTTCAAGAAATTTTAGTGAAAGACATTGCGGGTTTTTTTGTTGTTGTTGCTCTCTAAACACCATAGCCTTGCTCATATCATTTATTCAATAAACATTTATGGTCCACCTGCTGTGTGCAGGGCCCACTGCCAACCTCACTTTTATGGGCGTAGGAGAAGAAAGAGGAATAGCTTATTGCTCTGGAGAGAAGGCTCTCTTTGCTAGGTGTAGTATTTATTAGTTTAATATCCTACTAGTTCACTAGTTTTTAATTTAATCTGTTACAAACTGCTGGGAACACCCTATTTCTAAAACTGGCCCAGCAGAAGGATGTAGATTATTGAACCAAGATGAGGGAAATTTCCTCTACCCTGAAGAGTTTCCCTGGCAAATATCTGACAGGGAAATGAAAGCGGGGAGCTGGAAGGGATTTCCAGAAAGGAAGCTGAATGAATGGTGGGGTTGATGAGATTTGAGATCTGCTGATATCCATTTGTTACCACCTCACAGCTCTCCGCAAAAGGCTTCACACATAGTACACACTTGGTAGTGTTTGTCAGTGACCTTACTCCAGAAGCTGTGCGTTTGGAAGGGAGGGAAGGATGGAGGGAGGGAGGCAGGGAGCCCCCGAGACTCGTGCTGTGTTTGAGAAAGCACTAGTGTAACCAAATCCGGCTTGTGCCACCCCCCATACAGGCGTTTTTCTGTGTTATCTAATTCAATTCTTCCAATAACCCTATGAGGTATGAATTCCATCATTATCACCATTTACATATGGCGATCATATAAAAACTCAAAGAAATTAAGTACTTTGCCCAAAGCTACCCCCGCTCCACACATATACCCGTCCCAGAAAATAGGGAGTCTATCTGACTCCAAAGCTAGGATTTTCCTAGCGTATTCTACTATATCTCTTCAGAAAGTCATTTCTCCTCCCTGAATCTGCTTCCCCATCCCAACGATGAAGGGGTGAAGTGAGATGCCCCTCAGGTCCCTTTCAGATTTAGTTCTACCTATGCAGGTGCTTTACCCAACAGCTGACAAGCTGGGGGGCCTGCGGGCCAAATCCAACCAACCAATTGTTTTTCTAGAGTTTTACTGAAATACAGCCGCAGGTTTTCATTTATGTATTGTCTATAACAGCAGAGTTACATACTTGTGCAAAATACTGTAGGGCACATAAAGCCTAAACTATGTTACTATCTGGCACTTTGTAGAAAAGTTTGCCCACCCCTGGAATATACTGGTCTGTAGGTTTTCACAATGATAAGCTCTACATGCCGAATGGAAAAGAATCCAGAGGGTCACACATCAACAGTAACAGTTGGGAGGGAGGAAGAATGTGGCTTTTATCCACTCTTTACATTTTACACTTTGGAATTATTCATTCAATTTACTCTCTACTAAGTTATAACTTATGGCAACATGCACAAATCCTAAATGTGTAGCCTGATGAGGTACCCACCATCCCAATCAAGATGTAGGACTTCCCTAGCACACCAAAAAGCCCCCTCAGGACCCATCCCAATGACTACCCAGAAGGAAGGCTGATTTTAACTTCTGTCACTATGGGTTAATTTTCCTGCTTGTTAACTTCATATAGATGAAATCACACAGTATATACCTTTCTGTGTCTGGGAAAGACATTTGACAACTTCATTGCTGACAACTTGGAAAATTGAGAAGTACAAATAAGGAAACAAAAATCAACCGGAAATAATCCCTTAGGCATTTATTCAACAAGTGTTTTATTGAGCCACTGCTATGTTTCAGGCTTCTCTCCAGGCATTGCAGAAGAAGATATGAAATGGTTCCCACTCTCATGGACTTACTGTCTGTGGTGTATTTTTTTATGTGAAAAGTCCCATGTGCAGAGCTATACAGAGGTCTAGCCTGAGCTTCTTGGACCGTTGGCCCAAAGGCCTGGAAATACACATGCTGGCAATTTAGGACCATTGAGGAATTTCGAGTCATAGAAAATTTAGGGAAGTGAAATTTATCAGGATGATCACTTAGTAAGTTATGTAATGTCTAATTACTGGGGGGTACACCTGAAACTAATATGATAATATGTGTCAATTGTAATTTTAAAAAATAAAAAGATAACTTTTAAAGAAAAAAGAAAACCTAGGGAACTTAAATAGTCATCCAGAACAACTGGCCATTTTTCAAATGCAGGATTAGAGACCCAGAGGAAGTGCTCACAAAAACCTTTGGGAAGGTGGAGAGTCATGCTGCACTGCCCCGCCTCCCCCCCCCCAAAAAAAAAAACGTTATATCCAGAGCTAGAACTTTAGGCTGCTAACGCTATCATCTAGAACTGTTCTCCAGGCTGACACTGCTCTCTAACAATAAGGCCCCCAATCTCCTTCACACCAGGATAGGGCAGCATTTACGTTTAACTCTAGAGATGATTTCATTTTGAGGCCTTCTAGAGCCTGTCTGGAATCAATGAGAAAGTTTCAGCGCCTGGAGCAGCCATGGATGGAGGTGACCAGGTTCTCCCTGCTGTAAGCAAAGCAGGGTTACCATGGAAAGTAGGAGAAAGACTGTTGGGCACGAGAGGAAAATAATAATAATAATAATAATAATAATAATAATAATAATATCATGTATCCTGCAAAGTTACAAGAGAGGAGATTTCTGAGGAACCACATTTGCCAATCTGTGAAAATTCCAAGGTGATGCTTGGACAGCCTTCACAGAAAGATCAGCCAGCTGCTTTTAAATTATCTTATGCCAGGGACTGCATCTCCCATAAAAAAGCTTGGGATTTGAACTGTGGGTTCATTGTTTGAGTAGAAGAAACTAATATGGTCTCTTTAAATTCAGTGACTTAAAAAAAAAAAAAAAAGCTGGGAATCAAAGAGCCGAAATCTATCAGCTGCCTCACTTCCTTGTGTGTTTTCACGATGTGCGTCTTCTTTCTAAAGCTGTGCGCCCGTCACACTCCAGGAACCTGCAGTTACTAACTCATTTCACCTTCACAGAAACACAGATGAGTGTTACCATTTCCCACATAAGGAAACTGAGGGTGAGAGACTATGTAAAATGCCCACTTCGCAGAGCAGAGCGGGTTAGGCAGATCTGAGGCCCAAATTTAGGTCTGTTTGATTCCACATCTACCCTCTCTTCTCTGCTGTGAGCCTT
The DNA here is from genome assembly GCA_004027475.1 of Anoura caudifer. NCBI lineage: Eukaryota > Metazoa > Chordata > Mammalia > Chiroptera > Phyllostomidae > Anoura > Anoura caudifer. The sequence goes on along the minus strand of PVKU01001214.1, from coordinate 188,154 downwards.
CCCAGGCTCCCCCCTTTCAACTTCCCATCTCCCAAAGCAGTAAAAGCTGGCGATCTCTCTCATCCTGAAGCCCCCTGTTCAACGATCCTGAGCCCCAATCTCTTTCTATTCACTTGCTCCAAGAAACCTCCTTAAAATGTTTTATTTTCCCATCTTTAAAATAGGGTTGCTGTGTCGGTCCATCACCACCTATGTTATATGAAGCATAAACAGAGAGTATTTTCACTGTACTCTTGTCTCCTCTGTTTGAGATAAGTGTAACCAAAGGGCTTTATGAGTTCGTTCATTTAGTTAGCATTTTTGACTCACATCCTGAAGAACTATCTGCTGGGGTGCTTACACTTTTCTTTTTAAATTCCCATACCAAGGTGCAGGTATTGGGTCTGTTCACAGATCTACAGGTGCAGTTACTTGGTGAGCACTCGGATTGTACTAGGTGGTATATACAAGGTAGATCAGGGCAGGGGGTTACAGGAAGTTGCTGGATATAAACAGATCACCTGCAAGACTACATGGGCATTCATAGGAAGTTTCCCTAAATTTTGTTAAACTTCCTCTATGTTCACATAATTTTCTTGGGATAGGGAGGAAACGGGTTAGCCGCCACCTGAATTTTGAGAGAAGGAAGCCTGAGAGTCAGACTGGGCACACAGCAGTTGGAACTATAATCAAAGCTCTGTTGTTAAAAAGGAAGTGGCTTTTTAATGGGTTTTCCCAGCTAAACACAGAAACTGATCTTCATTACACTTGACTGCTTCTATCATGATAGCAAGTGAGAGACAGAGAAAAAGAGATTGCTCTCTGGGACATTGATTCTCAACACTTTGTTTTCCTGGTTGAGGGGAGCTGGGTAAAGCAGAGAATGTTCTCCCAGTGGGCTGAATTGTGAGGGGCAAGGACCTGTCATATGTCACAACAAACTAGAAGACAGTAAGGTGAAATGAAGGAACCTCATTTCCATGAACTTATTACCCTTTTCTTAGGTGCAAACCTCCCCCAGGGCTTCCATGCACACAACCACCCTCCTTCCTTTTGGCTCCTAGCACCTGTGGACCAGGCGTCTGTAGCAGGTTATGTATTGAGAGGCAGCCTCCTTCCTTAGCAGCCTGACTTGGGTCAGGCACACCAGGAGGACCAGCCCTCATACACCTAGATTTGACTCTAAATCAGGCAGATTGAGAGCTGTTGACCCTTCCTCCTCCTCTCTTCCTGAAACTAACCCCAACTTCCTCCCACTTATCTGTTAAAGGTGGGAAAGGTAGGAGAATTTGCTTAGAAGCACCTTTGCAAATTCCCTGTGGTTTCTGAATTTTTGTCCCTAATCTCCCAGTCCCTCCAACCCCAGCACTGGATCTGCCTGATTTTGAGAATCCTAAACCTTCATAGGGGTTAGATTTTACCACTGGGAATTGGCTTCCTACCTCCCCAGACTGCAAAGTGTGAACGGTATTATTAAACTAAAGGGTTTCACAGATGGTCTCATTCAATGCATACAATCCCCCTCCTTCTGCACTACAGGTATCAAAATTTTACAGGTGAAACCGAGGCTTAGAGAGGGGAAAGGGGTGTCCTCGGCCTCAGGAGCTATGGGTTTGTGACCCGTGGATCCTAAAAAAAAAAAAAAGAAAAGAAAAAGAAAGAAAGAAAGAAAGAGAGAGAAAGAAAAAGAAAAAGAAAAGAAAGAAAAAAGGCCCGTTTCTCTCTTTCTTCTGCAGGTCAGAATGGGGTGCCCTTGAGTCTCTTTCCTGCCCTCTCCACGCCTCAGGGAGATGCAGGTGAAGCTCCAATAGTGCCAAAAGGTTCCCAGCCTCCTTCCTGGCCCACGCCGGGGTGCAAAACAATTCTTTCCCTCAGCGGCTTCGTGGATGCCTTCTCCCACCGCTGCCGCGGTGACCTCGCGTCTGCGGACTGCGGTCCCAGACTCCCGGGAACCGCTGGTGTCCTGGAGCTGCGAATAAACCAAAAGTCAGTGGGTCAGGGTGGGACGCGCGGCTGCGACTGTTCATCCAGGTGCACGCAGGCCAAGCCTCACTTTCACTGCTAGAAAGGAGGTCCCGAAATCGTAGTTTTGCCCGGAAAGCGGAGGCACTTTGATATTCCCGGTTTAAACTGGAGAGCACGGCCCAGGAGTCCAGCTACCCCGGGGCTTTGCTCGGCTCGCTGCCGGGGCAGCCCAGGTGCCGGCGGAGCTCAACTTTGGCTACTCCCCGGGTCATAAATTAGCCTGCGCCTCCTTCTCGCTCGCCTTCGCGACATTTCTGCAAATCCAAACCGCCAGAGCCCGCTGGCAGGGCCTGGGGGTCGGTCTGCAGAGTGGTACCAGCCCAAGTGAAACTAACCGGGGTCTCTGCAGTCCGCACTCGCCCCGCCTAACACCCAGTCTTCCGCCAGGTTTCGGCGTCCCTTCCCAAGCGGTCTGCATTTCCACCTGCCTGGCGCTCCCGGCCCACCACCCGCGTCGGCTGGGACGCCGCCTCGCAGGGCGTCTGCTCTCCCCTCGTCCTCCATCGCGGTGTTCCGAGAACACCCCAACGTCCTCCAGCGCTCACCTGAACCCTGAAGCGCCGTTTCATCTTCTCTCCAGACTAGAGCCGACCTGTGGCCGGTGGAAAAGCCCCGGGGCTTCCACACTAGGCTGTAAGCTACTTGCTTAATAAGTCCAAAGGTCAGCTAAAGTTTGGCTGATAAACAGAAGCAGTACAAGAAGGCCCTCAGCCCCTGGCGCGAGCACAATGGGCTCTGGCAAGCCCCGCTCTGGCCCGGGTCTCCAGCTCGCCACGTCTGTCCCTCAAACTCTCCCTCTCTCGATTTTCCCCCCTCCGCATTTGCATCTTGCCGAAAGCCAGGCCCTCCCCGCTGATTTGCATATCTTATATGGCCTAATGGTGGCGATCATGGCCAGTTAGAAGTTTTCTGACTTCTCGGAGGAGACTCCGGGACCCCAGGGAGTAACAGGTGTCTGGAGGCTGAAGGGTGGGGGGCTTCCTGGACTTGGGGTCTGCTTGTGAAACTCCCCACCACCCTCTTCTCTCGCACCTACACACCCTCTTCTTTTTCTGTCCTTGGAAAATGGTGTCCAAGCTCACGTCGCTCCAGCAAGAACTTCTGAGCGCCCTGCTGAGCTCCGGAGTCACCAAGGAGGTGTTGGTCCAGGCCTTGGAAGAGCTGCTGCCATCCCCGAGTTTCGGGGTGAAGCTGGAGACGCTGCCCTTGTCCCCCGGGAGCGGGGCCGAACCGGACACCAAGCCAGTCTTCCACACTCTCACGAACGGCCACGCCAAGGGCCGCTTGTCCGGGGACGAGGGCTCGGAAGACGGGGATGACTATGACACACCTCCCATCCTCAAGGAGCTGCAAGCGCTCAACACCGAGGAGGCGGTGGAGCAGCGGGCAGAGGTGGACCGGATGCTCAGGTAGGTGCCGACCGAGGTGGGGAGTAGGCGCCCGACCCCTAGAGCCCCGGGCCTTGTGCCTGAGCGACACTGCGCCCGACCACTCTCGCCATGCTTCTTTCCCACCACAGAAGTCCCCCGAGGGGCGCCCCTCTTCTTTTCCCAACAACCTGGACCCCTCCCAATCCCTCACCCGGACGGCCCGGAGCCCTGAGGCTTCGTCTCCCCCTGCCCAGGATAGTGTCCGGGGCCCGAGGGGCCCTACCGGCAGAGCTGGAGCTCGGCCTGGAAAAACACGATCTGTGGAGCTCTTTGCCTGGAGGTTTGCCCGCGCGGCTGCAGTTGCGAGTGGGTGCAGTGAAACAGCGGAGGTTTTTCTGCTGCTCGGGTCACCCAAGTCCCAGGCCAGGCAATTCTCCCGTCCGGGAAAACGCGGGCGGTTCTACGGCCAGCCGCCGGGCTGTTCTTTGCGGAGGGAAAGACCGCACCTGGGCCGGGATCTGGGGCGCGAGTTCTCAGGTGGGCACTCGGGTTTGCAGCGCCCATGCAAGGCCCCAGAATTATCCGGAATCTTCCAAACCGATTTAGATTTGCAAAGGAAAATGTTTGCTTGTTGTAGGGTCAGGGTGGACCCGCAAGGGGCAAAAGAAACCACATCTCTAAGCAAGCGAGGGGCAAATGCGGCTCAAACCCCAGTTCTCAGCGATCTGATCGCAACTTGAGAAAGGAGGGCGTTTCCAGATCTCGCCGCTGACACCCCGGCGTACCCGGGGAATTCGGGCCACTGGCCGGCGGTCTAGCTCCCGGTTCAGGATCGTTTGCTGGGCCTAGGAGACTGGCTCAGGGCTTTGACAGCTGGTTACTAATTATTAAAGAAGCCGAAGGTTCCCTTAGACTGCACGTCACTCGGGAGCACGTTGCTTTAGGACCGAGCCCCTCGCGTGGCCTCGGATACTTCAGTGCCGCGGCTTCAAGGCAGGGCCAGGACCGAAGTCGCGTCCCGAACTCGGGCAGCCTCAGCTGCAAGCTCGCAACGGCGATTTGGAATGGTATATGACCTTGCATTTGAATTTGCTATCTGGGGACCCGGCGGCTTACTCTCTAGCAAAGACAGTCGGGAGACTTCTAGATTTTTCTCCCAAAAGTACTTCACTACAATTCGTGGGTTTGAGGTTCTCCCCTCGTTGTTCCCCAGCGTGGTGGCGGTCTTTGCCGCGCCGGGGTTCCGGTGCAGGAAGGTGAGAGCGATCGGAAGGAGCAGGAGGAGCTGCTGGGTGGCCCGCGGGTTGACCAGGGCCTGGTGGACTCGCGGAGCTCCCGCCACCTGCCACCGGGGCCCCCGGGGCCTAGGCCTATCCACCCGGCCCCAGGCGCCCCCTATGTAGCTGGGCCCTTGGAAGATTTGGGAAACCCGGGCGACCGCCCTCCGCACCCAGCCCCGCGCGGGGCTGGACGCAGCACCGATGTAATACAAACTGCAGCACGTGGAGTTAGGGTGTTATTAATTTATTCCTATAAATCATCAACAGAAAGATACACAAAGAGTCGTGATTAGGTTGAAAAGAAAGGCGGGTTATTCATTGGTGAAGTTGTAAACGCGGCTTAGAGGGAAAAGGAAATCAAAACGCAGACGCGGAGTCGGGCGCCGCTTCCAGCGCACACGCAGGTGCTTCGGGGCGCGATGGCCGAGCCCCCGTTCAGCGCCGGGGCGGCTGACACTTGCAGGCCCCGCGGGGGGACAGCCGGGTCCAGATCCCAGAGCTCAGCCTTCCGCCCTCCGCGAAGCCCCAGCTCCAGCGGGGCAGAGAGAAAGGAAAGGGGGCCCAAGACCCTCGCTGGCATGGAGACACAGGACAGACCCCAAGGTTTCTCTCCCCTTCCCAGGCTGGTGCTGCCTTCCCTCCCCCACCCTCGGGAGCGATTGGACTTTATTAAAGTAATTTTTCAAGAAATTGCTAACGGTTCCCAGGTCTCGCTGCGCAGCCGGCTGCTGAGCGCCAGACACAAGCACTCCAGTTTTGCCCACTCAGTTCCCCTAAGGCAGAAAGAAAAGAACAGGAAAAGTCACTTTTTGGAGCGCTTGAACGCACCTTCTGGAAGAGAAAGGAAGGTCGCGGACTGCGTGCTGCGGGTCCCCGGCTCCAGGTCAAGCTGGCCTCACGCGCCGACCTCCAGGCTGGCGCGCCGGGGGTGTTTGGAGAGTCGGCTCCTCGCTAAGAGGCCAGAGTTGCTGCTGGGCTGGGGTTCAGGGCGCTTCTGCCCCTGGGCTGCGAAGGTATTGTTTGAAAAGGAGAGCGCGGGGCCCACAGGGCCTGCCGCGCCCAGGTCGAGCATTTGACACCTGTGGTCCGGGCACAATGGCCGTGCGCTTCTCCCGGTCCCTGCACTCAGCAGGGTTGGGAAGACTAAACACGAGGTGGATTTTCAAATTTTAAAAAGTAGCCGGTGCTCCTTTTGGAGCTCTTCCTGGTGAATACAGGTAAATTCTGGGGTCAGACAGCTAGCCGTAAAGGTGTAACTACGCCATCTTATCCCCAACTCTAGTCCTTGAATGCGGACTTCAAGTTTTGCTTATAGTTAATGAGCTTTCCCTGCCCCCCCTTTTTAAAACCTTCCCAGTTGTTAAGCTAATTTACTCTTTGCACAGAACCCTTAGCTCTTAGAACATTACACTATTTCGTTAGTTTTCTTAGAACACAGCTAAAGAAAATTAAGCAACACAAAAATAGCCAAAGATTCTGTTAAAGCAGTCTTAATTTTTAAAATGCAAATACTTTTTCTAACTTTAGACATTACTGCCTGCTGAAAGTGGTTTTCTCCCCTAAAAATATTATCTGTGGAAATATTCGCCGGAAATAAGTTTTTAAACGATGTCTGATGTTTACATGGGTATGTCCAAAATGTTACATTATTTTTCTCTTACTAGAGGTAACTTCTCCATGTTTGAAACTACCACGTTTTCTCTCTCTTCCTTTTTTTGTTGGTCTTGTTTCTTCATTTTCTTTTCTTACTTGGCAGTGCCTTTTTAAACTCTTGAAAAGTTCGTTAACTTTTAATTAATTAATCTTAAAAGCTTGCATTTCTCCAAATATCAAAGAACTGCCAAAATTATCAGCTGTTCAAATGCTTACAACATACCTGTTTAATTACAGATATTAATTAATTGCAGGGTTTTAATTCATTAGGCAAAATTTATTCTATTTGACATATTATAGGCACCATTTAGAAATAAATTAGTTATTTAATTGGCAACACTCTATTTGTTTTGATCTCTACTTTCCTTCGTTTCTTATTTTTTTATCAGGAACTAATTTTTCCCTTCATTTTTTTTCATGTTCTCTCGGGCTATTATATATATCAATGTACAGCAAAGAGATGCTGAGTTTTTTAAGTTAAATATATTGCTGCATTAAACAAATAGTATATGTGGATGTATTGCTTCTTAAACACTTTTTCTACACTGAACATGATTTAATTTTTTATCTTAAATGATACCCCTCAGTTTCAAGTCATCTTATTCAACAAGCAAGAAAAGATATCAACAAATTAGAAAACCCTTTAAGTAAATAAAATTCAAAGGCATCAACACATGGCTCTAACGGAGTTTTTCACACCTGTGTTTCTGAGAAATGAAAAATTCTCATTCCCAGCAAGTCCCTATCTCAAGCTTAAAATTTAGGAGAACACTTGCCTTCCAGATACTCTTACCTTATCAAGGCAGAAATGTAACAGGAAAACAAGGTGCTGGGGATCGTTAATATCCATTTAGAAATTGAAAGTATTTATCCCCATTAGGTTTTATTTTGGAGGCGTGGCTGTGGTGAATTTTTTTTGTTTTTAACTTTACCTGCTTGCCTCAATGGAATGATTTTTCAGTCCCAGGGGAGAATGTTATTGTATTTCTTAAAACTTTTCTAAAATTCTGAAAACCATTTAACATTTGGCCGAGAATCCTCCTTGCATCTCAGGAGGTGGGCCTATTTGTTTTACTCCTATCTAATAAGATAAGAAACGGAGACACCATCCAGAAGGAAAATGATGTGGGTGAGGTCCACACAAATTTAGAAACTGACACTACCCCCCATCCACGCAGGATCAGCCAGCGCAGCCCCAAGCCAAGGGTATCTCCACTTTCCAAAGGGACTCCTGCCTCTTAAGTCTCTCACATTTTAGGAAAATGAAGGAAAGCAAAATAAAATAGAATCTTTTCTTTCTGCTTAACAAGAGGTAGTGCTGTTAGTGCTTTCCCAGCCCGGGAGACAGGAAGTCATCTTCATCTGTCTCCTTCTAATCTCAGAAGAAAGGGATGGCATGTAGTATGTAGAAGCTTTCATATAGTACGATCTAGGTTCTATTTCGGCCTCACATCTCCCCCAAGGATTCAGTTTAGACAGGTGAAGAAACGTGAAGATCAGAGATTTGCAGAGTTTAGGGAAGACCCGTAGAAAGAGAATACTCCTCCCTAGAATAATCTTCCACCAGCGCCCTAACCAACCACCTGTTTATCTGTCTAGCGAGGACCCTTGGAGGGCTGCCAAAATGATCAAGGGCTACATGCAGCAACACAACATCCCCCAGAGGGAGGTGGTCGACGTCACGGGTCTGAACCAGTCACACCTCTCGCAGCATCTCAACAAGGGCACTCCCATGAAGACCCAGAAGCGTGCTGCCCTGTACACCTGGTACGTCCGAAAGCAACGGGAGATCCTCCGACGTAAGTGTTTTAATCCCGCCTCTGCCTCAACCTGGGGTGACCTTTGCCCTGACTCTGACCCCTGTGGGATACCTCAGTTTTCCCTTCATCAAGAAAGCCTGCACAGCACTTGGTAAATACAAGGAAGCTGGCAGGTGGATTTGGTTTTTTAATTGGTGTATGATGGGTTAGTTTATATCATTTTTGTTTTCCATGGTCCCTTCCCCAGCCAGGTGTTTTGACCTTCAGTATGTGTAATTTACCTTGAAGTTTTTGGTTCCTGCTTTTCGCATCTTTCTCTTTGAAACCAAGCAGGTAACAGGGGAATATCATCCTCAAAGTAAGCGAAGCAGCTCCCCTTGACACGTTAAGAGCTCCCAAAGAAGACATTTCACAATGATCAATAACATTGGTCACTATTACTGTTATTTCTCTCCCTTCTGGAAAAAATATTTTTAAAAATAGAGAACATTTGTATATATACGTATATTTACAAGCTGACCCTGTTATTTGTGTGGGGGGGGGGGAGGGTTGTGGTGACTGAGTTCTAAAACAATTTAAGGTATTTACGCACATTTCCAAAATTGGTGGAGTTTGGGGACCTCAACTGGTGACTGTTTCTAATGAAGGAGCTGCTTTAGGGCAAGGCAGGACACGGTAAAAGTGTCTGCCTTGGAATTCTGACCGATCAATTCTGGCCATTCTCATTCTCATCCCCGGATATCCTTTCTGTCCAAAGATTTCTTTCACTCAAGAATACCTAGAGATTTTTGTTTTGAATCTAGGGAAGTTTGAATTTCATTTGATTGAACAGAGTATGAATGACATACTTTCTTTAATTTTAGGAAAGGATAATTTTAACATTATACTTGAATTATTTTGATCCCACACTTTTCCTAGGAAAATATTGTGGGTTTCTCTGTCTTTGTCAAGATAATAGTCACCATCACTTTCTGAGTTGGGTTTTCTCCCCTGTCGCTGGATAGCCAGTTTTTAAAATCAGTCTTATTTTCTGTCATACACTGCCCCAGAATGGTTATTTCAATATTTATTGTCTCAGTATGTGGGGACTGGAAAGGCCTTCAAGGTGAAAGGAAGGGTTTTTGAGGCACTCATCCTGAATTATGGTCATTTGCTCTTTTGTTAGAAGCATTAAATGGATAGATTAGTAGCAGCAAAGTGAGAGAGCTCTTTGCTGTGTTGGGGAAGGGGCTGTGGGTGGATCCACCATCCGTGGTGAGTCGGCCTGTAGGAATTTGGGTCTCTGACATGAAGCAACACTCTGTAATTCCTGAAAAGTCCATTATCAGGATCCAAGCCTCACGTATCATCTTTAGTTTGAGCTACCTCTCTGTGTTCAGTGGGAGTTTCTAAAAAGACAAGTAGTCCCAGAAAATTTCTCAAGATACTTGAGAAGGAACATTTCACAAAAATTTATGATAGCCTCTGCAAGGGATTTTTAAAAAATTATTGTTATTGTTCAAAATCAAATGAGACATAAAGCTTAAGAACTTAAGAAACATTTGTTCATTTTGTAAATATTATGTGGGCTCCTGTTAGATGCCAAGCACTGTGCTGGGCTAGGGGATACACAGGTCATTTTCTACAGAGACTTACAACCTAAGGAAGAGATGAAATGTTTGAATAAATAATGACAACTGCTTTCTAAAGGCCCTTATAAAGGTATGTACAAGGGACAGCAGAAGAATTGCTAAACTGCCTGGAGACATCATGGAGGGCTTCCTAGAGGAGGTGACATTTAAACCAAAGTCTACTGGATGAATATAACACACAATCATGGGATAAAAATTAGGAAGTGAGATAAATAAAGGAGGAAAACAGTGAATGGGGCAGGAGGAGGGAGAAAGAGGGGGGAGAATTTTATAAAGGCATTACTTGATAACAAATTTTCTTGAAGTAATATTCACGAACCCTTCTACACACATAGAATCTCCTTGTCCAAGCCAGCTTCTGAGCCTATAAAGAGGCTGCTACTGAACCCAACTTCTCCAAGTTAATTTTTTTCAGCAGGGAACATTTTCTTTCTTTTCTTACCCACATGCCTCTGCTGCCCAATTAATCTAGACAGAAGTGAAGAGAGTTGGTGGTGGCTAAAGGACATGGGGGAGTCTAGTTCTTTAAAAATTGAGAGAGGCTAGGGCCAAGGTCCTGAGGTGGATAGAGCTTAGATGCTTCTGAGCGCCTTCAGGCAAGTCATCCTGGCTGATCCCAGCATGCTTTGGGTTCATTCACCATGCAGGCTGCTGCTGCCTCAAGGGCAGCTGACAGATAGGCAGACTGCACACAGTGGGTGGTTTTGTTACCTTCACAAAAGTCACATTTGAAAGCGTTGTAGGTGTATTGTTTGTGATTTCTTTTTTAGTGAGAAGTGGCTAAAGAAAAGCTGCTGGTTAGGAGCCTTAGGGTCTACAGGCTGAGTTCACATCCTGGCTTCTTGCCCCACATCCATGTGATTTTGGGCAGGTCACTTAACCAGCCTGAGCCTCAGTTTCTTCATCTGGAAAATGGAGCTAGCAATACTCGTTGAATGGAGAGGTTGTGAGAATTAGATGAAGAGACACATTTAAATAACTTTGCTCATATCTCACCATAGAAAGGGTTCAATAAATGTTAACTTTTATTGCATCTGTTCACATCAAGTGAAGAACATCAGATTGATCCTGCATCCTTGGACTTATCCATGCTGGCTTTGCCTATTATTCATGGCGATTCCAGAGAGCCACAGGGAAACACTGAGACAGACCGCCACTGAGCAGGGAACTTCTCTCTGCCCCTCTGATTGAGTGTCCCTAAAGTAGCTGCACTTAGGTTGTTGCTGTGAAGACCAGATGATGCAGGAGGTATGAAAGCCCTTTGGAAAGTATAATTTCCATAGGAATTTGGGTCATCAGCATCATCCTGACTAGAGGTAGAAGTTCTAAAGGTCTTTAGGGCCCCTTAGGTTTTCACCCAGTCCCATTACACAGATGGGGAAGCTGAGAGACCAGGGATTTTGCTTGGCTGGGGCTCCACATTATCTCGTTGAGTTGGTGACCTCCTACCAGTAAATTTGGCAGAAATCTCCTAAGGTATCTAAAAGAATTATTGGGAACCAGTGAAAACAGAGCCTAAGTGGCCTGAGAATCATCCCAAAGTGGATGGGACCCAAACAAAAGGCCCCAGTGACACGTTCAGTTCATCAACCTGGGAGACTGCTTATTGACTTGGCCAGTCAGGAACTGGTTAAACGGAGCCCAAGATCACCTGCAGCTGGGGTCCTATGTCTGGGAGCATTAGGAGCCCACTGCTCCTTGTGATGGACCAAAATGGAAATTAATCCCTAGACTGGCCGTAAGTTTCCCATTGCTGGAGGCACACAGAATAGAGGACTATGTGGTAGCGTGTGGTTGAGGAGATTCAAGAATTGAGTAGTGGCCTGACTTTGAACCTTGAAGATTTTGGATCCAGTTGTTTCTGAGACCTGTGGGAGTGACCTCAGTAATCAAGACAGAAAAGCATCAAGGTCCAGAGCAGAGGGACCAGGAGTTAGGAAATGAATCTGCTCTGTGTCCTTGCTGAGCAAGGTGTTTGGCCTCTGTGCTTATTCATCTGTACAATGGAACCAATCTCCCCAATGAACCCTGAGTCACAGATGGAAGGAGGAAAACAACAAAGCTCTCTTCTTCCGTAAGGAAATACCGAAACTCACTCAGACCTTGCAGGCTAGGGCAGCACCACAGAGAGAGATTCAACCACAGTGTGTTGAGAATCACGATATGCTTGGATCCTGGGAATTGGACAGGCAGGAAGCACCTTCCATCTACATTTATTTTTCCTCCAACTCATTTTATGTCATTCCTAGAAGAGCCCTGTGTTGGCTGTCTTCTGCATTTGCCAACTTTCAAATGTGTGGGTGTAAGACCTTTTCCTCATAAATGGACCCCTGGACGGACACACACACACACACACACCATTGTCTCTGAAATTGTCTGATATTTAAAGAACTTCTCTTTCCAATGCAAAGCTCCATGTGGATTTATTTCAAAGTTGTGGTCAAAGCTTTGGGTTTGGGGTTTCTCTAAGAGCATAACATAATAATGTAGATACCTAGGCTATATGAGGAGGGAGTAGAGGTGGAGAGAGCTATTTTCAGTCTCTGAATATTTTGTCCAACTGTGAACTGTACCTTTGAGCAGTCTCTCCCTAGACCCAAGACTTGGGTTACGTTCCCCCCTTGACATCAAAATGCAAGGCTTCAGGGTACAGAGTGTTGCTTTATGTCGGAGGCCAGCGAACCCATGGAAAAAAGTAATAACAAATTGCTCCTAAAACAATGGTTGGCCACCTCTGAGCTCCTTCAAAGAAAGGAAAGGGGTGGCTTTGGTGGCATGAACTGAAGTGGGCAGTGAGGGGCCTATCGTGAGCCTCCCCCCGTACCCTCTCATACAATAACAGCAGGTCACAAGGAGAGGAATAAAAATGTTTTTTGTTCATCTATCTGTCTGTCTGCCAAGTGAAGGCTATAGACCCTATCAAATCTACTCCTTTCTCTTTTTTCAGAATTCAACCAGACAGTCCAGAGTTCTGGAAATATGACAGACAAAAGCAGTCAGGATCAGCTGCTGTTTCTCTTTCCAGAGTTCAGTCAACAGAGCCAGGGGCCTGGGCAGTCCGAGGATGCCTGCTCTGAGCCCCCCAACAAGAAGATGCGTCGCAACCGGTTCAAATGGGGGCCCGCATCCCAGCAAATCTTGTACCAGGCCTACGACCGGCAAAAGAACCCCAGCAAGGAAGAGAGGGAGGCCTTAGTGGAGGAGTGCAACAGGTAATGCCACCGGAAGCCTCCCCAGGCAGGCGGGCGAGCACCTGGACCCGAGATCCATCCCCTCAGCCCTGGGACACCGAGACACTTGTTACCCAGAGCGGTGTGGCTCAGTTAGGATTTCCCAAAGTGTGTTCCATGGAACTGTAACCTCAAGTCACTAATAAACAAATGTGAGGAACATCACATGCACACGTCTTCTCAGGGAGTCGTAAAGCCTCTGAGAAGTCCTGGAGTTAAGCCGTCCACTTAGCTTTGTTGAACTGATTTGTTAACCATGCAATCTTTTTCCCCTGGGAGCTACCCCTGTGAACTATTATTCCAGAAGATACTCTGGAGAATGCTGGTCTAAAATATGATGCCAGTGAAATGGGAGTCATGTGTTCGACTTTCACATAGACCAGGGAGAAACTATCCCTTAGCCACAGACTGGCTCTGTCCTCAGCCAATTACACATGCCTGTGTTGGTCCACCAGGAAACTCGGCAGGAGGACTAGATTGCTTGGATCTGTTCAGTCCACTCTACCCATACATGTGATTGTAAAGAAAACTATTAGAAATCCTTGAGATATCTTTTTGCTTCATTTCCACCCCATCCTTCCTGACTCCAACAGTGGCTTTCTTAAAAGTCTGCTCTTGGCTCTGGTCAAGACCAGTGGGCGCACGTGCGCGCGCTCTCTCTCTCTCTCTCTCTCTCTCTCTCTCTCTCTCTCTCTCTCTCTTTCTCTCTCTGGCTGGACTGGCTCTGGCAGGGGAAGGATGTGGTGAGGGAGGTCAGGCCAGAAAGTAATCTGTGCATGTCACAGAGTCCTCAGGCTGTGTTCTGCCCCCTGACAGCACCCAGTGGTGTCTGAAAACTTCTCTCATCCCTGGAATTGGGGGTTCATCAGCAAAGATAAAACTGGAGACTAGATATCTCCACATGCCCTCTTTTGTATCTTACCCAGCCTGCTCTTTGGTGGGGTTCCTGCAGTGCAAATAAGGGATCTGGCTTCCCTGGCACCCTTTTGGGGTATCCATACCCCCAAATACTGGAATTCCTTAAGAGTGCTATGAAGGGACTCAGCCAGCCAGCTAAGGACTTGGCTTTTGCAGGGTGGGAAGAATGGCAATATAAGAAGGTGTCAGGAAGCCCAGTCTGGACCTTCCCCCTGCATTGCTGGTCCCCAGCTTGTTCTTTTCTCCCTGGAGCCACATCAGAGGCTAAGCCCCTGGCTTCCAGGCAACAGAGCTTGCTTAGTACCTGTGCTCAGCCCCATTCCAGCCTTCTCACCAGAGAGCTACACAGGCAACTTTTTTTCTAGACAGGCTTTTTCACACGCTCCCACTCTCTCCTTGGTCTCTTCACACTCTTACCCGAAACCGCTGTGATTACGTGTTTGGGAGTCAAGCACAGCCAGCCGCCCCCTGGCCACTGCCACTCACCATCTCCCCTTTACCCATTCTCAGGGCAGAATGTTTGCAGCGAGGTGTCTCCCCCTCCAAAGCCCACGGCCTGGGCTCCAACCTGGTCACTGAGGTCCGTGTCTACAACTGGTTTGCCAACCGCAGGAAAGAGGAGGCCTTCCGGCAGAAGCTGGCCATGGACGCCTACAGCTCCAACCAGACGCACAGCCTGAACCCCCTGCTCTCCCACGGCTCCCCCCACCACCAGCCCAGCGCCTCTCCTCCCAACAAGCTGTCAGGTAAGCAGGTCCTGGACCCTACTCCTTGACCACCCAACCAGCCTGCTTCTCTCAAGGGTCTCAGCTAGCTCAAGATTTTTCAGAGGAGGAAATGCTTTGGAATGACCCAAGGCCTGGCCCCTCCTGTTACCAGAACATTCTCATGAACACAGTGTGTGGCTGTGGTCAGGTTTCCTCTGAGTCCTTGCTCAGCCTCCAGGGAGCCCTTCGCCCCATTCTTCTCTGGTCCCCCTTCTTCTCCCTCAGCGGGTCAGTGCCGCCATCTGATTGGACCAAGAAGACTACCTTGTTGGTATGCCAGGTCCAAACCACAAGCAGAGAGGTTGCCTGGCCATATCTCGCGTCAGGGCTCTGTCTAGCTCCAGCAGGAGGAGCCCAGGGACCTCTGGGGCAGGGCCACTCTATGGGTGGCCTCTGCTTGTTGGCTTCTGTGCTCTGCCAGAGTTAGGGTGGAGTCAGTCACTTGAAATCTTTGCAGTGATGAGTTGGCCAAACTGGCTGAGTACCGTGTGTTACTGTGTGTTTCTGTGTGCCAGGCCCTGGCCCGGATTAGGATGCCTACGCTGTGGGGTACGGGTTTGTCAGGATGGAATCCCATATCCTCATTGTGGAAAAGAACCCCTATATGCTGACTGCTGTGCCAGGCATGTGCTGGGTGAGCACTTCTCCCCCTGGGGTTCAGTTCTTCCAGGAAAGCTGGCCTTGTAGAATGGGTGTGCTTCCTGAGGCCCCTTTGGTGGCATATAGACAAAGTGTGTCATGATCTGCTCTGGGATCAGGCTCGTGAAAGGAGAGCCAGCACCGTTTCTAACCTCAGGGTGGTTCTGAAACCTAGTCCTCCCCTCGCCTGCTGGTTGCCTTGTGCTGGGAGAGGCCTGAGATCTGGAGCTGACCTAAGCGCTGTGTGGGGTGGGAGGTGCAGGCGCAGAGCCACCAGCTGGGTGGTATCCAAGCATTTGTTCCACACTGTACCCTCATATAGCATGACCTCTTCAAGGGTCTCTGGGAGCCTGAAACTGTCCAGCATGAAGCCCGGGTCAGGGCTTAGAGCTTCTCTGGACCCAGCTTCCACTGAAGGGAAGCAGCTCAGCCATGTGGGGGAAAGTTTGGGTTACTCTTGAGAGGCAATGAAGCCCCCAGACCAACACTGGCTTAATTGCAGAGTAACTTAGCCCCTTTATAGAAATTCAAAGGAGGGTTTAGAGGACAGTGGCAAAGGGCTGGTGGCCAGCACCAAGCAGCACTGGAGCACTTGCTGCCCACAGTGATCCATAGCGCTGGATCTGGGAGCTGCAGGGGGCGTGGCTGGGGCAAGGGGCATTATTGAGAAGACAATGGCTATTGTGCTGGGACTTGTGATCTCCACACCAAAGTCAGGGAGCCTGCAAGCCAAACAAAGGCCCAGCAGCTTTCTGACAAGCTGGGGTTGTGGTGAGGTCACCACGGAGAAGTCGTTAGCTTAGGCATTTGCGTATTGACAGGAGGCCCAGAGAGCTGGGCTGGAGGGATGGCAGCAGGTCCTGGAGGCTCGAGGCTCGGCAGGGCCCAGAGACCCCTCTGATGGTCTGAGAAGGCACATCCTACTGGAAGTAGATTCTCTGGGATCCCCAGAAGTCTTGGCCTTTTTAAAAATCATGGGATGTTAGGACTGGTAGGGATTTTGAAGGACACTGAGGCCTGCTGGCTTCCACGCCACACACACCAAGTCCTGACACCACACTGGTGATGAGTAGGACACATGTCCCTGCCCTTGCGAGCTTATTGTCCAGTTGGAAGGCATCATGCCAGCGTGGAGTCCCCAGAACAAGCTGGGAATTGAGGTCATCTTTGGGGGCTTCCTGCATCTTTCTAGGGCCGGACTGCTCTGTACAGAGCCGTATGTGTGGGACACTGTTTTGTTCTATTTTGTTCGCCATTGGCTGCCTTTCTGTCCACCTCAGTTTTCACTTGGGGTTGATAGAGCTCGTCCTGGTCCACACCCAGGGACTGGATTCTCAGGGCTTGGTTTTGAATCCTGGTTATAATTAACCAGGTTAATTCCCATAACTATAGTCTGGCCAATTCATGTAACTTCTCTGAATCTGACTTTTCTGTCTGTGAAATGGAGCAGTGGTACCTACCTCCTCGGGTCTGTGTGAGGGTTCAATGAGAAAACGAGTAAATACCATCTTTCCCAATAAACCCTAACTGCTGCCATTATCATTATTCTTCTTGTTACTGAGGGCTCTACAAGTGGCAGTGGATAAAATGACAGGCATCAGAAAGCTATTGCTTTTTAAATTTCACACACCGGGGCCTTATTCCTATGAGGCGATGAGATATGTCCTGGCCCTGGGCATGGCCTCGCAGGTGGCCGTAGGCTGGTGCCTGGGATGAAGGATGTGAGGATCGATTCTGGGGGGGTCCCCCTCTCGGCTTCCAGGGCCTGCGGCACACAAACAGTGACAGGGCTGCTAGGGAAAGCGCCTGAGGCTAGGCAGACAGCAGGCTGCAGCCCTGGGCTCAGGGAAGGCTTTGGTCTGAAGAGCCACATGGTGCACTTCTCATCAGGGTTTCTGTGACTAAGGTAGGGTCTCTTGGTCTCTAACCAGGCCTCCAATGTAGTTGGATGCAGAATCCAAAAAGAGAGCTCTGTGACGGCAGAAGAGAAACCAGTGCCCAGAGTCGGCACTAGCAACCTCTAGGGCTGAGCCAGGGAAATAAGTTCCCAATCCCCTCACCCTGAACTCCCTTCCCTCCTTCCCCTCCAGACACCAGCATCTGAGCCAGGAGGACCGGAGGCACCTAAGAGACGAATCTTTCTCTTAAAGCCTCTTCCTGGTGAGGAAAGCATCCCTTTGCTAACTGAGCCCCTTCCCTCCCAGCCACGCTTAGCGCGCTGTGGCCCACTTGCCCACGATGACCACAGTGTGACCCTGGTCCTGGAATGTCCTGCACAATAGGAGTGGCAGGAGGAGCACTTTGCCTCTGTCAGCGGCTGATTGGTTACAAGGTGCCCTACAAACACACTGTCAGCAGAATCAGCTGTTTTCAGCGTTGCCCCTCCTGGCTTTACAATCACACATCAGCATGCAGCCCAGGGTTGTCATGGCTTTGTGTCCCTTATGCATGCTTAATTGACAATTAAGTTGGGGCTTTGAACCGGCCTGGCTGCCGCTGATGGGCCTTCATCTTTCCAGGGAGTGTCACAGGGGCACCCTTTGTTTGCTCTTCTTGGGGGCCTGCAGTTACTGTAGCAGGCTGTAGGCAGCCATTTATCTTCAGCCTGGAAAGCCTTTATCTGCACCCCCCCATCCCAACACTTGCCAGCAGGAGCTGTCCCTGGTTATAGGCCCCATGACAGCCCATTCTGAGGCCATTGAGCGGGCCCGGAGTGATGGCCCCTACCTCCATTCTGGAGTGGAATCAAGAGAGAGGCCCCCAAAAGGTCAGAGAGCAGGGCGGTGGCAAGGAAGAGGACTGGTTGGAGACTGGTGCTCGTATTGATCGGCTCCAGGAGGAGGAAGCTGGCGTGGGACAGACGCTGGGCTAGCCTTGGCCCATGCCGTGGGACCTGGCTGCGTGATCTGTGGTGGCCTTGCCTGCTGCACCCTTTGCTCCCACCTGCAGCAAACTCACCTGGCCACCTCCGGCAAATCACCCAGCTGCCTTGCAACAGCAAGGGAGGGGCAGAAGGTCTTCGTCAGCTTTCATTCACCCCACACATAAGCTCCTCGTTCTTGTATCACCTTTCCAAATGGAGATCAGGGCTCATTCTCCCAGAAAGAAAGGGAGGCACCAAGGTGAGCAGAAGCCCTTCCAGGGTAACTTCCAGCTGCCCTGAACCATGCCTCTTTACTTAAGAGGAGTTGTTCATTTTCGTGGCGGCTTACTCCTCCCGCCCTCTGAACTCTAGTCCTCCCTCCCAGGCCAGGGGATTTGACTGGCCTGGTGCTCAGCTCAGAGCTGGAAACCCAGGGCATCCTGCCTCTCTCCTCATCCCCTTTCACATCTCCCAAGTCACCCACAGGAATCTAACCCTGGGTCTCAGACAAACCAAACTCTGGGCTAGGATAACTGTGTGGTCGTATTGTTTTCCTTGATGCTGAAATCCACAGGACCCAAGGAAGTCTCCAACATGGCAATAGTTGTAATGCAGGGGAATCATCATAACAGCTAGTGTTAGTGGAGCACTTTCTGGGGACCAGGCCCTAGACTGAGCACCTTCATGCATCATCTTTAATCCTGACAACAACCTTGACAGGTAGAAACCGTCTGTATCCTTATCCCCATTTTATAATCAAGGGAGGTAAGATGTTTAGAATCTAAGTAACTTGTCCAAGCTCATAGAGTTAGACAGGTTTTTGAGCTTGTTATACACTGTCCATCTCTCTGCTTTATGCACATGGTAAGAACTTTTCAGGCATGAAAATCAACACACACACACACACACACACACACACACACACACACAGTCCCCAGGCAGTGCCTCTTCTCCCACATTTTTACCGCTCCCCCCTGAATGACCAAGAGGCTTGGGAGAGTGTGGCCAAGGAGGTGCGGGAAGAGTGGGGGTCTCTCAGTCTGGTTATTTTACTGCTTCCCCCTCTCCAGCTGTTGCCCCTGACCGAGGTGGATTCCATTCCTGCCCAGGGAAGAAATCAAAGCCCCCATCTGGGGAGCTCTTTCACAACTCCATCCCCATCTGGGTGGGGATTTGAACTGCCCTTGCAGTCAGCACTGTCTGGGGCACTAAATGTCTTAACAACTTAATGAGGCTTCTTAGATGGTGCAGGCACCTCAGCTCACCTCTGGAGCTCCACCCCCTCCCTGTGCAGCAGACAAGGGGAGAGGGTTTATGAGGGCAATTGTAAAAATATTCATCTCGGGCAGCAAATGTCACCACAGTAAATGATCCCCATCGTCCCTAAGTAGCAGATTATTTCAGTTCAGAAGAGAAACAAATCCTGCCTTGAAATGCTTGCTATTTGAGGAAACGCTTTTGTACTGATTCAGAATTCAGTGGTGGACAGGGCCCCAATGTTTTCCTTCATAGGGACTTTTATCTGACTGCCATTTGATCTGTAGAATTTGAAGGTCGTTTTATCTTGCGGTATCACCCTCATGGGCTGCTGCTAGATTGGGGAATACAATCAGGATATTAATGAGATTAAGAGGCCTGGCCTGCAGAGCATTCTACCGGGAACCTTCCCCTGATAGGGGACCAACCCTACCCTGCATACAAAGAAACTGACTGCTGGGCTGGCGAGGCTCCCGCCTCTGCCCAAAGGGGACAGGAGACACTGGAGTCTTATCACTGGAAGCAGCCTGCTGGCCACGCCTGATCCCCCTGAAGGACCCTTAGGTGATTCAAGGACGCCTCGTGGCCTCCAGTTAGCACTGAGGAGGAAGGAAGCTGCCTGCAAGCTCGACCTCTGGCCT
Organism: Anoura caudifer; assembly: GCA_004027475.1. Lineage (NCBI taxonomy): Eukaryota > Metazoa > Chordata > Mammalia > Chiroptera > Phyllostomidae > Anoura > Anoura caudifer. Next base: position 168,141 of record PVKU01001214.1, on the reverse strand, counting down.
GCAGGTCGTGGGAGAAGTGCCCTTGGACTCTGTTTGTTGAAAGTCTGGTGGGAACTGGCAGGAACTTGGAGGGAATTGAACACTGAAGGTGCAGAGAGAGGCAGAAATTCGTGCAGGGGTCTTTGAAGCTAACTGCTCGATGAGAAAGCACAAGATCTGGCCTTATGCCTCTGCCTGCTTTTCAAGAAGAAATATAAGCACAAATGAGAAAGGGGAAATATATGTATGAATGAATGAACTATAGCTCCCAGATAAAACCAAATGAAGCATTCAGTCACATGGTTATCATTCTAGCTCTTCATAAGACCTCTAGCATAGGGGTTTACAAAGTATTTCTGATGGTAAATATTTTAGGTGTTTCAGGCCACACTGTCTCTTCTTGACTCTGCATTTATAAAAGAGTACAAGTAGCCAGGGACTTCGTGTAAATGAACACACACGAATGTCCACCAAGAAAACTTTATTTATAGGGAATGAAATGTGAATTTTTTATAATTTTCACATATCACAAAATGTTTTTCTTTTGATTTTTTTTCCCCAACCACCCTGAGCTCATGGGTCATACAAGAACAGGCTGCTTTGGCCTGTGGACCCCAGTTTGGGGACCCACGCTCCAGGACAATGGTTCCGGAACCTTACTGCCCTTTAAAATCTATTGGGGAGCTTCTAGAAATCCCAGTGTGCAGGCTGTGCCATGGATGCCCGACCACTAATAGCCCCAACGTTTAACAGACACTGATGATACTCTCCAGGAAATCCTTTTATAAATCCAGGGGGCGTAGCAACAAAATCATGGGCAATAGAAGCAGGTCTGAATTCCAACCTCTGCTTGCCCACTTACTAGCTGTGTGAACCTGGGCAAGTCTCTGGGATCTCTGAGCCTTGGTTCCACGTGTAAAGTTGGGGGGCAGGGACACCCACTCGTGCAGGTGCTGGAAGGGTTCAATGAGAATGTATGTAAAGCACCTGGAGGTAGCAGAGTCTTGTAAATGGTAGCGCTTACCGTTCCTGGCAGAGCCTTGTTCGCTTTTATTTTGTTTTTGTTTTTAGTTTCTCCCTCTTTTCCTCTTGAAGGTTTCTTTTAATCCTGATTTTTAGAGAATCTGAGTATTTTGAGCTAGATCCTCACCCTGGTGGTTGCAGCAGACTCAGACTGGCTTCCTCCTTCCAAGAACAACGGCTCTGTGACATCCACAGGCATTTCCGGTGTCATGGGAATTTAGTACAAATACTCTAAACAGTGAGAGACAGGTGGGAAGCGCCCCGGTTTGTGGTTGGAGCAGGGATGGGGGGTGCAGGGGGCTCCTGAACATGTAGCAGGAGGTCAGGTTCATAAGATGACCCTGAAATTTTCTATACCTAATAGGGCATTTTTCTCCTTTAATTAAAGGAGGTGTGGGTACCCTGCTGGTTAGTAATTAGCCCTGGTAACCTGCAAATTAGGGGTGGGGTGAGGTAGGGTACTTTCCTGGGGGAGGCCAAATCTGAAAAACATGCTCTTTGTCTTTGCTCTTAGGAGGGAATCTCCCCCAAACTTCAGGCAAAGAGCAGTAAGAAGGGGAGGGTGGACCCAATCCCTGCAGTGAGCACAGGTGGCCTCAGAGGCTCCTGAGGACTGATTTTCTGGAAGCCGCCTCCCCCGACATGTGAACGTGCATCTGCTTGAGAGGCCGTTCTGTTGCCTCTGCTCTGGCTTCATCAGCACCCACAAAAGCACACCTGTGTGAGTTCAGCCACTCAGGAGTGCAATGATGGGGCTCGTCTCTCTAACACTTTCAGGAGGTCAAGAGCCAAGTTTCTCAGGACAAGTACTGGGCAGGACCTTCTTAAGTTGGAGGAGCACCGTGCAGGCAATCTTTAGTAATTAGTGACTTTCCCAAAGGGTATCTGCATCCCCCAAGGCAAGGTGGCAGCAGGCATTCCCATGCTGGGACCACACTCTGACTCAGGGTATGTCTGGGTGGCAAGGTGTAGCACCCAAAACAGGCTTGGGCTTGAATTGTGTTTCTGTCACTCTCGGGTGGTGTGGTCTCCAACAAGTGACTCAGCCTTTTTGGAGCCTCAGTTTCTTTATCTGTAAAATAGGGATCATGATACCTATCTCCTTAGGGCTGTTGTCAGTAAGGCTTAAATATGATAAAACATGCCCAGTGCCAAGCACAGTGCCTGGTGAGCAAGGTGTTGTTGGGTTGACTCAGGACCCCTCAGGGCACTGAGAGGAGGGCGAGCTTTGGGTCTCCCTGGGTTCTCAACCAGGGGGTAGCTTGCATTTTCTCCCTGGAAGTGGTCCCCTTTTTATGAACCCTGCTTGTCATTGGAGACACCAGAAACAGTGAAACTCAAGTATTGGCAAGATCCATGGTTCTCAAATCTCCTTCCCAGGCCACATAAAAGGCATCTGGAGCGCTCATTAAAAATACCCATGGCTTCCCCACTCACACCTTTTTGAATCAGAATTTGGAGCAGAGAGTCAGGCATGTGAAGTTTCGAGAGATCTAGATGTTCAGTCAGGGCTGGGCATCACTGGACTAGATGGAGCAGGAGGGTTTTGAAGGGGCTGACGATCATCCCGATGGCCTCTTAGTGTTCTAGGCAGCTGGGGTGAGGGACCCTGGACTAGGATTCAGGAGATGTGAGCACCAAGAAGCAGGGGATGACCTTGAGCAAATTACTTAACTTCTCAGGGATTCTGGCAACTGCAAGTGTTGGACCTTTCAACTCTGACAGGTTCCTGTTTGGAGATTATGTGGCGCATCAAGTCTTGGGGCCCAGGACTCTGCTGCCTGAGTGAACAGAGGGAGGTTTGCCATTGCGATTTTTATTGTTCAGCTCCTCATCTGTCTCTCTCCCTCCAGCTCTCTCTCGCTCCTTCCCCGCTTCAGGAATTGTGTGCTGCGAGAGGCCTTCCACCTTTATTAGGGACCATTAGAACTTTACAGCACCAGCAGATTGGGTGGGGCCAGTCACAATAAACAGATTTACAATGGGTGTAAACCAGACACCTATAACTGCTGGATGTTAACACTTTCAGGGCCTTTGAGTGGCAGCTCGCCTGCCTTGCCTTCTGGCCCTGCCCACCGCGGGGTGCCTCTTCCAGTCAGACAGGGTTGGCAGGGGAGTCCAATGAGTTCTTGCTCGATGAGGGTGGAAAAGGTCTTAACAACATCCCCTATTTAGGTAACACCAGTTTGCATGATGGGCATAAACTAGGTGCTTAATTTGTCTCAAGATGTTCGATGAATGGAGCCTTCTCCTCCTTCTTGAGAATCCTACTGCAAGGTGAAGTATAGGGTTTGCATCCCTACCCATCAAAGAAAAAGAAACAAGCCAAGTAAATCCGAGTCTCACTGTGAAGAAAGGAGTCCTTAAAGTCTCTGAAAAGCCAGCTCACTACGTATGTATTCCAAGCGGTTGGGTTGCGGGCTGTACCAACACGAGTCTGAACTGGCTTTCTTCACCACTGCGTCTCCAGCTCACAGCCCTGCACCTGGAATGTGGTAGACATTCCATATATTTGTGGAGTGCAGATATGTATTATAGAGGGCTTCTGTCCAGAAGCTTAACACTGAAATCCCATTTCATAATCTGTTATTCAGTTTTAGAGTTAAACTCAGCATGGAATTCGTTTCATTTTACATAACATGTGTGTATATTATTATTTCAAGCATATTTTCCTTTTCTAGGAACAATGTCATCAGCTCTACTTCCCTTAATATTGCTTAACCAAAGTATACCGTTCTCAAAAAAAGAAAAACAAAACCCTCAATATGAAATGCTACCAGGAAGTTTTTGAAGAATATACTATTATTCTTTCTCCCTAATATTCTAAATACTAGTTTAGTTTCTGCTAGTTTAGTTAGTCTGCTGGTTTAGTGTAGTTCTTTTCATTAGTTTTATGTTCCTTGGATAATCTCTTGGGCAAGAAAAGAGCTAGAACAATTCTTCCTGTGTGTCTATTGAGCGATCTGAGGTTTAGAAAAGGGACTGATTTTTCTGCGAACCAGAGTCATTTAGAGAGACAGAAAGAAAACTGCCCAGCTCAAGGCAGCCACCAGTTCTCTGGAGGTGCTCCCTGAGCACTTCATCGATGCTCCCATTTAATGGGAGTCAGTAAATCATCCACCTTCCCAAGTCTTCATGCCCAACACCTGAGCCAGGCATCCCTGAGCTGGTGATTGGTGCCTGTTTGTCACGATGATGGGGATGATGATGGTGATAATGACGCTGATGGCACTGCCCTCACCGATGGTGATGAAGAGGCCGGGGTCTGGCCAGGCAAACCCTTCCTGACAAAGCAGCTCTGACACTTGCCAGGTCTCAAAGGATCTTCTCCCTCACTGTCGCTTCCCAGTAGGGTCCCCCTTATGAATAGGTCACAGTGGAAAACCTCTCTTTTCTAAGGCAATTTTATTAGCCCTTCAGTTACAATACAGATGTCTGTTTATAGGACCTAACTTTTGTGTGGACGCCCAGTGGCTCAGTCTGCTGATGGCTTTATAGCCTTTCCCCCATTGCCCAGACCCACAAGAAGAATTATCATTCTCCTCATCAGCCAAGACTAGGGGCCTTTGTCACAGTCACATTGTCCCTGCCCGCAAAGGCAGGGCTCTGTCTGTCCCAACAGCCTTTAGGACTAACGATGTCCACTGTTAACCCTTCCTAGTTTTACTCTAGGTTCCTTGGGAGAAAAAAGCATTTTAGTCACTCTCGTTGCCTCATCAATTGATCCTTTTTACCCCCAAATCAACCCAATGAGCCTAAAACTGGATTCTAACACAGCAAGTCTAAATTTGGGGTCCCCACCTGAAGCCCCAAACCTTTAGACGAGGTAAGCCTCTGCTAATGGAAGTACCCATTGCCATGCCCCTTACAACATCCTAGGCAATGGGTGCTCTGCTTAGGCCTCAAGAAGTAGAGAATAGGTGGAGGTGGGGTCCTTGCAGGCATCCCATTGGCCCTTTACAAAAAAAAATTTTTTTAATCCTCACTGAAGGACATGTTTATTGACTTTAGAGAGAGAGAGAGAGAAACACTAATGTGAGAGAGAAACATCATTCAGTTGCCTCTTATTTGTGCCCTGATGGGGATCAAACCCACAACCTAGGTATGTGCCCTGACTGGGAATTGAACCTGTAGCCTTTGGGTGTATGAGATGACACTCCAACCATCTGAATCACCCACCCAGGGCACCACTGGCCATTTTTTGCACTAGATAAAGCACTGTCCAAAATCTCAGGTGTAAAAAGGAAGTCCTGCTGCATCACACTTACTCCTCGGCACACCCACCTGGCATCTACAGACGTGAAATTGCCCAAATGTGTCCATACTATTTCTTCATTGTGATATTTTTAATCTCTTTGTCTCCTTCTGTCCTCCTCCCCTCTCTTCCTCCTTAAAAATGCATGGCTCTCCCTAACTTCAGAAAAACCAGGAGACAGAGGATGAATGTATACCATCACCAGTTCTCTACTGCTCAACTGAACAGACTAAAGGTGAAGCCCTCAGTCAGAGCTGAGGTGTAGGTCATTCATCCATCAGTTACTCATCCAACAAATACTTACGAGAGCCTGTCACGAGCTAGGCTCTGTATAAGGTGCTGAGGAGACCGTGAAGAAGGCAGGCCAGGCCCTGGCCTCATTGGGCTTATGTCCCAATGAGAGATCCGCAGCCAAGAAACAAGTAAACAAAGTCATTTCAAAGTCTCAGTGGGTTAGGATGGAAGTCTCAACATATCTGGAGTCAGTCTGGGGCTTATGGGGTAGAGGGAGAAGCATCAGCTTTGAAATACCACTGATTTGCTGGGAGACCTTTAGCAAGAGGCAGTGAAAATCACCTCCTCCTCGTTGAATCTCAGCTCTCCACTCTGTGCAACACCAGGAGAAGCAGACTGTGTGAGACACTCGCATATGTGAGGGCTTCTCACGTTCTTGAGTGCCAGCCTGGTTTCTCTCCCCTGCAGCCTCGGTCTCTAGGCTGAAGTGCTCATTGCAAACCCTCTGACGTTTGCCCATAGAAACCGGCTCTCTGGTAAGAACAGGCGAGGTGGCTGGTGGACCTGGTGGGGAGGACAGGCGGAGTTGGTGTCCCTCCTAACCCCCAACATGTGCGATTTTAAATTCTCAAGTGCACCATGTACATTAGCTTCTGTTCTCAGCCAAGATGCTTTAATGAAAGATTTTTTTCTTTTCTTGGTTACATTTGCTTTGGTTTTTATAAGAAAACCAGTTTGTGGGCTTCCCTTAAGGATCACTCAACTTCTACTCCTCAAGTTCAAGAATGTTTACCGTCCCCGCAATCCCGTCTGTGTTTCTCCTCTTACGAATTGGGCTCCTAACTAAGCCACCTCAGGGAGAGAGGGATCTGGAATGGAAGCCAGCCCAGTGTTTAAATTGCTTTCATCTTGCACCAGCCTTTTCCTCCCTGGCTTTCAGATTTTTCATCTCTTAAACTCTTTGCAAATGTTCATCTCTATCCTGGCAGAGGCGGTCCTATTGGTAAGGACTGGCAATAGTCCTGTGTTACCAATAAGGAAACTGAGGCAGCGATGCTAACTCATTTGAGAGCATTCATTTCCAGAGTTCCCAAATTCGAGCTGGGGAATGGTTCGCATTCTTTTGTCCCAAATGTGTGTCTCAGAAGTTCACCCAACTGAATCATTTGTGTCTCTGCTTCTCTCCTCAAAAAAAAAAAAAAAAAAAAAAAAGATTCCTCTTCGAGAAAAGAGGGAGTAGATTTCTAAGGACACAGTACTGGGCCCATCAAGACTAGCCTGATTCCTCCGGGTCCTCTTCCCAGCCCTTTTAAAAAAGATAGCTCTGTCTACCCATAATTGATGGACATGGTGGTTTCCTTTTGCATGATTAAGTTTAAATTCTGCTTAAGTTTAAATTCCCAGTTTCTAGATCCAGCAGGGTTGGGCCGCACTCTGCATGAGGTTAGGAACACAGGGGAAGAATGCGTGTGACAGAGCCCCGGCCAGTTGAGTAATGTTTACTCTGTTGGTGGCTGGGACGTTCACTCCTGCTGGCAGAGGTCCACCAGCCGGAGGAACATTCCTGCATTATCAGGGATGGGAGATTGGCTTTGAAATGTCAAGGGTGAAAGGCATCCCACCCAGATTCTGGGTGCAGCTCACCCCGGTGGAAGGGACCCCAGGCGTCAGTGCCAAAGGCTGTGGGGGGCAAGCTGAGCCTGTCATTGCCCGGGAGGCTCCACCCGCCTCTTGCCGTCCTTCTAAAAGAGCAGATCTGGCCATGCTTCCCGGGCTGACTCTACTCTTCTGTTTGCCTAGCATTTTTCTCTCCCAGGAAAACCCAGTGCTTTTCTAGCCTTATTTTATTCATTCCCTATGGCTTCTGAGGAAGGGAGATCTGTATGCCCACTTTGTAGACAAAAAATGCCAAGGCCCAAAAGCTGACAGGCCCATAATCATCAGAGTCAAGGCAGAGAGACAAAGACTATTAGTTTAAAGTGTCTTGACACAGGTGCCCTGTTGATGTCTGGAATCATGGGATTGGGGGTCTCACTGTTTTTTGAAGTTCTTAGAGAGCTTGATTAGATACCCAGGGCTCGAGGGGCTGTGGTTCTAAGCCCCTGAAGCCCAGATTTCAGGTCATTACACGCAGAGCAGCTCCTCTCTGGGGTCCTCCTGTCGGGCAGTTGGCCCATGTCTGAGGGGTGCAGTCAGTTCTATAGAACCCGACATAGGCCTCATAAAAACCACCCTGCTGTACAAAGTCACACCATAAAAACTACAGGGCTTATGGGAAAAAAATGGGATTAAAGGCACAATATTAAAAAACTCCATCAGTGACACCTTTTCAAAAGATAAGAATCTAATAAAAACATTAGCAGAGTTTTACACCTGTTAAGTGATTAAGAAATACATAAATGCTGTAAAATAATAAATGTGGCACTTTGCTTTGAAAACGTCCTAAAGCTTGCCTATGGATGAGGGTTGCAACTTGTGAGTTATTGGGAAGTGGTGAACAGAGGGTGATCGGAAATCCAAAATGTGGACAAAATCCAGATGTGGACAAATGCGGCTTATAGCACATGCGGTGAACCGATGGTGGACAATAGATGTTTGGTGGTGTGTGTGTGCATGCCTGTGCACACACGGTGTTCAGTGTATTCCTCTGTGGCTCCATTCAGCTGGGTGCAGATTTATGAGTCCTTCTTTTCTTATTGTTGTTCAGTTGCAGTTGTCCTGCCTTTTTCCACATTGCTCACCCCTACTCCATCCTCCCAACTCTCACAGTCAATCCCCCCCACACTATCCATGCCCATGAGTCCTCTATTTATGTTCCTTTGCTTGCCCCTTTGCCTTCTTTTCCCCATTGTCCCCCTCCCCTGCCCCCGCCCCTGCCGCTTCTGGTCACTGTCAGTTTGTTCTTTATTTCTATGTCTCTGGCTCTATTTTGCTCATTTGTTTGTTTTGTTGATTAGGTTCCACTTATAGGTGAGAACATATGGTATTTGCCTTTCATCACCTGGCTTATTTCACTTAGCAAATTCTTCCAATGCAGAATTCATGTTGTATTCAAATTACTCCATAATACATCAGTAGACTTGGAAGAAATCCACATTTTTTCAGTACAAACATTACTGCAGAACTGACTGTATTTTCTCCTGCTGCCAGAAGGATGCTTCCTTGTTGTGGGGCATGGATACTCAAAACATGTGAGGGCTCATTTCTTCATTCGATAAATATTCATAATGTCAGGCCTTCTGCTAGACTCTGGGGATGCTACAATGAGTAAAAAAGCCAACTCTTCCTTGAAGAAGGAGAGAGAGGTAAAGATATCATCAGAGCACTATGGTGCAGGGTAACCTGCTCCAGCTGTAAGGATCTCTACTGCATGTAAAAGACAAAGGACAGAGCAGATAACTACCAGGATGATTCAAGGAAAGCTTCACAGAGGAGGTGACATTCAGCCCTCTTAACGGATGTGACTTGGAGAAGAAGGGAACAGCTTTCCAGGAAGAGGGAACAGCATAAGCAAAGGCACAGAGGCAGGAAATGGCAGGTACTCTGACATGGCATATGGGATGTGGTGAGAGATGCGGCAGATAAAACAGACTGTAATCACAAAGGCCTAATTCTGCCTTTCTTAGGTGTGGGGGCTTTTCCAGAAGGTAGTGAGGAGCCATCATAGGTCTCCAAACAGGGCAGTGACATGGTGCAGTTTTGTTTTAGAGGGAAGTCCCAAGCTGCAGCTGTGTGAATGGTGCCCTGCAGCTGGGTGCTGGAGATGCTGGCTTCTTAGAACCGCTAGCTTCTTTCCCTTTCTGACACTTCTGAGCAGTCACATTAGATAGAAACCTAATGGTTAGTCTCTGTCCCACCTGCTGTCAGGAATTCAGGGATGGCATCGTCACCCACGATGCTGAGAACTAGGAACACATGAAAGTGCATAACCTCACTGGGGCCACCGGGATGTGTCCAGATTCCAGCTGAGCTGACTTTTGCTGCTGGACACACTTGCTGTGGCCCATAGGGCCAGTGATGGGGATGTGGCCATTCAGTGACTTGGGCCAGGAAGTAAGTGGAAGGTATATGGTCACCTTCTGGCACTGCCATTTCTCCTCTGGGACCTCTGACACTATTAACCTGGCATCTTTGGCCAGTTAATATTACACCAGAGCTCTCCTCGCACATTTATTTTCAGAGCTTACAATGGTCAAGGAAGAGGGAAAATGTCATTTCACTTCTTAACACAGGCTCTCTAGCATAGTACCTGGCATGTGGTAGGTGCCCAATAAGGTTTTGTGAACTCAGCCTTCTAGAAATGTCTTTCAGACAAAGACAGTTCCAAAGTAGGAGGAACCGATGTGTCTTGAGCAACTGTTAAGTGCCAAGCATGGTCTGGGTACTTTGGTACCCATTATTCATCGGTCTCCTTCCCAGTAAGCCAAGGGGTGGATATTGTTGACAATAAAGAAACCAAAGATCAGGGAGGTTAAGTAACTTCCCCAAAGTCACACAGCTATTACGTGGTAGAGTCGAGATTTAAAACGAGGTCATCTGGCTCCAGAGACTGCTCTACTTTCATTCTCATCTCAAGCCCTCTTCTGAGTTTGTGAAATACACAAGGACCTGGCCTCTGCTTCCTTTAATAAGAGCACCAGCAGATACCTTGCGATACACCTTCCACCTCCACTCCCCCCTTTAAGGCACTTGGCTGATTACAGTCACCCTCTCAGGGTCCAGAGTGATTACCAAATTCCTGGTGAGAAAAGCAGCAGTGGGAAAGGTTACAGGTGAGTATGGAGCTGATGAGTGGCCTCAGGCCTGGTTCCCACCACACTCTGTGGTGATGATAGTCCCCTCCCTGCAGCGGGCAACCCCCTGGCTTAGGGGTGAGGGAGCTGGAGTTCACTCAATACATGGATGTCAGAATGGAGATCAAAACAGGGATTCCTAATTCCCAGGCACTGTCCCTTAGCTAGAGGTCTTCAAAGGAATATACCAAGGTCTGGGCCCATCTGTGTTTAAACAGGGGAGGTCCACCGTTTTATTTCTCACAGAATGACGTTCTGCTAGGGGAGAAACCAAGGTTGGAAAATCAGAGCAACCTTGGGCTCTGCTGCCTGGATTCTAACAAATGGTTCTTGACTCTTTCCTGCCAGACTCCCTTGTAAAGAAGGCTTTTGTTTCCTGTGCATATTTTTGGTTAATTATTTTTAAATAAATAATTATGTGGTAGTGGAGAAGCCTCCCACTGACCCATATTTGATCATCTGAGGGCCGGCCCTCTGCTTTCAGCCAAACTAAATAGGCTAAAACCAGAGTCTGTTTGACTTGAGACTGAATCGATGGTGGGGACAGGCCGGGGCTGGGGTGAAAACACACCTGACTTCTCAGCGTTATCACCACTCTCTCAGGAGCAGAGCATCTTGGGGAGGTAAATAGCTAATTGAGGCGTCGGAGAAAGCAGGAGCGAAACAGGGTGAAGTCCAGGGCTTCCAAAAGGAGGCAGCAAGAAGGTCGGGCCAGGCCTCCCTCCCAAATTGCTTCCAGGGCAAAGCGTCAGTAGCCCACCAGGTCTGGACGCTTTGGAAACTATTCTCCATGGAAAGATAATCCCTTTCAGTACTTAGAAGCTGCCTTAAGTCGTCCAGAGGTCTAGAGTCCGAGGGCATGTATCTTGGGGTGTATTCCTATACCCTCAGCATCTCCCCTCAGAGTTGCCATTTCATTCGCATGGTGCTAGGAGCTTTATACATGTTATCTCTAACATAAAACATGATGAAAAAGCATTCTCTCCATTTTATGAAAAGAAACTAAGGCACAAAGAGAACATTTTCCCAAGATCACACACCTATTAAAGCAAAGTCGAGATTCAAGCCTGAGTTTGTCTAGCTCCATAGCCCGCAGTCTTCCCCACTGTCTCCTGGTTAGAAAATTCTTCTTTTTACTGATTTGAAATACGTCTCCCTCTTTCCCATTGACCCTAGCTCTGCTTTCTGAGCTCACAAGTTTTAGGTCTTTCTTCTTCCCTATAACAATACTGTGAGCTAACGTGAGTGGCGAAAAAAGAACCAAATTTAAACCAATAGGATAGAGTAGAAGATGATAAATAAGAAAGCAGGGAGATGTAGATCAGCACAGAGGAAGACAGACAGGACTGGCCGGGGGTGGTGGTTTGGAGACATGGAAGCCTGTCTTCCTTTTTAACTTCATGGCTCCTATTTTCCCCAAAATATAATGTCCCGGACCAATAGCCACTGAATTGCAGTGCTGCCCCACTGCCAACACCACCCCCACCAACAGCCCCTTGAATCAAAGGATGGAGAATAGTCAAACAAATTGCTCTTGAAGATTAGAGCCCTGCTTTAGCGCTAATTTGTCCCCTTCCCAGCCCTCCTAAACTCTAGGTCATACCAGCCTCGAATAATGTTCTTTGGAGGGTCAAGGAAAACTGGCTGGGTTCTCCTCTTGGCAAGCTTCCTCTTAGTGAACTGGGGGCTGCAGGTTATTGCTGCTTGCCTGGGGAGGGGGGGGGACTTTGTAGCCTCCTTGGCAGGAGGCAGGGCAGCGGGGAAGCCGCCCTGCAGAATCAATCTACTTTATAAAGTGACGGTTCATCTTGGGAAACTGGGCAAAAGGAAAAGTACAGCCAAACAGCTGGCCCACCTCCCCTAATGATTTTGTGTGTAGAACATTGGGTCTCCCACCCTTGCAGAACAGGATCCCCCAATCCTTTTTTGTCAAATCCAAAGTGGAAAACAGAAACACTCTCTTTCTAAGCTTGAGCTTGAGGGGGAGACGTCCACCTACGCCAACTTTGTCTTTGGCTGTTTCATGGGCACATCAAGCAACACTTTGACTCTGCAAACTCACCCAGGTTCTTTGCCCAACCTCTTCCTTCACTTGCCTGGTCTCTACCCGGCATCTTCCCTTTCTTGAGCACAGACCTTCATTCTGATTCCTGAGCTAGAGGGCTGGTCAGAGCAGTGAGGTTGTGAACATGCTCAGTTCTCCCCTCCCTTGCAGACCAAACTGCAGGGCTTAACTAAGCATCTACAATGGTCTGTGTGTGCTGCCTGCCCACCTCCCAGCAGACAGACGCCTCTTCCCCTGTGCCCTGGAAGTCAGCCAAATGGAACCCCATCCAAGGAATGTGGGTCCCGGAGCCAAAGACTCCCCTCTGCAGCCCCATCCCTGTCCTTCTCTGCCCATGTCCTCCAGGCCTTTCGGGCTCAGCCAAAAGGGTCAGGCACAGAGACTGATGCATTTTGCTACGGCCCTTACAAGGGCCATTAGGCACGTGCCTCTTTGTAAATGGGTCAGCTCATACATTGCAGCCACACATAGCCAAGAGATACCACGGAAACATTTCTAGAAGGCATTTGAAAGAATAAAAGAAATACTCCTGCCAGGAAAGGAAGACCCTAAATCCTAAAAGCACGGTGTTGATGCAGCACTAAGCAGAATCCATTCATTCATTCGACATGTATTTATTGAGTGGCTACCAGGTGCCCAGGCACGGGGGATATAGCAATAAACAAAACAGGACAGATAGAAACGCCCTGCCCTCATGGAGCGTACATTCCGGAACTCAGCAGAGGCCTTTCCCCTAGAAAAAAAACAGCCGATATTTCCTGTGGGTAGATGGGGGCGGCGAAGGCAACTTTGTTTTCTCATCATCCACTTTTGAAAACAGGGGGAGGAGCGGAGTCAGTGTTCCAGAGCCCTGGTGGCACTAATGTTTGCTGGCGGGTCTGCCCTGTTTTGCAGGAGTGCGCTACAGCCAGCAGGGAAACAGTGAGGTCACTTCCTCCTCAACAATCAGTCACCACGGCAACAGCGCCATGGTGACCAGCCAGTCTGTTTTACAGCAAGTCTCTCCAGCCAGCTTGGACCCAGGCCACAATCTCCTCTCACCTGATGGTAAAATGGTGAGTACACCTGGGCCATTGTAGCCCTGGAGCTGATAAGATAAGAGGCAAAACAAACACAACTTCTCACAAGGCCTGCCTCAAACAATGAACCATTGTAGCCCTACCAGGGAAGATGGGGGCTACCCACAGTTGGAATGGAAGGCTAGAGCGGGTGACCCAGCCTTTGGCGGGTGGAAGAGGTGTTCGGTTTGAACCCAGCCAATAAATCTGACAGAGCTCTGCTCTCATTTTATTGATTGAATGCCTCGTAAAGGAGCAAGCCGGGTGGGACACTGTTTGTTTTGGGGCTGCCAATGACATTTGTGTTGATAAAATGTTCATTCACCACCACCCCCAACCAAGGCCTCCAAAGCCAGTTTTTTTAACCCAGAGAGGGCCTCGCTTTGAAACAAGTCCTCTTTTTCTCTTCACCACCCCCTGGTGCTGGCAAGGAGAGTAATTAAGTGAGGCTTGAGTGGATGGCAGGTGGGGAGAAGCATCTTGAGCTGGGATTTCAAAGGACATCGGGTGGCATGCTAGTGAAGATTCATAGCACGGCATGGCAGGTGGGGTGGGGCAGTGCTATGTGAGCAAGTGAGAAGCACCAACTTTGAAGTTGCAGTGGCCGAGGTTCAAATCCCAGTTCCAGCACTTAATAGCTGTGTAGCCTTGGGCAGGTTTCTGAGCTCCTCCAGGTCTCTTTCTCTCATCTATAAAATGGAGATAATAACTGTAGGGTCATTGAGGAGACAAAGGTGATAACATGGGAAGTACTCAGCACAGCATTTTGTAGGGTAAACATTCAATAAGTGACCTTGTTGTTGTCATGGTAACATCTGTGCTACTGTCTTTAAGTGAAGATTTCTATATCCATAACCACAGTCTACACCCAGATGTAAGTTTAGCACGCTTGGTGAGGAATAAACTTTTTGAATTTGAACTTTCAAGGTTCTAGTCCTCAAGCAACACAAGTGCTGGGGAGAGCAGCCTATGAGAGAACACAAGCTGGACGAGAGCAGTAAGGGGGTGGGGAATGGAAAACTTTAGTCTTTGGTCAAGCTAAAGTTTTAGTCTGTGTTTCGGCAGCGGGGAGGAGCCGCAGGTTCCTGGCTCCTACGCTCCAGGTAGAGCTGCATGCATTCCCTCAAGCTGTCTGACCCAGAGGCAGGTGGGGGCAGTGTGGGGGGAAGGGACAGGGAGCAGATGCCATTTTAGACCTTGACGTGGGTGCTGTATAGGCAACACAGGAATGGTGAGTCACAGGTGATAGAGTCCTCAGCTCCCTGGAGGAAAAACAGTGTAGTTTCCGAGGAGAGAGCTGGTCTCCCTGCTAGTGTGATCTCTGCAAAATAAATGAAAGGGTGTCCCTGTGGGAGGCGTTTTGCAGCCTCCTTGCCCTCCCCTCTTCCCTTAAGCTTCTTCATGATGAACGGTTTGTCTCAGCTACCTTGGGAGAGGCACAGACAAGTCTTTAGAGTGCTAAAGAATCACGTTGAGACCCAAATAAGTAGGGATAAGGAATACCCAGGCTTTCCTGAGAATGCACCTTGTGGAAGTGGTCTTGACTTCTCAGCGCATGGAACCTTCCAAGTCTCCACTCCTGTTGTTTGAAGGCCCGTGGGGTTTCCCTTCGAGCCCCACCTCTCGTTCTCCTGAGAGGCAGACTGCCTCACTGGGGGCCGAGGCTGCTCCCAGGGCAGCCTGTGGCCACGCTTTCTTCTTTTTTCCTGTTCTGCTTGGCAGTACCCTCATGGGACTGAATCCAACGTAAATGTGTTTGGAGTTTGTAAAGTGCTTTCACTGACTGTCCAACACATTTATGTTATCCTTGGATTGATGATTGACCAAGACAGCACACCTCAACATGAGCAAACACCTAGAAGTTTGTTTGCAGGGACCAGCTTTTCGCTAGTCTCCAACACCCTGGCTCATATATTATGTCACCATTACTGGAAGCCCAAATCCAAGAGTCTGTTTTCTGTTAATATCTGACACATCTTGGTCCACCAATGCAAGACAGGAATATGGTTGAAAATAACGCAAGCAAGGGGACCAGTGTGTCTGAGTCTTGGGCTCTGTTATTTATCACCAGTAGGATGGGCACTGCTTAACTCAAGTTTCCTCATCTGTAAAATGAAGGGTCATGGTTGTGAGGACTGCTTGCAGCTCTTCTGTTCTTTGAGTAAACCCTGCACAAGGGATGATAGTTCCTGTGTGCTGATGTCCAGCAGGACATGCAAAGAGCTGGCCAGGTTTGGGGTTGCAGTCTGTGCATGTTGAACCTTGTTGCTGTTGGGTTTTTTTAAGCAAAGCACGTACTGGATATTTTCACAGCATCAAAGAAGTATGACCTAGTGATGTAAAGCTCAGGCCTCGGAGGCAGGTAGCTGCTTCGAACACCAATTCTACCACCCGGGCCCATTTCCTAACTTCTCTAACTCCAGTTTTCTTGTGTGCACAGTAGGTAGAATAATAGGTTGTTGGCAGATAAAGCACTTAGCACAGTGAAAGGACTGCAAATGGCAGCATTAAGCTAATTCAGGCTCAGAGAATTACCATGCAAGGATCATGCCTGAGATCCTTGGCAGCTCCCTGGCTTCCGCCAGTCCTGGAGGCAAACAGGAAATAATGGTTGCACTTAGAGTGGGAAGGAACTGGACCAAGATTGCCCAAACATGGTAAATGGGTAGGATATAAACTCCAGCCAAACTGGGTTTGGACTCTGGCTTCCTCACTGACTAGTCAAATGACATCCAGCCTGCCTCTCAGCTCTTCTGAAGGTCACTTTCTTCATCTGTGACATAGGGGCAGTCATCATAATGCCTCTCCCCCATGGGTGTCATTATTTATTGAGGACAGTCCGTGAAAGTGCTTTACAAACTGCAAACACATTTACGTTGTTTTTATCATTGGGCATCCATGCTTCTCTTTCACCATTAAAATCCAGCACTGAAATGGCAGAGATTACGGTCACTTCTTTGACTTTTCCTGAAGGACTGCATCACCCAAGGGAGGTCTGAATGCATGTTACTGCCTTTTTTTTTTTTTAATGACTCTGACATTTTGAAAAACAAGTCCAGCAAACAGGCTGGTTCTCTCTTGTTTGATGTGGCTGGAATTCCTTCTTGGTCACCTGACCCCTAACTCACTTCTTGATGCTCATATTAAAAACACAAACAAACCTGTTTGGTTTTTTCTTTCTTTCTTTTTCAAATTAACCTTGGAAGTTATGAGGCCGATCAGAAGGGCAGGGTGGGAGGGAGATAGTGTCTCACGGGGTGTTAGTGTGTGACCCAGGGCTGCCCTGGGTAACGGCAGATACAGGAAGAGGGACAGGACTACCCAGACCTCTGAGGTGCTTATGTATCCTGGCCTGAGAGCACTCTCAGGGTCCCCAATGCCACCAAGAATGTCTGAGTCAGTTCAGAATGAGGGGGAATGTCCTTTCTTAGTAACAATTTTAAAAATTATTTAAAAACTATAAATAGTAAACAACTTTGTCATAGACAAAGTGTATGTGTGTGCATGTAAAACTGATAGTTCCTTATAGTTAATGGAGAAACACTGGAAGCATTTCTGATAACATCAGCATCAAAGCAAGCACAAACTATGACAGCTGTCATTATTTAATACTATTCAGAAAGTTCCAACCAATGCAACATTACATGTACACCTATTAGCACTGGCATGGAAGAGACCCTATCAGCATTTTATGCTTGTGATGCCTTTATACACTTGGAAAAATGAAGAAAATCAAAACAGAAAAGACACTATCAGGAATAAGGAAAAGGATTCAATCACCAATAAAAAGATTCAGAGTGGCCATGTATATAGTAAGCACACAAAAATCAGTAGCTTTTTCTTACTAATCTGTCATTAATATAATGGGGATACCTGGCACCCAAGGCTTATTTAGTAGCTTTATCATTACAATATCATCTCCTTAAGAAGGAAAGAAGGAAGGAAGGAAGGAAGGAAGGAAGGAAGGAAGGAAGGTCTAATGTATAGTGGAAATTTGGAAAAATAGAGAAGCTCAATAATGGCTGATCTCTGCCAACCCTTAGTAATAATTGTAGGAGTCGGGGAAAGTCTTCTATGAAAGGTAAGAACTTGAGTTCTGGAGTCAGACAGACCTAGGTTTAAATACCAGATGTATCATTTACTACTTGTTGAGTCTTAGGCAATATACACATCTACTCTGAGCCTCAGTTTTTTTCATCAGTGAAATGAGAGTGGCAGAAGTATCTACCTCATGGGACTCCTGTGAGGTTTGTGACTTAATGTACGAGCAGTGCTTGGTAGAGCCTTTAGTCAGTGAGTGCTTCCCTGCTCTTGCTGGGGAGTCCCAGGACATTTCTTCAGTTACTATTTTTGGCAGTTGCTTGTCTTTAACACCAACAATATAGAAGGCATAGAGCAGAACAGAGGATACTTCCAAAGTGAGCAAGTGACAATCATGTGATACCCAAGGGCAGAAGAATCTCTAAGACAGGCTAGTGACTCAAAGATAGTCAACAAATGGAAGCACTGTAAGTGGGGGGACTATTGTCTATTTTACTTAGTGTTCTATCTTCAGCACCTAGAACAGTTCCTGCCCAGAAGTAGGTGCTTAATAATTGTTATTGAGTGAATGAATGGATGGATGGATGGATGAATGAATTCACCCATTATTTAGTTGTGCCAAGGAACTGCTAAGTGATGTCATTTTGGACACTGCTCACTGCAGGTCCACTTCCACTTATGCTGCTCTTGTTTTTTCTCTCCAGCAGATCTCTGTCTCGGGAGGTGGATTGCCCCCCGTCAGCACCTTGACAAATATCCACAGTCTGTCCCACCATAACCCCCAGCAATCTCAAAACCTCATCATGACGCCCCTCTCTGGAGTCATGGCCATTGCACAAAGTAAGTTCTGTTCTTAGTCAGAAAACCTGGGGGCACAGAGCAGCAGCATGATAAGACAGCCTGATAAGAAAGGACTGAAGAAGACCACTTGTAGATTTGACTCACCTTGTTTAGTTTCTTATCTCTCTCTTCAATGATATTTGGATTGTTTAGCCCAAAACAAGAAAAAGTTACGCAATGGAGTTGAATCTTGGTCATCATTTACCAGCTGTGCATCCTGGTTCCAATCATCCAGCCTTTATGAGGTGTAGTTTTCCTCCTCTGTAAAATGGGTTGCTGATCAGTGACAGCACATAGACGTACTTGTAAATCGGTAAAGCTTGAGTATGTGTAATACTGTGGCTTCTGCTTCTATCTAATGTTCATTCCTATCACTAAGTTATGGTAGATTCTACGGCGATCCCCAACCTTTTTTGGCACCAGGGACTGGTTTTGTGGAAGACAATTTTTCCACAAACAGGGTTGGGGGGTTGCTGGAGAGACGAGGTTGAGTTCAGGCAGTAATGTGAGCGAAGCTTTGCTCACTTGCCTGCCGCCAACCTCTTGCAGTGCTGCCCGGTTCCTGATAGGCCACGGACCAGTTCTGGTCCATGGCCTGGGGGTTGGGGACCCCTGCTCCAGGAGGCTGTGCTGATGTTTATTTGTATTGGTGAAGATGGTATGAGTCCTGGGGCTTCCTTCTAAATGGGGAGTTTTGTGTGATCAGATGAGACCTGTGGCCAGTGGTGAAAATGCAGCGAGGGGGAACTGAGGGGAACAGTCCTAATATCTCTGGGTCTTTAAGGAGAAATAGGTCATTGAGCCTGTTAAGACAGGGAGATGGGTCGGGTCCTTCGAGCTCCAGGAGTCTTATATGACACAGCCAGGCTGTACCCCACCCCAGGTGGACTACTTCAGGGTACGGGAAAGCTGACGCAGACTGTGTCTGCAGACGCCCCTCTCAGAATTCTAACCTCGGTGAGTATCCAGTGTATTCTCAGCTTCATCATGATGGCCTGGGCCGAGCTATCGCTGTGACTCTGGGAAGTGTTCCTGAGAGGTCTCGGCACATTGCTCGTCTTTCTTCCACCCTGGGACTGCCCTGTTGTCCTCTCAGCCTCCTGTGTCAGGTGCCCATGTTGACCACCTCTCTGTTTTAGTCTTACCGTTTCCTCTCCTTCCCTCCTGTCTCCCTAATCTTTTTAAAAAAATTTTAAAGATTTTATTTCTTTATTTTCAGAGAGAGGGGAAGGGAAGGAGAAAGAGAGGGAGAGAAACATTAATGTGTGGTTGCCTCTTGCACATCCTCTCTTGGGGACCTGACCCGCAACCCAGGCACGTGTCCTGATTGGGAATCAAACTGGCAATCCTTTGGTTCGCAGCCCACTCTCAACCCACTAAGCTATACCAGTCAGGGCTCCCTAAAGAAGCTTTAGCCAGGAGAGCAAGTTGGGTCACTTGTGAAGAGAATGACTTGTATGCCCTTTAAGAGCAAAACAGGACTAGGCCCAGAGGAGGCACACAGATTTACTGAATGAGTATGTGGGGCTCTCGCCCTCTCCTTAGCTGCTGGAAGTTGTACTCCACATTTATTTTTGTGGAGGGCAATGAGAATGGAGAAAGCCCTTAGAGGACGCACAGAATAATAAGTTACCTTAAATTGACTGCCTTTTCACCGGGTCCTCTCCAGAAATGTGGTAACCATACGAATAGCATTGAGAATGAGACAGGCAACCTGAAACCTGTTTGCTTGCTATCTAGAAGATTTGATTAAAAGACCCATGGATAAATATTCCACCTCTTTATTTCTACAACCAAAGCAATGCACACACCATCCTACTTACCTTCTTTCTTCCCATGTCAGGCTTTGGCCAACACACAGTTATGTATTTTCTTCGGCACTACCTGAACTAAAATCTTCCCTGAGGCTATTTCGTATTTTTTCAGTTTCATTCCTTTTCATTTTCTTCACCCATGCTCCTCTGCCTTCTCACAATAATCCTAATCTCCTACTACCATGCCAGAGAGTACAGTGAGCTGTGTGTGTGTGAGCCTGGAGTGGGAGGGAGCATGAAGGAAGGGGAGGATCACTAGAAAACTCGGCCCATCCTCAGTGGTCCTACCTGTGGAGTGTCAGGGTGAAGAATTAGTGGCAGGCACCCTGTTTTAGCCAACTCATGTCCTGTTGATACGTGGGCCACCGAAGCCAGGGAGAATGTGATGACAGATTGCTTGGCGGTGCCAATTCCTCTTTCTCCACTCACCTATTGGCCTGGACAATATGCTTCTTAAGCAGGAACCAGGGCCCTGAAAACAGATGAAAAGGCCAAGAGTCACACTCCACGGGAGCTAGAATGACATCAGCAGCTCTCAGTCCTGGAATTGAGGCACATCAGGGTCACAGGCAGTGTTGAAAATAAGATTCCTGGGCCTCACCTCTAAAGGTTCCAACTCATTAAGTCTTGGGTGGGGCCTAGGAATGTATAGTTCTTAAAGAGCTCCCCTAGAAGATTCTAAAGCACAGGCAGGTTTCAGAACTGTGCCCTCAAATGTCATCCACTTTAAACAGGATAATTTGCTTTTCTCAGCAGAGATTTCCTAACAGACAGTAGCAATGGACTCTGGGGAAACAGCAAATCTGTGGGGCTGGCTTCCTAGGAGACTGAAACCCTCAGTAGAAGGTGGGAGAGGGAAACAGTAACTTATCAGGGTATCAGGTGAGACACTGGCTTGGGGAGAAGCTGAGCGCCTGTGGGGAACTGGAGAGATAGTGCTATTCTGAGGGCGATCCTAGGACCCCACCCCCTGCCCCACCCAGGAGAGCCAGGAAGGGGCTTATTCCCCTCGCCTTTTAGGTTCCTGATAACAATATCAGCTAAAGCTCTGAGGAGGTGATTGTTGAGCTCTTTGTGCTATCTCCAGAGAGGACTCCCCACAGACCTGCTTGTGAAACCCTCCCCATTTCGGGAAAGGCTGTCTGGGTGTCCCTTCCACATTTGCTTAAAAGAGGCCTTTTTCTGGATTTCCTTCTTCATTTCATTCTCCCCTCCCTACCTTCACCCCCACTTCCCAGAAAGCAAGGCCAGGGGAACATTGGCAGCTCCAGGAAAGAGGTTAGGGTATCTCCCCTCCAACGCCCCACTGCCCGATCCTCTTGTCCCTACTCCCACCTGCCTCAGCTGGCTTCCCCAGAGTCCCGCCCAGGGAACAGATGGAAGGCAGGGACCAGGGACCCAATCTTTGCAGTGCCGGCCCCAGTTCTAGAGAGGCCTCAGCATACAGACAGTACAGAACCACAGAGGTCCCCATGCCCCCAGATCAGAAAGATGGCAAGACCCACTATAACCGCCAACCTCTAACTTCCTCCTCCTAGTACCTGCTCCTTTGGATGCCACAAGCCCTGGCATTACCAGCTAAGATATGCCCACTTCACAGCCTGGCTGAGCTCCAGGGTTTTTTCCCCCTTTGCTACAATCAGGAGAATGAGCACCCAGTTTCCCTTGGGGTGTTTGCTCAAACTGCCAAAAGAGTGTCTTCAGGCTTCATACTCCCAGGACTGTGCGGGTTGTTTCGTTTTGTTTTTAATCAAAATATGGGTCTCTGCATGCTCCTGCCCTCTGCTGGACAGACAGATCTGGGCAATAATCTGTTCCTTAGAGTGGCTGCCTTTAACTCTGCCCTGAGGGCCCCACCAGGGCAAGCCTCTCTCAGAGGCATGCACGATGGAATGAGCAAGTAGGTCAGCTTTCCCAGGGGCCTGGCAACCTCAACGGAGTGAAGTTCAGGAGGTCATATGACTTTGGGAGACTGGCCTCAGTCAGATCTGTTTAAAGCCCGTTTCCATCTACAACTCACTGTGGAATTTGAGCAAATCCCTTAATCTCAAGCCTCAGTTTCATTGTCTGTAAAAATGGGCCTATAAAACTGCTTGCGGTACAATCTCTCATGTAGCTGGCTGAGCCCAGTGACTGAGACACAGCAGAGGCTCAGCCGATGGCCATTGCCATCCATTCACTTCTCATCGCTGAAGCCATCGCTGATCTTTCCTTCTTGTCCCCACAGGCCTCAACACCTCCCAAGCACAGAGCGTCCCTGTCATCAACAGTGTGGCCGGCAGCCTGGCAGCCCTGCAGCCGGTGCAGTTCTCCCAGCAGCTGCACAGCCCGCACCAGCAGCCCCTCATGCAGCAGAGCCCTGGCAGCCACATGGCCCAGCAGCCCTTCATGGCCGCTGTGACTCAGCTGCAGAACTCTCACAGTAAGGACATGGGCGTGCCGGAAGGAGCACAAAGGGCCCTCAACAGCCAACCTCTGCCCACGCTGGGTCTGCACTTTCTCTGAAGTTGATCGGTTTGGCCCCTTCTTCCTACCTATGCTCAACCAAGACAGTTTTTCAAGCATAACTCTTGGATGGTGCTACGCCTTTTCTATTCCTCTCCTCTACCCTCAAGATTCCGGGGAAGGTTTGATCAGAACAATTGAGGCCTCCCTGTAAAGGGGAGCTGGAGGGAGTGAGCAGGGGTAGTGCGTATGTGGGACATGTGCCACCGTTTCCCACTGTGGTACCCGTGGATGGTGTCACCAGTCAACCACAGCACCTTTCCCAATGAGCCTCAATTCAGCTTTTTCAGTCCAAAATTCCGAGAAGCCATCACCCAATGATTATAGGTGGCATATAATTCTCATCCTATTTACTTCCCTTGGAGTTGAAGAACTTTCTAGAGACCCCATGCCTTCCAATTTACACACTCCAAGCATCATGAATCATGAATAGAGGTGGAAAATACCAGCTGTATGCCTTCTTGGACAAGGAATATTAGTGTTTCTGCTCTACCCCCCACCCCAAGGCTAGTTCCCATCTCCAATGTCTACACCTACCCTAAGTCTACATTTCAACCACATATTTTCCACCCAGCTCCAGCTCCTGTAGCTCTCCCCACCCCTATCCTGAGCCCCTGGGCCCCAGTCCTCTGGCCAGATTAGGGTATAGCCCCTGGCCTACCACTTTGGGGAGAAATCATGGAAAGGATGGCTTCCCTGAGTCAGGCATGATCCCACAGGAACATCAGAGAAGTCTCTGGAACAGAGTGGTAGTCATGGAGTCAGACAGACCTAGAGGTAAATCCTGGCTCTGGGACTTACCAGCTGTGTAGCTACTGGTATTTTTCTTAGCCACTCTGAGCCTCAATTTCTTCATCTATGAAATGGATATAATATGCATGTAGAGTGATTCTGGAGATAAAAATAGTTGTGAACTGTGTTTGGTAAGCATCAAGAGTTATAGAAGCCCAAGTGACCGTTTATGAAGGGACTCCTTAACAGGAGGAGGCAGCCATGAGGAAGAGGGTTCCGGTTTCTCCCCGGGCTGCCTCAGGCAGAGCTGCGGAGCTGAGGGAGGCAATCAGGTTCGGCTGCCTTCTATCCTCTGGGCTCTGCCTGCCCCCCTCCAGGCCTGTGGAGCTTGTTTCTAAGCACCATCTTGCATTCCAATCACATTTTCGTGGCTTGCAAAACATCTGCCACAGCCTGTCACAGAGTCTGGGAGTTCATGCGCCCTGGTTCCCTTCTTCTCAGGGCCTGATAGTCTGCTCCCCACGTGCCCCTGCCCCCTCACCTGGGCTGGCTTTTTCAGTGGCTTTCTGGGTGGGTAGGACAGTCAGAGAGAGTGATCACCAGCGATCTATGAACTGCAGAGGCCCAGCTGTCCTGGCTGGCTATGAAGAGAGAGCCTGGGAGGAAATTACCAGCCTCCCTCAACAGGAATGGCAGGCTGAGGCAGCAGGCAGTGACCTTCACCCCTGTTCCCTACTTAGAGGACTCCTTGGTAGAACAGGCTGGTCCCTCCCCGAAGGCCAAGTATCCACATGCTTTCATTAGTCAGTCATGTGGCCTAGAATTTACATAAATCTTATGGATAACTAGTGTGAGTCAAAAGGTTCCAGACTTGGTGGGCAAGTCCTAAAAAAAACTAGAAAAGGAGTAACATCCTGGAGGTTTTATTTGATTCCAGTCTCCTTTTGTCTCTCCTTCATATTTCTGGGGTGTCATAAGGCTATGATGTCAGAAGGCATTTTAGCACCAACTGGAAAGCCCAGAATTATATCTACTAATGATACCTATATCTAATTACAATTATTAATTAATCTATAATTGCTAGCATGAGCCCTGGTGCTTGAGTCCTGGCTGAAATGGTAAGCATGTGCCCATCAGCTCCTTCGTGTTTGCCAGCTACTTAGAATTTTTTTGACTTAAAATCTCAGAGGTCCTATATATGCCTAGGGATCAGTTGGTGGTCCCCAGGCATCTAACACTGTATTGAAAGGCAGAGGAACAGAAGTGCTGTCTACCACTACATACTAGGCCCTGTGCAAGGCTGTTTATTTATTTGGTACAAAGTGCTTTAAACATGATCTCTTCTAACCCTATAACAGATATCATTCCCTTTCTTCTGGCAGGAAGCTGAAGCTAAGTAACTTGGTTAAGGAGCCAGGATTTAAATTCATGGCCATTCTTATTACCACATCACACTGCCTTCCTAAACATCCCCATCACCAGTACCACCCTGCCCCTTTTATCTGCCCAGGGATGCGGGAGCTGTGGTGTCGGTTGGCATGGGAAGTGCATACACCTGTGTGATCTGCACCTTGATTTGTCTTCACTCTGTCTCTGCAGTGTACACACACAAGCAGGAGCCCCCCCAGTACTCTCATACCTCCCGGTTCCCATCTGCGATGGTGGTCACAGATACCAGCAGCATCAGTACGCTCACCAACATGTCTTCCAGTAAACAGGTAATGCTGTCGGGAAAGGGTGGGGGTGGGGGTGGGTAATGACTAAGGCTATCGATGTGTAGAGTGTGTGGCAGGTTTAGACTCACCACAAGTCTGGGCCTTCTGAGGCTCCCTGTTACTTGTTGAAGGAATCTCTGAGGTCATGGGCAAGGAAGATGGGCCACAGGCTAAAGGGGCTTATTG
This sequence comes from Anoura caudifer, assembly GCA_004027475.1. Classification (NCBI taxonomy): domain Eukaryota; kingdom Metazoa; phylum Chordata; class Mammalia; order Chiroptera; family Phyllostomidae; genus Anoura; species Anoura caudifer. The sequence continues at coordinate 142,901 of PVKU01001214.1, read as the reverse complement.
TTCCCCTGGTGCCCCCAACAAGAGCACCAAATGAGGACTGAAGTGTGATAAGTCACCGGAACCTGGATTACATAGTGGATTGCCAGTGATCTGTGGAAAAGGTATTTTCAAGGAGAGCTCAGGAAGTCAGACCTTTGGTAGAGTTTCATGCTTTGTAAGAGGGATCCCTACAGATTTTCCACAAGGGAGTTGATGGAGAAAGTGAGTAGTAAGTCAGGGATCCCGAGGCTGATTTCCCCAGTCCAGGACCCATTCTGGACCTAGAATGCTGTAAACTCTAAAGAATGACCCAATCCCACCACCCCATGGGGACTCCCCAGTGACCTGTCCAGGGGCCCACATTCACTTGGTCTTTTATCAGAAAAACTTAGAATCAACTTCCTGGTGCACTGAGAGTGGGGAATCCGGAGGCTTAGTCACCGTTTCAGTTGATGACTGATGCCCCCGTCCACACAGAGGCGATGGGGCAGTAAAGACAACCAACAGCAAGGCACATTGCTGAGCTCGGACAGCTGGAGGGCAACAGGGCACTGAGAGTTGGAAACAGGACAAGGTTTCTGGACACAGATGATGATTCCAGAACAATACAATAGGCCTTTTAGTAGCTGGGCTCTCTGCCTTGTGGGAACTGTTTAGCCTTTATTGATTACTAGATAAGTAGGTGACAAACCTTGAACTTCATGTCAGAGACTCTCAGCAGGGTTTGGTCTTGTTGATGGTCTTTTCCCCACCTGAGTTCTGTGAGTCACACCTCATCCACTGCCATGTGCTTCCAGCAGGTTCTTTCATGGGCTGAGGATTCACTGCTCTTCCCCTTGCCCCCATCTCCTGCTGGGTCTGCACTGTTGTGAAGCAGGAGGGTTCTACACCTGGTTGTACCACTTGCTTGGTGACCTTGACTTTCCTGAGCCTTTGTTTTTTCATCTTTAAAACAAGAGTTGTAACACCTTGTTGTGAGGATGTGATGAGGTCACCCAGATTGAGCACACGCGCATGCGCACACATACGGCCTACGCAGCTCGGCTCTGGAGTTGAGGGACGAGGGAGAGGTGTGTGGGACCTGCTTTGCTACTCTTCTCTCACCCAATGGGAGATGAAAGGACACCCCCCTCCCATTGCCTTGCCCTTCGACTCTGTGATTTCCCGCTCTTTGTAGTGAGCAGGGAAAACATTTATCTGTGCTCACAAATCTCAATCAGGGGGGCAGTCGGGGGCAGCCATGCGCAGCTGGCCTGCTTGGGAATACCTTCCCCTTTGAAAGGTTTATCAATCCATCTGCCGCTTGGTCAGTCCTAGACAGGACTGTGATTAATTATTTCTGTCTTTCCCAAGTTGACTTTGATGCTTGCTTGTTGAAACAAGTCTCTGAATTCAGGAAATGGTCTCTTAATCAAAATACTTCAAGATGCTCTCTGAGACACTGTACCAGCCCCCAAATGATTTCTCCCCTCCACTGGACAGAGGGGCCAGCCGGCCTTGAAGCTGCATGCATGTTCCCCTAGAACTACTGTGACATTGTCTCCAAGTCCCCAGACGTTTCAGGAATCTGGTGACAGACTCACTTCCAGGATGATGATTACATTTAGTGAGGATAAATCTATTAATGTGGCATTTTGCAGTTTGTACTTCTGATGAACATCATGTCATTTTCTCTTTACTGAAACCTCCTAAGAAATACAAAGAAATGAACTAAGGCTTAGAGATGGGGAGTGCTGTGCCCAAGGTCACACGTGATAAATTCCAGCGCTGGACCTCCAGACTGGTCTTTGACGAAATCCTAGACTCTTTCCGCTTAAACAACCCTTGCCTTCCAATTCCCATCTTTAAAATACCCGTGGTAATTGCTGCTCTTGTGGTCTTTGACAATCAGAAACAGGAGTAAAAATTAGGCCCACATTATATTTCAATCAGGAGGAGAGAGAATGAGAAGGGCAGAATGAAGTAGGAGTGTAAAGGAACCCAAGGTAAAGAAAACTTGTACAAACTCTGTTCCAAAGGCACAGAGTCGAAAGTGAGTTCCGAAAGAGTCCTGATGGCAAATCTGCTTTCTTTTTTGGTTTTGTTTGTTTTAAAATATTATGTTCTAAAAGGACTTTCAAGACTATTGCTAGGAATCAGGGGCATACAGAATGAGGAGAGGAGGATCCTTGGTCAAATATGTTGGGAGAATGATTGACCTAAACAGTTAAACACCACAAGGCAGGACTTCCAGAGTCTTTCGGGTGCCGATGGGCACATAGACGGGGCCATTATTGTGCACCTTGTTCTTCAATGACTGAGTCAAAGTGACACAGCCAAGGCAGTGCTGCTTCCGAACCACCCGAGAGTGCTGGGAAAAGCCAGCGAATCCCAGCTGGTCCCAGCTCCTTCAACCCTGGCTACATGACCAGGAGCGGTAGACCTATCGCTGTAAGGCAGTTTCTTCACCTCTTAGGGGAAAATCCCACTCCAATCTCACAGAATATTCAAAGTGCCTGAGAGAGTGGCTGGTACATAGTCCAGTTCTCAAAGTGGTAACCCCCTCCCCTCTCCTTTTTGTGATCCTTTAGGAGACCCCTTCCATCCACTCCTTCAATATTTAACTCATTGCTTGGTCTACATGTGGTGAAAGTTGGTTCTGATGATAAAATTTCTCAGGATTAGGACTGTCTCTCAAGCACATCCCACATTTTGGGCTTGGGCTCCAGATCCCTGCTTCCTGTTCTTCCGCTGACATGCAGATGCCTTCTAACCCACCTCCCAGGAAAAATGCAAATAGTTCAGGAGCCTCTCCCTATGCTTAGCTAAATGCTTGGGCTATAGTAGATGTTCGATAAATATGAATGAATGAATGACTAATTCAGAACTAGCATTTCTGAGTGCCTCCCATTTGCCAAGCAGCACTCCAGGTGCTTTTCCATCTTACCTTTCCTGGCTAAACTTCCCACCCATCCTGCAAGGTAGATATTTTTATACCTGATTTACAAATTGAAAAACTGAGGTTTAAAGAGGGGGAGGGAACATCTGGTCAAGTTCACACAGATGATAAATCTGGACCTGGACTTCCAGATGTTGGTCTTTTCTTCTCACTCCAAATCCATTCACCAACACTCACCTCCTAATATGTATCTCTAAGCACCTATAAAAATGACCTAGGGTTATGAGGGAACATAAGGTTAAAGCCAGCATTTGAACTTGTATCTGTCTAATCCCATTATTTCCACTAGTCAGGATAGATGTGCCCCAGGGCCTTGTGGAGCGTGTTTCAGGAACTTCAGCTAGGACTTTCTCATTGGAGATCCTGCAGCTTCTGCCAGCTGTCCTTTCCAGAGCTTAGCCGCCCCCACACCCCAACCTTTGTGTGCTGGCAAGTTACTATCTGAGTGGGTTTGTGCCTGAGCTCCTTCAAAACAATGCCCTGCCAGTTTGGAAACAAGACCACAGCAAGCAGCGACCTTGGTTAGAACAAGTGTGGGCAAGCTATGAGCTGACTCCTGTTTCCACAACTTCTCTACCCACTGCTCCACTTCCCAGTTTATAGAGAGGTCAGGAGAGAGTTCTCAGAGCAGTCAGCAGTCAGGGGCACTGACAAGGAGGAGGTGGGAAGCCTCATCATAAACCCCTAGCAGCTCTTCCCCAGTCACCCAGCCTTCTCCACGGGCGGTGAGGCAGTATGGTCTGTTTAAGGGTACCGACTTGGGGTTTGGGCAGACCCAGGCTCAAGATTCTTTCACTTCCTTCCTGTGTGACGTCAGGGAAAAGTCTTAGCCTCTCTGAGCTTCAGTTTCCTTGCCTGTGACATAAAGATAATGACCCTTCTTTCATGGGATCATTGAAAGAACTAAATGCAATCAGTCCTGTAAAACACTTAACTCAGTGCTTGACATGAAACAGCCAGTCCCTGGCAGCTGGGCCAAACTGGCTTTCCCTGCTGGCAACCCTGAGAGTCTCTCAAGCTTAGAAAAGAGGATTCTAAATGGCGAAGAGCATTTATTCCTCCACTGACGTACTTGGAAGGTAGCAGGAAGTGATCTTGTAGTTAAGAGCACAAGCTTCTCTGTTGTGAGGCCCTGACTGGGCAAGTTACTTACAGTCTCTGTAGACATCAGTTTCTTCACCTGTAAAATTGGAATTATATTCACTTATTTTGCTTAATAGAGCTATAATTAATCAAACTGAAGTTAATAATAATAGAGGTGAGTTATTTACACTCACTGGCTCACTTCCTTACCCCCAATTCTCTCTCGGGAAGACTCCAGACTGCCTTTTGTCCTAACATTTCACTGAAACCTGTCTTGTCCATTTCACTGATACCTCCACATTGCCAAAGCCAACGGTCTCTTTCTTTTCTTTCTTTCTTTCTTTCTTTCTTTCTTTCTTTCTTTCTTTATTTATTTATTTTTAAATTACAGTTGATGTTCAATATTGTTTTGCATTAGTTTCAGGTGTACAGTATGGTGGTTGGACATTTACATAATTTACAAAGTGATCCCCTGATAAATCTAGTACCCACCTGGCCCCATACACAGTTATTACAACACTGTCGCCTGTATTCCCTGTGCCGTACTTTACGTCCCCATGACTGTTTTCTAACTACTATTTGTACTTCTTAGTCCCTCTACCTTTTTCATCTAGTCCCCCAACCCCCTCCCCTCTGACAACAGCCCTCAGTTTGTTCTTCGTGTCTGTGTTTGCTTCTGTTTTGTTTGTTCATTTACTTTGTTCTCTATCATTTCATGTGTAAATGAAATTAAGTGGTATTTGTCTTTCTCTGACTTATTTCACTTAGCATAAAACCATGTTGTCACAAATGGTAAAATTTCATCCTTTTTATGGTTGCGTAATATTCCATTGTGTGTGTGTGTGTGTGTGTGTGTGTGTGTGTGTGTGTGTGTGTGTGTATGCACCATATCTTCTTTATCAATGGCCACTTTTCAATTTCGGTGTCCATCTCTGACAGCTAATCACTCCTTTCTTTTTTCACTTCAATTTTGGAACACTACCCATTTCTGACTCTCCTCCTGTAGCACTCCACATTTCCTTGGCAGGTAAACTCATCCACCCTGTATTTACTTGTTGGAGGGTCACTCTCTTCTTAGTTCACTGCTGGGTGACCTCACAAATCCCATGGATCAAGTGTCACGCTGGTGGATTCTACAGTCCGTCCCCAGTGAAGAGCTCTCCTCTGAATGCCCGTTTACACACCCCGAGCTACTTTGGCCTGCACACGTGCGTGCCTAATCTATCCAACAAGCCTGGCAGACTGAACCTGCTTAACATAAGAACTCATCCTTTTGCCCCTATTTCTCCCTACTCCAGTTGTTTCTTCCTTGGGCTTCTCCACTTCCAAAAATGGTACCAATTGTTCAGGTGAGATACCTGAGGGTCTCATTGATTCTTCTCTCCATACCCCACATTCAGTCCATCAGTAAGTTCTACTGGGGATCCTCCAAAATGCACCCTAAATCTACTTCTCACCGCCCCATCAGTTCAGCGCCCCCATCTCTCACTTACCTCCTACAGTGGCTCCTGACCTCTCACTCCCACTTTCACTCTTGCCCACTCTCGTGGGTATGGTTTGTTTACCACATGGCAGCCAGAATTCTTTCTTTAAAAAGGAAATCAATCATAGTAGTCCCCTGTCAAAACTTGCCAATGGCATCCCATTGCAACCAAACTGAGATGGGGCCTTCCAAGGCCCCTTGTGCTCAGGCCACGGCCAGCCCTGCTGTTCTCACCTCCTTCCCCTCCTCCCTCTTTCCCTCGGCTTCAGCTGAAGCAGATCCCGATGTGATCCTGCTGCAGAGCTCTGCATTTCTGGTACTTTGGGCCAGGAATACTCCTTAAGGTGTACCTCCCTCATTTCATTCAGCTCAAATGTCTCCCTCCCTAAATTATTCTCTTTTCCCTCAAGTTACGCTAGCCTCTCACCATGCTTATTTTTCTACACAGTATTCATTCCCACCTAAGGTTTTATACATATATATGTATAATTGCTTGTTTGTTGTTCAAAGCCCTCCCTAAAATGATGAGAGGATGTGAACAGGGTCTTGTTCACCACTGTATCCCCAGTGCCTGGAAAAGTACTAAGCATGTAGAAGGCACTCAAATGTGCTAAATGAATGAATGGTAATTACCTGCCTCAAAGGGCTGATGTAAGAACTCAGTGCAATGGTGTGAGGAAAGCCCTTACTTAGCATGGTGCCCAGCACACAGTAGGACTTCAATAAATGTTAGCTATCACCATTATGTAACAAATCCTCTTAGAATGAGGACATTCTTAACAATCGCCACAGACACCACACCTTTCAGATGGGGGGCTCTGTAGTCACTCAGAGACCCTGTGGGCAAGGCCCCCCGTGGGGCTGCGTGTGCTGGGCCTCCATTCTAAGGGACCACAGGGTCCCTCTTATCAGATGTTTGTGTTTAGACTCTGAAGGGGGCAAATAACTCCAGTTCCTTTGACAACATTTAGGGCCCTGCCACCATTTTATTATGTGAGCAAACATCTGATAGCTGAGGAGCCCGTCCCTAATGACAGGTCATAGAATCTCGCTGGCGTCTCCTTATCTGCCCTCTTGTTTGCTCTTCTATTGAGACCTGCAAGGTCACAAGCCATTTCTCTCTCCTCCACCTGAAATCTGAAAATTGGAAAAAAGGCTGATAGTGGGAAGTAAAGAGACGTGAGAGTGGGGGTGGGTGTAGGACGGAAGAGGAGGCAAAGGGTATCGGAGGACCCTGATCAGGGCCTCAAGAATTTAAAAGGGACAGAAACCTGCCTCGTCATATGAATGTACAGCTCCCTCCCACTGTGAAGGGCACGCACGTCCTGGGGCTTCTTGTGCAGTGGCCTCAATGAGAACAGTCATGCTGGGGACTGGTCTGAGTACTTCATGTGTGTGGGCCCATCTAATCCCTCAACAACCTCCGTTTTATAGGTGAAGAAACTGAGCCACAGAGAAAGTAACTAAGAGCTCAGAGCTAGTAGAAGGCTGCTAACCTCAGAGCATCTTAGGAAGAACACGTACTGGGAAGGCACCCAGAACAGGTTCCAATCTGGCTCCACACCCTCATGATCCTGAAATCTTGGACAATCCACAGCCTCCCCTTAAACCTGTTTTTCTAATCTGTGAAATAAACTCGATGGAAACCTCACATAGGGTTACGGTTGGAAGGAATGATTAATGAAATGATGATGGGATGGCAGGCCTGAACTAATAGTGGTAGGTGCGTGTGTATGTATGTGTGTGTGTTTGAGGGGGCATCTTGAGAGAATAAGCCACTAAACCAAAAGGCAGAAGCTTCCCCTGAGATGCCAACAAAAGTGAGAAGGAAGGAGACAGAGGGAAACAAAAAAAGGGCTCCTCGGAAGGAAACGAAGAGGAGTGATGTCCCATGACAGCTGAGATGAATGAAGCCCAGGGCTCTGGAAGGGAGTCTGTCTGCCCCTGATGGGGGTGTGGCTCCTCTCAGAGGCTTTCTCATCTGTGCTGGGGTCTCTCCCCACCTCCCCAGCCCACCGGAAAAGTCTGGCATCAGAGACCTTCAGCCTTTGGATTTCTTTCCTGATCCTCCACGTTCCTTGTCCCAATAGTAACAAACCTTAGAAAGCACTTTGCAGTTTCCCATGTTCCTTCCCCGATACATCATTGGAGTAAGTGCTGGTTTACTCCTGTGTGTTATGGCCTTGAGGCTCCAAGTAGATCAGCAACATCAGCACATCCTGGGAGCTTATTAGAAATGCAGATGCTCAGGCCAGCCCAGGCCCACTGACTCAGAATCTCCATTTTAACAGGATCTCTGGTACTCATAGGTCCATTAAAGTTTGGGAACCAGTGGTCTTGGAAACTCTGCTCTTAGAGGTCTCACTTCCACGAGAGGCAAGAGCTGCCCATCCAGCTGCTGTTGCAACCACACTGAGCACTTTATAAACACCACTCTCACAGAAAGAGGAGCCCAAGTTCAGGATAAAGTTCAGCGAGTAAATGACTATGTCAAGGTCTGCAGCAATTCTCTTCTCTCTTCTGAAGTGGCTGGAAAAGTCAGCTGGCAGGTTTTGCTAAAGGAAGTGTGCTTCAGGAGAAGCACTGCAGACCTGAGCAGGTGTTTGAACCCCAGCCCTCCACTCCCAGCTTTTTGCTGGCCAACTTGGGTCCCAGCTCCCCTAGAGAAGCCAAACCAATGGCCTGTGTCCCTGCCAATCGCACACAGCTAAGCTCTCTCTCCTTTCTCTCTGCAGTGTCCTCTTCAAGCCTGGTGATGCCCACACACCATTCACTTTGTGTGCAGCAGCAAGGGTCCTATTTTCCACACTGTTGTCACTCTCCGGGCAGCTGTCACGGAAAAGCCCAGTGACCTGACAAGCACCTGCAAGAGGTCCCTGCTTACCTGATGTCCTGCTGGTACCTCGGACAATCCATTCTCAGGAGATGCAGCCCGAAGCCCAGCTTCCCTTCTATGCAGTATTGTCACGATGCTTCTCCCAAGATGTCAAGTCCTCCCATCTGTCCTGGAGGTGGGAGACAAGAAACCGCGGGAGAGGAAGAGAGAAAGCCGTAGAGTCTACGTTGTAGAGTCTACGTCATGCTTCTTCGTCGAACAAACTGATGTGAAAACTTGAATCTGTTACTCAGCCGAGGAGAGGAGAACACGTGCTGTTGAACTGAGCCAAACACACTGTAAATACCCGCTCTCTCCCCTCTCCCCCTCCCAACCGATCTTCAGATTTCTTTTAAAGAAGTAAATTTGTCCAATGGGTGTAAACTATAAACTACTGTAATTAAGTGCAATTTCCCCGCCTCTTCCTCTCCCCTCTGTCATGTATATAGTACAAAAGTGTCTATTAGTTTTCTTTGTAAAGGTCAGAGTTGAATTTTCAAAGTAATTTGCCCCTTTTCCCTTCCCCTGTGGAGAAAGATCCTAAGTCAGAAGTGACACCCTTGCCCCCTCCCTCAGACCTGGACACACACAGGGATGCTGTATATTTTGGACTGACTGCCAGTGAACTCCAATCTCCTGATATTAAGCCACACCTCTGGATCCCTGGAGGGGCCGAACATAGTGTCAGGGGAATGTCCTAGCTTCTTGTGGGGCTGGGGGGTTCAGCCAATGCACCCCCAAGAAACTCCAAGGCAGGGAAACTGGCTGTTTGATAGCAGAAGAAAAAGTTGTCCTTCCAGAAAGCCTCCCATTAAAACTATTTTATCAATGCCCTGAGTCTCATATTTCTGTCTCTGATATTTCCACTGCCACCGTTCTGCCAAGGACCCTGAGCCCCTGCCTCCTTGGAATTTTCCACTTACTCTGCTGGGCTCCCTGCTGCATGTCCCCACGTCGCTGTGTGGTCTTTACTGCCGAGGTAAGGAGAGCTGGTTCTCCCAGCCGGTCTCCATAAGTCCATCAGAGAGGATCTGCCAGAGCAGGAGCAACACCTTTCTCTTTTCTGCAACTCGCAGGAGTCAAGTGATAGAGCCAATTCTTGGACTGTGGTCAAAGGAACAGATAAAAAGCAGGAAGAAGGGAAACCCTGGGGGTCACTCTTTCAACCTTCTGTAGGGCTGTCAGTCATAGGAGAGTGGGCTCCTGTGGGTGTCACCTACTGCTTGTGTTTCCCTTCTAGTGGGGATGCTAATGGATACAAATAGTCCAAAAGGGGAACAGCTAAAGGCCTGGACACTCTGCCAGCAGGGACTTTGCTATAATAAATAATTGTGTTGACTCAGGAAGAAGGAAAATGGACCTGTCCTCTTGGCTGTCTCCTCTTTCGTGCAGCATAGTCTACCAGCATTTCTCACTTCTAATGGTTACGTGCTTCAAAACAGCGTTTCCCGGTCAATGTGTAGGCAAGGGAATTGTGCTGAGCAGGCCTCAAGCAATAGGTTTTTCCAAATCTCAGTGTAGTGGAAGGTGCAATTCTCATGAGTCAGGCGAATTTACTGAGTACCTACTATGTGCTCAGGGCAAGGATGGATGAATATGGAAATGTTTTCCTCCTTTGGTGTCTGCCTCCTCTACACAATGTACTTTTGGCTGAAGTAGTCAAGAGCAAACTCATGGTTGGGTTGAGATGGCTGAGGCCAAAGCCGAGCACCAAGTGTTGAGAGAGGTCAAAATCCCTGTCACTAATTGAGATGGTCTGTGAATTCCAGAAAGAGGAAGGGGATATAGGGGTCCCATTCCTGGATTCAAGTTGTTTCTGAAACAGCAAGTATCTGTATTTGATAGATTTAAGATCTTGCATTGTGGTGATAACTCTTGAGAATTCAGAAAGTCTTATTCATCCAAAAGTTCATGTAGGCAGAGGTGGGAGTGGTGGGGAGGGAGAGTGAGTGGGCTGGGGAAGTCTTTAGGGCTTTTCCCAACCAAATCCTATGTGAACAAAAACATGTAGAAGGTGACCCCGTCAACTGAAAGTCCCCAAGAAGGTTAGCACCTCCCTTCTAAAGCAAACTGGGACCCATTGGTGTAGCCACTATGAAAAACAGTATGGAGGTTCTTCGAAAAATTCAAAATAAAACTACCTTATGACCCACCAATTCCATTTCTGGGTCTTTATCTGAAGAGCTCCAAAACACTGATTCGAAAAGACATATGCATCTCTATATTCATTGCAGCATTGTTTATAATAGTCAATATACGGGAGCAACCTATGCGTCCATCCATAGACAATTGGATAAAGAAGATGTGGTACTTACATACAATGGAATATTATTCGGCCATGAAAAGAGTGAAATTTTACCATTTGTGGCAACTCGGATGGTCCTAGAGAGTATTATGCTAAGTGAAATAAGTCAGAAAAGCACAAGTACCACATGATTTCACTTGTGTGTGGATGAAATCTAAAGAACAAACTTAAAACAGAAACAGACTCCTAGAAACAATGGTTGCCAGATGGAAGGTGGGTTGGGGTGATGGGTAAAAAAGGTGGAGGGGTTAGGAAGTACACATAAGAGTTACAAAACAGTCACAAAGATGTGTGATACAGCATAGAGAACATAGTCAATAATACTGTAATAACTATGTATAGGGCCTGGTGGGTATTGGACTTAACAGGGGAGTCACGTTGTAAGTTATATGTCTAACCACTGTGCTTCACACCTGAAACTAATATAATATTGAATATCAACTGTACTTGGAAAAGAAATAAATAAAACAGGGACCTCCCTCCACTGGCTCTAAAAGGGGCAAGGAGGCCCACTGGGAGTGGGTGCAGGTGGGAATTACCCACTCTGCAGATTTCATTCACAACTAAAACCCGCCATACCTTCCTCTAGCACCTACGCACCAAATTTCCACGGTCTGTCTTCAGACCCCAAGCCCAGTCAACAGACAGATGGTCCCATTTACACTATGCCCCGCTGTCTCTAGGGTGAGCTCTAGGGAAGGCTGATCTCATTTTAACATCCATGGATAAGAGATAAAACTAGGAATGAAAACCTGCCTTAAAATGGATTAAACTTGTCTATGCCAAACAGTGGATTATTCTCCCTCAAGGCAGAGATAACCTGAGTAGTAGGTGCTGAATTCAGGTGGATAAAAACACAATGCAGACAGCCAGGGAATGTGAGCTCTTGACCGCCAGTTGGGGGCAGGTCTTTGGTATTCATTTTGGAGCCAGAATAACTTGATCAGAATCTCTACGCCCACCTCCTAACCCTGTACTCTTTGTCCTCCTACATAAAGTTGGGTGATAACATAGCACCTACTGTATAAGGTTGTTTGAGGAGTGAGTTAATATATGTTAAGTGCTTAGCAGTCTGCCTGGTATATTGTTGAGTGCTGGTGTTCATACTCTTTCACCCCAGAAGGCCTTCTCATGTAGTCTTCTAGATCTGGTTGATATTTCCAGATAACCACATTGCAAATTTCATGCTTGGTAAAGAAAACTGCCAATAATTGGTTAAATGATTTTGTTCATTTCTGTGTGTGTGGCAAATCCAGGAGTGAACCAAAAATGAGTCAGGGAAAGGAAATCTGAGGACAGAGAAAAGTTTTGTCTCCATAGGGAAAGAAGAAGGTAGAATGAGGTGATTTTGCAATGAGTGCGAGGGCCGCAGAGAGCCAGGAGGCCGGGACTAAAGGGGGCTGCGTGCTCCTAAAGGTGGGTGGAAGGGGGGCCATGGAGGAGGAGTGCAGGGAGCTAGTGGGTCAGGGGGACAGAAGCGAAAGTGAACTTCTTCACAAGGGAAATCCGGGCAAAGGTGTCACCTTTGAATGAGGAATTAATTCAAACAAACACCATTGAAATCTGCTCTGGAAAATAAGACATTGCCAATAATCAACCCCACAGTGGCACACGTCATGTCCATGTGTTAACACTTCAAACATGTCCCAATTACGTCAAACAGGCTGAATATTCATTTCTCTCTCTCCCTCTCTCCCTCTCTCTCAGGTCATTCTGGCTGGGCAAATACTAGATTGCCAGCCAAGATTTATACCATGACTGTAGATTTAACAAATGAATCTTTGGAGCATGCAGAACTCCACACGCACCTGATGACCACTCTTTCCTGGGTGTGTGTCAAGTGCTACGTGCAGGAACGTTGAGGAAACACTAGGGGAGAAAGAGCAGAGCAGACATGAGGGGCGACGTGAAAAGCAGGAATCACCAAAGCAGGTTTCCTGCATATGCGTGTTTATGCCAACATCACGCAATATCAATAAATACAAGATATTTCTTCACTGTTTCCACATATTTAATTTTCTTTTACCAGATACATACTGTTATGTCCCCAAAAGGTAGATTTCTTTCCTGTGTCCTATTGTCCAGACACGTTTAATAAGCCAGTTATATTAAATTACTCCCAATTAATTATGGAAAGGATAAAAAAGATAAAGCTAATTTTTTATTTCATTTTTCAAGTATATTTTATTGACTATGCTATTACAGTTGTCCCATTTTTTTCTCCCCTTTATTCCCCTCCGCCCTGCCCCCCCACCAGCATTTCCCCCCACCTTAGCTCATGTCCGTGGGTCATAGAGTAAAATGACAACAAACTCACAGCTATCCACAACTGAACCTTAAAAAAAAAAGCTAGTTTTTTAAAAGACAAAAAAAATAATCCCACACTATGGAAAGCAGGCCTGATTTCCTGAGTTATTATAAGACCTTCTGTGTGTCTTTTTTTAAATTATATTTTATTGATTATGCTATTACAGTTGTCCTGATTTTTTTCCCCCTTTGTACCCCTCCACCCTGCACTCCCCACTCCCTCAGGTAATTCCCCACCATTGTCCATGTCCATGGGTCATGCATATAAGTTATTTGGCTACTCTGAAGAACTTATACTGTACTTTACATCCCCATGGCTATTCTGTAATTATCTATTTGTACTTCTTAATCCCCTCACCTTTTTACCCATTTCCCCACACTCCTCTTTCATCTGGCAACCATCAAAATGCTCTATGTATCCATGATTCTGTCTCTGCTCTTCTTGTTTGCTTAGTTTGTTAATTATACATTCAATTGTTGATAGATATGTATTTTTTGCCATTTTATTGTTCATAGTTTTTTTTTTAAAAGATTTTATTTTTTTAGAGAGCAGGGAAGGGAGGGAGAAAGAGATGGAGAGAAACATCAATGGGTGGTTGTCTCTTGCACACCCACAACTGGGGACCTGGTCCACAACCCAGGCCTGTGCCCTGACTGGGAATTGAACTGTTGACCCTTTGGTTCACAGGCTTGCACTCAATCCACTGAGCCACCCCAGCCATGGATATTGTTCATAGTTTTGATCTTTTTCTTAAATAAGTCCCTTTAACATTTCATATAGTAATGGCTTGGGGATGATGAACTCCTTTAGTTTTTTCTTGTCTGGGAAGCTCTTTATCTGCACTTCAATTCTAAATGAAAGCTTTGCTGAGTACAGCAATCTTGGCTGTAGGTCCCTGCTTTTCATGACTTCAAATATTTCTTGCCAGCCCCTTCTAGCCTGCAAAGTTTCTTTTGAGAAATCAGCTGACAGTCTTATAGGAACTCCCCTGTAGGGGAACTTCTTTTCTTTTGCTTCTTTTAAGATTCTCTCTTTATCTTTAACCTTTGGCATTTTAATTATGATGTGTCTTGGAATGAGCCTCTTTGCATCCATCTTGTTTGGGACTCTTGTGCTTCCTGGGCTTGCATGTCTATTTCCTTCACCAAAGGAAAGTTTTTGGAAGTTTTCTTTCATTATTTTTTTCAAATAGACTTCCAATATCTTGATCGCTCTCTTCTTCTCCTGGCACCCCTGTGACACGAATATTGGAACTCTTGAAGTTGTCCCAGAGGCTGCTTATACTATCCTCAGTTTTTTGGATTCTTTTTTCTTCTTATTGTTCTGATGGGTTGTTTTTTGCTTTTTTATATTCCATATCACTGATTTGATTCTCAGCTTCACCTACTGTACTGTTGTTTCGCTATAAATTGTTCTTTATTTTAATTAATGTACCCTTCATTTCTGACTGGATATTTTTTATGCGGCTGAGGTCTTCATTAAGTTTCTTGAGCATTCCTATAACCAGTGTTTTGAACTCTGCATCTAAGAGATTGCTTATCTCCATTTTGTGTAGTTCTTTTTCTGGAGTTTCGATCTGTTCTTTCGTTTGGGCCATGCTTCTTTGTCTCCTCATTTTGGCAGACTCCCTGTGTTTGTTTCTATGTATTATGAAAAGCTGCTTTGACTCTGTATCTTGGTAGTGTGGCCTAATATAGCAGGTGTCCTATAGCATCCAGTGGCACAGGCTCCCCTGTCACTCAAGTTGGGTACTCGAGGTGTGCCCTTCATGTTGGCTGAGTATACCAACTTTTTGTAGTTGAGCCTTGGTTGCTGTTGGCAGATCAATGGGAGGGATTTACCCAGGCCCGTCAGCTGTGAACTGGCTGTGAGGGAGAAAGACAATAAATTGTGTAGGTGTGTGAGCATGCGTGTGGAAAGGGGATGCTGGTGATGGGGTTAGTCATTTGAAAGCAGGTAGCCAAGGAAGGCTCCTGAGAAAAAGATTTCCAAGATCACTGAGGTTACCAAGGGAGTGAATCATGTGGACACTTGGGAGGAGAGCATCCCAGGCTGAAGGAACAGCCAGTACAGAGGCCCTATGGCAGAAAAGCAGGGAGACTAGAGTAGCTAGAGCAGAGTGAGAGGGGGGGTGGTAGGTCAGGGAGGCGTGCAGAGTGCTGGGCATGATGACGAACGACATAGGGCCTTGTCACCATTTGTAAGGAGTGCTGTAAACTGGGTTTTAGTCTGAGGGTTTGAGGGCACCAGGATTTCCTGATGGTTTAGATGTGGAATGTAAGAAAGAGAAGCATCAAAGATGATTCCAAGGTTTTGGGCCTGAACAAAGTAGGAAGCAGAAGCTGATGTTGTAGGAAATGAAAAAGAATATTGCCTGAACATAGATTCTATCTCAGTTATTTTTTAAAGTGGTACTTTAGGGAAGCATCTTGGTAGTATGTGATGCTGTGAGGTCTGCTATTATCATATCTCTGATACGATATCAGGGCTCTCCAGGTGGCAAGAACATGACATTTAATCACTCCTCCAACAACTGTTTAGTGAGTGCTTATTTATGCTACATGCTCTTCTAGCGTGGGGAGAAAAGCAGTTTTTAAAGTGTCACTTTGTCTGTGGAGCTTACTTTCAATAGGGAAGGAACCAACAATAACTAAACAAATACACACTGTGCCAAATGTTGATAGGTACTAGAAAGAAATACAAAACAGAGAAAGGGCACAAAGGGCAGGAGGAGGTAGATTCATTTTTGGTAGGGGGAATCTCTACACCCTTGCTTTCCAAAGCTGTATTTCTGTGGGGCATCCAGACTAAAAAGATACAAGAGCGTATACTTCTGAATCACCTACACTAGTGGTAAAAAACCTATTCCCTGTGCTGCCTCCTTTTCTAGGAGAGTGTATTCATTTCCTGTGGCCACTGTAACAAATACTGCAAACTGGAAGTCCAAAATCAGTATCACTGGGCCAAAACCAAGGTGCTGGCAGGCTGTCTCCCTAGAGGTTATAGAGGAGGATCTGTTCCTTGCTTCCTCCAGCTTCTGCTGGTGGCCAGGCTCCCCGGCTCGTGGCCACGTCACTCCTGTCCCTGGCTCCAGGGTCACATTGCTTCCTCTTCTCTAACAAATCTGCCTCTTCCTCCTCCTCCTCAGCATACATGTGATTACATTTAGGGCCCACCTGTATTATCTAGGATAATCTTCCTTAATCACATCTACAAAGACTCTTTCCTTTTAAGGTGACATTTACAGTGTCCAAGGATTAGGGTCATCACATACAGAGACTAATATGGAGCCTAATACAGACACTTTACCACACACAATGAAAACAGAACTTAAGGTGATCATTTCTTTTATACCACCTTTCCGATTATAATTCATCATGACATTTCTAAAATAGGTTGTCTCACCTTGTATAAGAAACATGGGTGGTCACAAGAAAGATGCTCGTTTCTTAATCTTTGTGAAATCTACTTTCATCTGGAGCCACCCTTTGGAGAAGCTTGACTCAATACGTGAAAACCTTAAACATGTTGCTCATATTTGTATCATGGAAACAAAACAATAGGCTGCTGCTGTCATTAGGGTTAACCATTCATCCACCCCTTTGTTCATCTAGTAAATATTTACTGCTACTGTCTAGAATTATGGGTAAGAACCCCAGCTGAGGGGTCAGGAAAATCCGGGTTCAAATCCTGGCTCTACCACTTATTAGCTGTGTGATCTTGGGAAAGCTACTTAACATTTCTGAGTCTGTTTCCTTATGTGTTTCCTAAATAGGATGAAATGAGAAACAGCGTACATAAAGCCCTTTGCCTGCTACATAAGAAAATGCTCAATAATTGTTAGTGATGAGCCCCAGTCCTTCCGTGACTACAACATGAGAGAACATGATGGCTCACCCCTACGGTCGCCAAATGTCTTCCCCCCAGCTAGATGTAAGTTCTGGGAGAGCAGGGACTTGATGTGGTATTTACTGTTTTGCTTCTGGCATCTGGTACCTGGCACATATTATGCACTCAGTTACTATTTTTTTGAATGAATGAATGTGTGTACGTATGTCACAGAGTTCACTAGTTTCATCTCCGGAAATGCATACCTAACACCACCACCACTCTCTGGGGCCTACCAAGCTTCAAAGGAAGGAACAAGTAGTTGTTTATTATGTATTTCCCCTTTAAAAATGTGGATAAGGAGAAAGGGAAGATATAAAAATGGAGGTCCTACATAATGCTACGGTGTAGTCCAATTATAATTCATCATGTAGTGTAGTCCAAGGATTATGTAGACCAGCTCAGAGCCCATTCTGGCTTCTGAGTTGCCCCTCAATAAAGAATACCAACAATTACAAAAAACATAAAAACAACAAAAAAAAACCCACTTCCATGTACTTGTGGGTTTGATCTCTATACCTCAGCTGCAAATATTCCCATCATCCACAGAAAGATGACCAGATTGCAAACTTCTCAAGACACGAAACCCTAAGTTATGTTTCTCTTTGCCAGCCTGATCCAGGTCTTCATTCCTTTGATTGTACTTTTTGTACATTTTCAAACTGCAAAGCATCTAAGACACATAATAGATGCCCATTTACTCATTCATTCAACAAACCTGTTCCGTGCATGGACTTTGAGGCCCACATTGTACTGGGTGCTGGGGTTTTAGATGCCCTGCAGAAGGTCCCAGATTGGCTGGGGAGACAGATAAATTAACAAGTGATTGCATTGCAGCCATTACCAGCATGGGTCAGTTGGCTGAGCATCATCCCACAAGTTGTCTCACAAGGTGAAAGATCGCCAGTTCGGTTCCTAGTCAGGCCACATGCCTGGGTTGCAGGCCTAGTCCCCAGTTGTGGCGCATGTGAGAGGCAACTGATCAATGTTTCTCTCACACATTGATGTTTCTCTCTCTCTTTCTCATTCCCTTCCCCTCTCTCTAAAAATAAATAAACAAAAATCTTAAAAAAAATAAGTGATTGCAATACAGTGTGTGGGTGTCAGGAGGTAGAGTGATAGGACAATAGAGGATATTCTATTTGGGTAGAAATCAGCAAAGTTTTCTTGGAAGCCACTTGAGCTCCATTATGAAGAATGAGTGACAGTTTGACAAGCAGATGAGGAGACATTTTAGGCTGGAGGACCACAAAATGCAAAGTGAGGGTCCAAATCAGTGTGCTCCTGGTAGTGTTTTGGCCCACAGCTTGCTGTCTTCTGCATGCCCAAGACCTCACCTGACCTTCCCTTACCCTGGCTGTGTAAATCATGATCTGACGCAGTGAAATATGTTCTCCAGGCTACAGGGTCCTCAGGTCAAGGTAATGGGTCATTAGCCAGCCAGTGCCTCCGAGTAGTGAACCAGGGCCTGAGAAGCAAGTACATGGGCCCTACACCTCAGATGAGCAAGAGTAAGGCATGGAGTAAGACATGTGATGTTTACGTTCACAAACTGCAAAGCCACTAGTTTACAAAGTGTCATTACATCCATCTGCAGGTGGAAGGTAATTTTCCTGTTACTCAGGGGCTCCTGATCGGGCTCTGATTGGTCTCTGGAGCATTGTTTTACGGCCCAGAGCCAGGCAGCACTGGATAGGAGATGTGGTTTGCTGGGCAGAAGTTTACAGGGCAGGAAATTGCTTCACTGGGCACAACCATTCATAAGAAACACCTCTGGGAAAAGGAGACCAAGCTCCTGGCAGGTCTGGCCTTGGCCACTTGTTTACATCAGCAACAACCCATGTTCCTGGTTACACAATGTGACAACGTCACTTTGAATGGGGATCTTTGCTCCTTGGAGGAATAAACACATTCCTCACTCGCAATGGAATTAGCAGACCTCACAGACTTGTCAGTGACCCTCCTGGAGGCCGTAATGTCATAGGAAGGTGACTGTAAACATAGTTGCTGTATAACTTATTCCAAATTCGGTTGAATTTTCCTTTATTTTGCAGTACAGCCCCAGATGAAGATACTCTAAAGGTGCAAGGTGGAAAAGGGTGACACTCCTTTGTCAGGCAGTTGCCAAAGCCATGCTAGGTTTCTTAGGTACAATCTAGTCAGTGGGTTAGGGGTCATTGGTCAGTCTTTGAGGAGGAGGGGGCAGGGCTGTGGGTTGTTTGGATGCATTCCAAAGCCCACGCTTCCATTGTCCCACCAGCTCTTAGCTGAGTTCTAGAGTCCAGACTTTCTAACACTAGAGCCATCAGATCTGCTCATATCGTGAGGAGTGAAGATAAAGGGCAGTGGCCGGAGTCTCCAGAACCATGGGGGTCTGTCCGTCTGGGGAGTTACTGGAGGCCTCCAGCCCGGCACCGTTCAGCAGAATCAAGTCACACCCCAGGCCCCACTCTTCCCCACATCCTCTGTAAACCCCACCTCAGTCCCTTCCTGGCCAGGTGAGCTTCAGTGGGCTGCTTCACCTGTCTAAGGTCTTAGGTTCTGTATCTGAAGTATGGGAGAATCATGCTGATTCATGTCACAGCTCAAATGTGGGGATTCAATGAAACCCTGAATCTCCTAATTCTCGAGTGTGTTTGCACATTCAAGGTTTGATGCACCATCTCTGGGGGCAGTTGGGCAGGTAAGGGGAACTTGGAGGGGACTTTTATTATATGGTTGTTTTTTTTTTTAACTTTCTGTGAGTTGTTGCAGGCAATTCACCATGGCCCCCAAACTTAGTTCAGGACCTACTAACTGTGTAGTTAGGCTTTTGGGCAGAACTTCGAGGGGCAGGAGCAGTAAGTGGCAGAAGGCCCTGGGCTTGCCCCGTCTAAGCTTGTGTTACTGGCTTCCCTGGAGACCATTTGCAAGGACAAAACTTAGCCAAGGACACTTTAGATAACTTTAGATAACTTAGCCAAGGACACTTTAGTTCAGTCAGTACCCGCTGTATTTGTTGTTTTCAGCTGCCCTCAGGGTCTCAGGCTCACTGCGGGCCCCTTTCCAGGCCCCTTCCCTGTGAAGGAGATGACAAAGTGCCTGGAGCCACTGCCCCCAGGTGTTTGGAAAATAGTGTTACTGGCCATCTGATATCCAAATCTTGCTGGAGGGGCCAGGATCAGCCCAGACGTGCAGCGATGGTCCCTGGGGTCAGACTAGAGGAGGGTGTGGCCAGGGCAGCCTAGGACAGACCTAAGAGAGTGTTTTGGGATTGAGGATGTTTTCTGTACAAACATGTCAGAGGCCTCCTTTGAGGTGGTACCCCGAAGTGTGGTGCATATATTGGGTCTGATGTCCTAAAAGGCATGCTTTTCAAACCCATAGAACAGTGAACCAGGGCTAAAAGAAGCCACAGGAGAAATTTTATTCCTGGAGCATCAATTTTATTCAGAAACAAGTAATTCTAACTGCCTTTTTATTTTTAGATTTTTAAATTATTTTATCTTTAGAGGAGAAGGGAAGGAGAGAGGGAGAGAAATATCAATGTGTGGTTGCCTCTCATGTGTCCCCTGATGGGAACTGGCCTGCAACCCAGGCATGTGCCCTGACTGGGAATCGAACCACGATCCTTTGGTTCTCAGGCCTGTGCTCAGTCCACTGAGCTACACCAGCTAGGGCTAACTGCCTTTTTATATGAAAGCAAATCAATAGATCATGGTAGAAAATACAAAATTTACATGCATTTTTAAAATAAAATATGGGGTTTCAAAGAAATATCCTGTTTGCAGTGATCTGAAATCCTAGGCCCCTTGAACAGTACTATGAACAGAACTGTGAACAGTACTTCAGTAGGAAAGTTTCAGAAGCACTCACTTAAAAGAGCCATGCAGAAAAATGTCACCATTGACAGCGCCCCATTGGCCATGCACGCTGCTAGACCCCGTCCGTGCAGTGAAGGCCCCTCAATGAGACCATGGCATTGGGAAAGCAGCAGCCCCTCACATCATCTGGGCTGACTCTGGGACCCCAAGAGGTCAACTTGCTGTCCTTCTCCCACGTTCTCTGAGATATAAGTGTCCCATCCTAGAGAAAGACTTGTGGCCCTGTTATTTTCTGTATTCCTGACGGCCAGTGCAACATTTAGCACAGATGAGACACTCAGTGAAGGTGTGTTGGGATGAACTGAGCTCCAGACAAATGCCCCCCCCCACTTTAAAGATTTTATTTATTTATTTATTTTTAGACAGAGGAGAAAGGAGGGAAAAAGAGAAATATCAATGTGTGGTTGCCCCGCAAGTACCCCCTATTGGGGACCTAGCCTGCAACCCAGGCATATGCCCGGACTGGAAATTGACCAGCGACCCTTTAGTTCGCAGGCTGGGGCTCAGTCCGCCAAGCCACACCAGCCAGATAATGCCTCTCTCTCTCGAGGGCAGCGGCAGCTCTGGACTCAAATCCACAGGCAACCCAACCAAACAGCATGGACACTGCCAACAAGTGCAGTTCCACTTGGGAACCAGTGGTGGCAATTTTTACTTGACCCCCAAGGCTATTTCCAAGGGCAAAGGGTTGGGAAATTCTTCCCAAGTAGAGAATATATATACATATATATATATATTTATATTTATATTTACTTTTATTCACACTATGGAGACCAAGCCACTGAGCCACATAGGGCAAGTTAACAGCTCTACTCTGGAATACTCAGAGATGAGCAGTGAATGACCATCTGGCTCTGGGTATATATGCAGTAAGTTTACTCTGACCATTGCTTCCTCTGACGTCCTGCCAAGTGCAGCTTCTCTGGTCTCCCCAACTCCAGTGTAAGTCCCTGAAAGTTGGAGCGATGTCTAATTAATTCATCTTTGTACCTCCTACCACTTAGCAGAATACTGCACAGAGGACACCCCCAAAAATATTTGCCAAGGATGAGTATGCCAGCATTCACATAAGTCCTTTGCTAAATATTTATGTTCTGTACAGTCTGCTAGGCAGAGGGGTTCAATGAGGAATAAGAAACAAGTTCTTCCTTCAAAGAGCTCGTGCTTAGTAGGGAAGGCTAGTATGGAACGTACCCATTGCATGACAGAGGAAAGCTCAGAGGCAGCACCAGGGCCCTCCCAGACAATGCAGGTGATGCCTGCCCACTAGCCAGGGGACTCAGTAGATAAAGTAAGGCCTTCTAAAGCCATTGAGGTAGGCTCAGCCTCCCACAGCTGAAGTCATGGGGGACCAACAGGAGGATCAGCTTCAATGGGATGGGGGTGGTTTTACAATCACAGGAATGTCCAGAGCGGGTGGGTGGAAGGGTGACCTCCCCATCACCCTGCAGGAAAGTGAGGCCAGGCTAGCACCTGTTGAGACAGGTAACTCCATTTGCCCATTGTCCCATGTTTGCAGAGGAGGAGCAGTGAACTCCAAGGAGTAAGAGGGGATGGGTCACAACCAGGTGAGTCTCCTTTTGGTGGCACCGCAAGCATTAGCACTGAGATAGAGCAGCTGTCCTGGAAGGATTTATAACTCCCTATTTCAAGGTCTTATCGTAAATAGGCTCTTTCTCAATCGCAGCATGTCAGGGGTAGGGGGAGTAGACAGGTAGGGACGGACTAGAGAACAGTGCTGGGGGTGGGGGTGAGAACCTAGTAGAAAAGTGCACACTTGGTTGTAGCAGATAAAGGAGTTTAGGCGTGGGAGCGGCGTGGAGAGAGGCATGTGGAGCTGTTCATGGCTAATGTTGTATGGGACATTGAACTGGTTAATTATAATGCTTTATTTCTTACCTAATTCCCTATGGCCAGGCCCAAAAGGTCACAAACATGATTTGGAATATAGTGATATCCTGAGGCAAGCTCGGAGAGCCAGCCCAGTGGGAAGCATTGTTGTACCCAGGCTTCTGTTCTCTAGAAGTTTCTCCCCGACCCTTAGGGTTCCTCACCCAGATTGCTTGGGGGAAGGAGACAGTATTTCTGATCTACCTGTAGCTTCCAACTCAGACACACAGCAGAGCTGTCCCTGCAGAAAGGCAAACTGCTTTGCTGGTGGGTGGGAGGGGAGGGCAGGTGGGTGTAGGAGGCAGGGAGGCAGTTGGTGGAGCATGAGGAGGGAGGAGGAACTCTGCAAGTGGGAACCTCAGGCCCATGGCTGCTAAAGGCACCAGTGCCACCTTTGGATGCCTCTCTCCCCCTTCCGGTCTTCCCTTGACATCTGTTCTTACCTGATGTCACCTGAATAAAAACAGGTGCCCACGGGAAACAGGACACCTGCAGTTTGCCCTGGACCACACCCTAGGAGGCCACCTTGGAGGGAGGGCACTAGGTGTTTCCTTCCACTGCATCCCTGTCCCAGGCTTTTCTGGACTCAGCCTTGTCTGCATTCTGCTCCTTAGGTGAGGCTGGAGGCTCAGCAGGAGTTGAAAGATGTCCCTCAAAAGCCCCCACAGCATGCCTCCCTCCTTCCACTTTGCTTCTCGCTTCTCAGGAGACATCAAACACCCCAGGCCCAGGCTGACTGGCCCAGTTAACAAACACAGCCAGGCTTGGGGGAGGCTTATAGGCCTCTCCTCAGTCTCCCAACTCCAACCTGAGCAAATCCCCCTGGGACTTCAAAGCCAGCTGCTTGTTTGCCTGGCCACAGAGCAGCAACAATGCTTTCCCTTTAACCTAAGAAAGCATCCCTGACAGAGGACTGCTGGCCAGGCCCAAACAGAGCACAGGATTCTGCCTAGGGGCTGTGAGGTAGGCATTTCTTCCGGCCTTCCTCACCAGTCCAAGACCAGGCCATGTGTTGGGCAGACCTGATGGAACTCTGTCCCCAGGCCCCTGGATGCATCTCTGGAAAGACTGGCCCACCGGGACTCAGTTCAAGGAAGGCAGGCTCCCCCCAACCCCCACAGGGTGTAAGTGGCCCATGCCCTTGTGCTCCCCTGGAGGCACCCTTGTTTCCAGGGACTGCTTGCTCATCACAAAACATGGCAGTGTGGTGTGTGTACTTGTCCATGCCAGATGTATGTGTGTGTGGCCGCACATGCACGTGTGCACATCCCAGTGATCCCAGATTCTGTAGGAACTATGCCTTTGGCTTATATTCTGAAAACACATTTTTATGTTTGATCTGGTGTATGAATGCTGTATGAGAAGCAGTAAATGAAATCAACCAGTCCACGCACAAGATGAAGAAACCTGTCTTAAGACTTACCCTTCTGCTGACTTCCCAAGTCAATGATGACTTACTCCTACGTTCAGACACCCTCACTTTGGGGCTTGAAAATCAATTCCAGGTTATAGCATCCAGCACCCATTTTGACCTTTAACAAGATTTTTGGTAATAATTATGAAGCTGATGATTTTTCCCTGCTGAGTGGCCCTTGCACATCCTCTGTCCCATGCAGAAGAGGATATGGAGAGTGTCCAGCGGCAGCTCTTTCTGAAGGCAGAGCCCGGCCATAGATACAGTGTAGGGTGGGGGAGGTGTGCGGGCACAAGGTCACCCAGAGCTGGGTTCACCCTCCGGTTCCACCTCTTACTCCCTACGTCAATCTGAGGACATTATTTAACACTCTGATCCTACATTTCTTCATCTGTAAAGGGACTAAAACCTACTAGAAGATTCTACCCTAAGAAAATAACATTCTTGGTGATTATAATGAGAGGAAATTGCCCTGGCCAGGTGGTTCAGTTGGTTGGAGTGTCATCTCATACACCACCCTCCCACCAAAAAAAAAAAATAGATTGTGGTTTGATTCCCAGTCAGGGCATATACCTAGACTGTGAGCTCCATCCCCAGTCAGGACATATATAGGAGGCAAACGATCAACGTTTCTTTCTCACATCAATGTTTCTCTTTCTCTCTCTCTCTTCCTCTCTCTCTAAAATCAGTAAACATAACCTTGGGTAGAATTTTCTTTTTAAAAATTACAAAAAGAAAAAAAGACAAAGAGGAAAAAGTGTAAGACAGAAAATATAAGAAGAATACCAGTCCAGGAAGTCCAATATCTAAATTTAGGAGTTTCAGAAAGAGAGAGCAGAGGAAACTGAAGAGAGGAAATTCTCAGATAAATAATCCAAGAGAAACTTCTCAAAACAAGATAACTTCCAGGTGGAAAGGGCCCACCAAGCATTCAGCATGTTACATGAAGACAGACCCATCCATCTTATACATTATTAAACAGGAAAAAACACAGAATGGATTCAAACCAACTTCAGCAAAGTGGTTACTTCTGAAGTACAAGAAAGGAACAGGAGTAGGGAGAAATACAATGTGGGTTGCAACTAAATCTGTAATTGTTCTTTTAAAAAACTGAATATGACAAAATGTTAACTTTTATTAAATATGGGGAGTGGTACATGAATACCTATAATATTCTCTTAACTGTTATGTCTATGTTTTAGAATTAAAATGTAAGTGCAATGGGGCTCAGAAAAATATGTAAGAATAATCATAATAGCAAAAAGCTGAAAAAAAAAAGTCAAATATCCATCACTGGAAAATACACCGGAGTAGCATTCAATAAAAAGGAATGAACTACTGATACATAAACAATGTGGATGAATCCCAAAGCACTCGTTTAATGAAAGGAGCCAGATACAAACCTATGAAATGTAAAACAAATCTAGGGTGACAGAGTCAGAATTGCCTAGGGATAGAGAAGAGGCAAATTGAGAGATTGAATGAAAAGGAGCAAGAGGGAACTTTCTGGGGTGATAAACTTCTATATCTTGTTTTTAGTGGATGTTACATGAGTGTATCCAATTACCAAAACTCATTGAATTGAGCACTTAAGGTGTGTCACTTGGTTGTTTGTAAATTAAACTTCAATAATGAATGAATGAATTAATGAAGTGGGAAGAACAGGTGATGAGAGGGAGCTTCAAAATTAAATTTGGGGTAAAAGCGTATAGTCTCCACTCTGTGACACGGTGGGGTTCATAATGTAAAGCCCTATTGTGGGAAAGGAGAGCCAGTGTTCATAAATAATCTACGTTTCTTTTAAATTTTCATCTTTTTATCTGCTCCAGAGTCCACATAAAACAGTACCAGAGTGATGGTCTGTTTCAGAACTCTGGGAAGAGCAAGACAAACGGGTTCTATTCAACTACACAACAGTTAAAAAGAAAATTCACAGAACTCAGACCTCATCTTGGCCAACCTCCATCTGATCCGTGAATCTCCTCTACAACAGGTAAGCCAGTCTTATGCTCGAAATTCTGCACTAACAAAGAGCTCTCTCCTTCCCAGAAATAATACCAAACAACAACAACGACTAACCTTTCTGAGTGCTAATGATGCACCTGGCACGGTGGAAGCCCTTGGCTCATTCCAAATGTGGACAGCCACGTCTGTAGAAAGTTCAGACAGCACGCCAACATTTCCCTTCTGTCTTCTCAGTTCTCTTACCTGAGGGAGAATGAGAATTTTCATCTTGGAATGGGCCGCCCATGGAGATTACAGGGGAGGACAGCGTTGATATTCATCCTCACATGTTTATCATCATAAACTCAGTCTACGCTGGGCTACGAAGAACACCAATAGTAACAGCAGTAGTTAAAATTTGTTGAAGCATATGCTCGATTTCCATGCACTTACCTCATTTCATCCACATAATAACCCTGTGTTTCTACAGATAAGCAAAGAAAGATTCGCTTTGAAAGATTAACCATCTTAAGGCCCAGAGCGGGTAGCCTGCATTCTTGCCCAGCTGCCTGACCCAGAGGCTGAGCTGTTACTCGCAGCAGTCTGCACGCGTTTCCAAAGCTGGTATGTTTCTGAGAAGAGTGTAATGGAAACATCTCTGAACTGTGGGTGGGGAGACCTAAGCTCTGCTCCCTTGTCTGCTACTTTCTCTGTGGGTTTGAGCAAATTGTTTTCTTCATTGCATTTAGTGTGAGAAAAGAGAGGTGGACTCGCTGATCCCCAAGGCCCAGGCCTAACTCTGATAATCTGCATGTTCCAAGCTAAAGGTGTCTATAATCCTTTCTCATCTGGAATGTGCCTCACATAACATTTTCTAGGGCATCCAATTAACATACAGAGATGGTGTTGATGATGATGATGATTATGGGAATGATGATGAAATGCATGAATGAATGAATGAAGTGGAATCTTTAGCATTTCCCTTTGCAGAAGACTGCCCCTGGCCAGCTGTTTCAGGAGGAGAGAGTACTCATCTCACTTCTCAGTTTCAGTCACCTTCCACCACTGGCCTCCAATCTCAGGGATTAAATAAATAAAGGCAGTTTCAACCCAGAGCTTTCTCTCAAGGCCCAGCTGTAGGCTGGAAGCAGAAAGTGAATATGCACAGAGCAGCCAATTAGTTTACTGAGTGCCCTCATGACCTCTGACCCCTGCTGGGCCACCCCATCCATTAGCTGTCCTCTTCCCCCTCCACCCTCCTCTCTCTCGGTTTGTATCGTTGTCCCACCATTCTCTTTCAGCAAAGAAACATGCTCAGGCATTCAGCCAGCCGCTTCCACTTTCTGTTCTTTTGTCTGCTCCCTCTGTTCCCTTGTTGCTAACCTGGTCACCACTCCTTGACCCTATGGCTGGTCTCTTCCCTCCTGGGGATGGGGAGGGTCAGTATTCCAAGGCATGTCTTGCTGGGAGAAGACAAGCTCTTACCTTTCCCTTTCACTTGGGTTTCACTCCACAAACTTGAGTATTAATCCTACTCCTCACTGCAAGGAAGTCTGTAATGCTTCCTCTGGGATGACGATTTCTTTCAAAGGCACGTGTTTTGAAAAGTGCACGTGGGTGAAGGCAGGAGCATGTTCCTTTGACACGTTGGCTGTTTCTCTATGAAATTGGTGGGGGGAGTATATTTTGATTGAGAGGGGAAAGGCTAGTTCAATATTATGGGTGTGTGAGTACATATTTGTGAAAAACTATAAAGCCATCATCAAAAGGCAAACATAAGCTAATATTAACAGGCTTGAGAAAAGCCTTCCAATTATTGATTGCCTCTGCTAATTCTTTAGAATTCTAGCTCAGAGAGCAAGGGAACTGGTGGTGAATTTATTAGAAAAGGGCAAGTGCTCGGGAGTCAGACCACTGCCTTTCAGTCTAGGTCCTGCCTCTTGTCGACTGAGAGACTGTGGGCAGTCGCAGTGGCTTCCAGCGTTCTGGGTGCATTCCAGGGGCCAAGTGCTTTACACTCATTTAACACTCATGATAAGCAGTGAGGTAGATATTATCATTAATTATCATCTCCATATTGCACATAAGAAATGGAGGCTAAGACAAAGTAAATTATTTGTTCAGGGATGTATAAATAATGAATGGCAGAAAAGGAACATGCATGAGGTATACATACCTCCAGAGTTCTTAACTGCAGTACCATACTTCATCGAAGTTATAATGTACCTAAGCTAATCTTTAGACGTTATACAGGTGAGCTTCAGTTTCCTCACCTGTAAAATACTCATCTGTAAAGTGCCTAAGAGGGATGCTTAAGCAGCCCTGCATATTTACTATATTCCAGGCATTTTTCGAAATGCTGACATATCTTATCTCATTTAAGCCTCACAAGTTTCTAATAAATTGGAACTATTTTTACCCCCACTTTACAGAGGAGGAAACTGAGGCTTAGAGTGGGTAAGAAACTAACCCAGATCACATACAGCTAGTAAGCAGTGAAGCTGGATTCTAACATGAGCCTGTTTGACTCTACGGCCCATGCTTTCTTACATTCCATTCTATTGCCTTAAAGAGGGGTATCGAGGAAGTTATGGTATATACGTGTATACACACACACACACACACACACACACACACAGTATATACATGAAGACTGCTTCAGGAAGGAGGGAACCAATTCTAGCACAAAGTTAACAGAGACAGCTTTCCAAGAATGTACAGGAGAATCACTTGACGGAAAGTCACTTTAATGCCAGAAAGCTTCAGAAATACATCTGTTTCATAAAATGAGGGACATCCTAATCACGTACTAGTGTTTATGCGGAAGAAGCGGCAGAGTCCTTGTCATAAACATTTCTAATCAATAGTGAGGCAGGTCTTCTAACTCTCTAAGCAGCACCATGGTTGTCAGCAAGAACAAGTGACATATGAAGGCAGCAAAGAGGGAGCCAAGAAGGGCACGGCTGGCCCATTTTCTAAGAAAGATTGTTCTGATGTGAAAGCACCAGCCTCGTTCAATATAAGAAAAATTGGAAAAGCACTGATCATGAGAACTCAAGGAACCAAATCACACCAGATGGTTTCAAGGGCCGTGTTTTTGAAGCAAACCTGGCTGATGTGCAGAATGATGAAGTTGCATTTAGGAAATTCAAGCTAATTACTGAGGATGTGCAGGGCAAAAATGGCCTGACTAACTCACATGGTGTGGATCTTACCCAGGACAAAATGTGCTCCATGGTCGGTCAACAAATGGCAGACCGTGATTGAAGCTCATGTTGATGTCAAGACTACTGATGGTTATTTGCATCATCTATTAAGTGTTGATTTTACCAAAAAAATAGCAACCAGATTTGGAAGACCTCTTACGCTCAGCATCAACAGGCCCACCAAATCCAGAAAAGATTATGGAAAACAGGCCCCAAGAAATGCTGACAAATGATTTGAAAAAAGTGGTCAATGAATTGCTTCTAAATAGTGTTGGAAAAGACATAGAAAAAGCATGACAATCTATTTAGTCACTTTGTGATGTCTTTATGAGAAAATTCAGAATGCTGAATAAGCTCAAGTCTGAATTGGGAAAACTCATGGAGCTTAATGGTGAAGGTAGCGGTTTTGAAAAGCTACTAGGAATGAGACAGATGCTGAAGTTGAACAAGCTGCTTATAATCCCCAGTCCAAGAATCTGTTGGATTTAATCCCCAGTCCAAGAATCTGCTTAAATTTGGACTTTTAATGGTGACAAATGAAACTCCTATTTGTGGGAAAAAATAGTAAGGCAGGTATTGTATGTGACTCATCCTGGTACTACTTCCCCCTTCCCTTTCCCTTCTCTCCCCAATAGCATCTAGAGAAGTGTCTTGCACATAATTGGCACTCATTTGGTAGGCTTTTCCTAAATGAATACGTGAATGATACCTCAGGAAGGATTTGGTTGGGAATAAATGGCTTTCCTAGTTTGGGGGCTGCTGTAGCCTTGCAGCTGAAAGACCCTGTTCCCTCTCATCCTTCTCCCTGCAGGTCCTCTGACAAGCCCACAGGCTGAGTGATAAGGGAGCCCACTGTACTAGAGATGATTTATGGTTCTTTGTTATACAAACACTTTCTCATTCTTCCCCATCCTCTTTTTGCCAATTCATCATGACATTTAAATGAAACTTTAGATAGTGCACTATGACTCACAGTCTTGAAGACAATTGCTCAGGACACTTGAACAACAATAGAGCTAGTATTCAGCTCTATAAAAAGACCACCTCTCCACTGAGATTATTTTAGATTTCCCTCCTTTTCTCCAAGCCCAAAGAAAGAATGCCTTTATTTCTACCTTAAAAAAATCCTAAGTACCAGCCTGAGCAGTGACAAGAAAGAGGAAGATGTGCATCTAACTGACTATGGAAGGTGATGCTCTGTAATCTCTCTCTTCAAAATTAAAATAATAGAGGCCCCAAGGAAAATATGATCACAGTATTTCAGTCTGGGTTACAGAATAACTTTGCAAAGATCTCTCTCAGAGGTGTTTTACACAATGCACTGGGACCCATAGCTTTGTTTTGTCAATCTGCCATCAAAATGATGATGGCAAAGCAAAGTGAAACTTTCTTGGTTTTTCATGCTTTTAACATAAGCTGAAGGCACACTAATCAAAGTAAACTGTTGACCATGGCTATGCAGTCAAACAGGGTGAGCATTTCCTTGCATCTGTCTGTCTTTAAGCCTATTTCAGTCACATCACTCAGGAGATACTATATGCTGGCATTATCTTGACTATGTCAATAGAACTAAGACTAATTCTTGGGCACAAATGACATACACTAACTCTAACACAAGATCATGTAAAATGGGCAGTTTTGATTTTGTTTATTGATTGTTATATATCATCACCTTATTGTGAAAAGATCTATAGCTGTCAGATACTAACATGCAATACATGATTTGTTGCATGAACTTTTATAACCCAGATGAGTAAGTGATGCCTTCTAATTTCTTACTGTGCAATGCTAGATAAACTCACTGCTGCTCTCTGTCTCATTTTCCCTTTGTACACAATCAGGAGATGAATGTTTTGGTTCCTCTCCTCCTAAAAGACAGAAAACTCAAAATGCAATGTGAATAGCAAAGAGATACTATATAACATAGTATGTTCAAAAAAGTTAGCCATTCATCTTAATTTCAGTGAACCACACCATACTTGAAATGTACAATGGAATATCAAACAATATTCTTTTATAAAACAGTCAAGTTCCTTGAATACTGGTTTAGAACATTCAAAATTTCAAGCAATAAATTTGCTTAAAAGAGAGGTCTAATTAAACTTGCAAAGCGCCTTGAGAATATTTTATAACACCCTATGCAGTTGGTGTTATAAAATATTTTTATTACACACACTATCCGCTGAAACATTTATCATGTACTGTCCTTGCTTTTTACTCCTTCAATGCCGAGCATTTACCTTTGACCTACATGATATTAACATTTTATTGTTCATGCCAGGTGATTATGTTTCTGTTTTGTTATCTGCAAAATAGAAGTCTATCCCAAAGTCATTAGACAAAACAAAATAAAAGACATGCATTTACTTTCTTCCCAACTTGGGCCCTGCAATGGCTCCCACAAAGAAAAGTGGCAAGAAGGGCCATTCTGCCATCAGTGAGGTGGTAACCAGAGAACACATGATCAATGTTCATAAACACATCCATAGAGTGGGTTTCAAGGAGCATGCCCCTCGGGCACTCAAAGAGATGTGGAACTTTGCTGTGAAGGAGATGAGAACTCCAGGTGTGCACACTGACACCAGGCTCAGCAAAGCCGTCTGGGAATGTCTCATACCTTATCTGAGTGAGTGCTGCTGTCCAGAAAATGTAATGAGGATGAAGATTCGCCAAACAAGCTCCGTACGTTGGTTACCTATGTACCTTCCACCACTTTTAAAAATCTACAGTTAATGTGGATGAGAACTAACTGCTGATTGTTGAATAAAATTATAAAATTGACACCAAAAAAGAAATTTTAAAAATAATTTTAAAAATTTTAAAAACAAGATTTTAAAAATAATAAATTTTAAAAAACATAGTAACTCTTTATACAGTTTTAACATTCATACTATTAAATATGAAATATGACAATCAGATCTTGATTTCTCCAAAAATTTTGTCCTCAAAACTGAATAATAATTCTGTCTTAGATCCACAGTTCTCAAACTGGTGCCCCAAGGCACCACAGGGTGCCACAGCAGCAAGCCCATGGGGTGACATAGGATATTTTAAATTTTCAAGGGCAACACTTTTGTCGAAATTATGTGAGATTGCGGTTACAGCATTAAAATGTTATCCTTTTGGACATCATATCTTTGCAAAGCTGGATTTTCTACAGTTGCTGTGACGAAAAGCGAGTACTGTATGAACATCAGTGTGGAACAGGAAATGCGTATGGCAGTGTCTAACCCGAGTTCAAGGCCCAACGGACTCATACATCCCATTAGCAAGTAATGGTGATTATTTAAAAACAAAATAAGAACACTATTTTCTCTTTCAACTGATACATATTTTTCATTGGCTACTAAAGTGTGAAATCATAAATATGTGTTAAGATATTTGATTCTAACAACTTAATCGATGAAATTATTAGGTATTTCTTTTGGCCTGAGTTGCCATAAAAATTGCTGGGACACTAAGAGCATAATTAATGGAGAAAGTTTGAGAGCCTTGGTTTTCCTCAATTATAAACTGAATGTAATAATAGTATCTACTACACAGGGTTGCAGTGAGATGAAGTGAATTAACATATAAATAATATTTAGAATAGTACCTTTCAAGTCATCAGGACAGTTCTTTCAATAATTATACACTTATCTCTATGTGATAGAAAAAACTGGGGGTATGTCTCTGAATCAGTAACAATAAAACTTTATAACTGCCATCATAATTAGAAATTTCTACTTAAATTTACCATCTGGGAAGAGAACAGAAATTATCCCATTTCTTTATATTTTATTTCTTTGATTTTTAGGTCTCCTAGGATTTAAATCTTTATCCACTCTTTTTTTTTTTAATGACTAGAAACATAGAATTTATTCCTGGTACATGATAGAGTTTTTTAAAAGTGCTATCAAAAACTCTTTTCTAACAGTTTTACAGCTTTACAAAAACAGAAAATACATATTTTTAATTTTGTTGAAGGAAACATTTAATAAGGTTTTTGCCCTCCTGCCACCCTCTACTCCCCAGTGATGGCTTTCCTCAGCCATTCTGCTAAGGAGGCAGGTGGCATTCACTTGCTGCACATTGATAACATAACATACTGCCTTTGTCCTGCTGTAGCTGAACACCCTCCTGGGAAATGCTTTCATTACTTCTATTTTTGACATGTTATTTTGATAGAACTTCAAACTTATCAAACATTTGTAAAAAAATAGAACCAAAAAAATTCTGTATACCCCTTCCCAAGATTCCCCAAATATTGGTGTTTAACTCATTTATTTTATCATTTACTTAGATCATTTTGTTACATGGTATCTGCCAAATTTCTCCACTGTAGATTTACTACTTTTCTCTATGTAATTGAGGAATATCTTGTGAGAGCATACTTTGTTACAATATGAAGATCCTGTTTCTTATCCAGACTTCACCCATGAGTTTAAACCATCCATTGATGATGATTCAGTGATTGATTACTGTGATGTTTGCCAAATAGTGATTTTCTCATTCCATCATCCCTTCTATGTTTAGTAGTTGTCACCAATGGCAAGATTGCATTCCTTTTTTTTGGCTAAGTAATATTCCATTGTGCATTTGTACCACATCTTCTTTATCCACTCATCTGTCAGTGGACACTTAGATTGCTTCCATACTTTGGCTATTGTAAATGATGCTGCAGAGAACACAGGGATGCATATATCTTTTTGAATTCATGTTTTTTATTTCTTCAGATAAATACCCAGAAGTAGAACAGCTGGGTCATATGTTAGTTCTATTTTTAATTTTTTGAAGAACCTCCATACTGTTTTCCATAGTGGCTGCACCAATTTACAATCCCATCAGCAGTGCCCAGGGGTTCCTTTTTCTTCACATCTTCACCAACACTTGTTTTTTTAATTTAATTTTATTGATTTGAGATAGAAACACTGATTTGTTGTTCCACTTATTTACACATTCATTGGTTGATTCTCGTACATGCTCTGCCCAGAGATTGAACCTGCAAACTTGGTGTATCGGGATGACACTCTAACCACCTGACCTCACCAACTGACCTAGCTGGCCGGGTCCTTGCCAGCACTTGTGGGTTGATTTATTGATAATAACCCTTCTGACAAGTGTGAGGTGGTATCTCACTGTGGTTTTGATTTGCACTTTCCTTATGATTAGTGATGTTGAGCAGCTTTTCATGGTTATGTTGGCCATTTGTATGTCCTCTTTGGGGAAATGTCTGTTTATGTCCTCTGCCCATTTTTTAGTCAGACTGTGGTTTTTTGATACTCATATGAGTTATTTTTATATTTTTGATATTAACCTCTTATTACATATATCATTCATAAATATCTTTTCTTACTATCTTAATACAATGTTCAAGACTCATTTTATTCTTTCCCAGATCTAGCTCTAGAATCAGCCAATTCTGCAAGCAGCTCGGGTTCCTTTTAGTAGCAAACAGAATTCAGAAACCAAGTTCTACACGCTAGGTGTACTCATTGCTTCGGGGGTGCCATTGCTTCTGGACTTTCTCAGTGAACAGAGCTAAGATATGTATGTACCCCCACATCCATAGTTATGTATATTAAAAACCATGAGTTCATACTGTCATGTATAATTCTAATCCAATGCTATAGGGTTAATTCTATTCTTCTCTCTTTCCATATTTGTAACTCTGTCTTCTCTCAGTGAGAATCTTGAATCTCATTGTCCATACTATATTTATTACTTATTTACCCAATTCTAGAATACACAGAAACTAGTTTTAAGATAGTTACCCCCATGAGACCCCCAACCACTGCAAAAAAAAAATTAGGATTTAAAATTCATTTGCAATTCATTTTTTCTTTAGTCTGAGAGTGTACAGTAAAATAAGCGTTATTCTAAAGTTACTTGGGTTATTTCCCCCTCTTTCCCAAACACACCTGCTTTTCAGTCATTATATTATTTATTTGAAACTGTTTAGGTTGGTTGATTTGTTTATATTCCAATTTTAGGATTTCCCCATTTGTGCATTTTGTTTTGTTTTAGGAAATGAATCATTAACATGTCTCCAAAAGATAGAACCACCCACAAAGGAATATTCAAGAGAAATATCACTCTCTATCCTCTACTTGGTGCCTACCCTCCTCAACCTTTCAACCTCACTCCCATCCACCTCCTGTAAGTAAGCAGTCTCATTAGTTTTTTATTTATCTGTCCTGTTTCCCTTCTGGTCAAAAGTAAACAAAAGTACATAACGTATTTTCCTACTTCTCTTTTTTCTTACATAAAAGAGAGCATATTTAGATAGTCTTTCATACTTTGCTAAAAATCTTTCCATGTCCATTTGCAGAAATCTTCATTCTCTTTTTTTTTTGCAGATATATATAGTGCTCTATTATGTGCTTGTACTGCAGTTCATCCAACTGCTCCCCTCTGCATGCACATTTCAGTTTTCTCTAATATTGTGCAAATACAAACAATGCTGCAATAATTAACCCCATGCATATGTACTTTCATGCTGTTGGAGCTCTATATTTATGGTAAATTCCTAGAAGTAGGGTTACTGGGCCAAAAGTGGACACTGAAGCTTTTTAGATACCTAATAAGTTTTAACATAGCAATTTAAAGAATCTGTTGTGATAATGTTCATTACCTGTTTGTCTATACAGATGTTTTATTTTAGATTTTGAGTTCTCAGACTTTGTATGTCTTATGCAGCACAATTATACCTTACCAATGTGTTCCTGTGATTATAAGCAACCAATAACAAAATTCCTCCTAAGTAGTGTTAGATTTCACATGTATTTATTTAATTAGATTTTAGCTCTACAAGTAGCGATGTACAAAAATAACAGGGAAAATTCCTTAGATCTGAAAAACAATTGTTATATAAGAATGGATCACATTCTGCTTGTGGGAACGGCCAAGGATGTAATATTTTTACATCTCTAAGGAGGAGGTATTTCTTCCCTTGCAGAGCTGATGCTCTGAAGTCACTGAAAACGTGATGAATAGTGAGGGGCGCTGGTCTGCTGGTGCAACAGGGCTGGTTAATTATACTGTAAATCATGCAAACATTGACATGTGGGAAAAAAAACTTCTTCAGACATCCTCTCCTTCTCGCTAAAAGAACAATTCTTTTAAAAATAGACAGATTGGCAATTGTCTTGGGGTGAGAATATACCAAATGCTGACATTAACCCCTAGAAATGCCAAGAAGCTTTACAGTTTTGAAGTCTGTAAGGCATTTTAAAAATGCTTTATAAATATGATTTGATACTCTTGATTAAACATTGTAGAAGTAAGGACAACTAACTCCCACCTCTTCAGTCTATGCTCAGTATAAAAACATTATCCTGGAGTTTTATTGTTGGTATCTTTCTTTTAGGAGTCTTCCTTTATACAGGGTCTAAGATTCACCAGCAATTCTCTGCCCCTTAGAAAGGTAAATATTTTATTTGGAAACCTCTATGGGATCTGGGCTTTCACAGATAGGCTCCACTACCGACCAACAATGTCAACAAATCCTCCCTGTCCCTTTGGTTTTTCCACTCTGAAAGGAAAAGAATCTCTCTATGGCACAAATTTACTGTATTTGCTTTATCATTTATACTTAGATCATTTAGTTTACAAAATGTCTGCCAGATTTCTTTGCTGTAAATGTACTATTTTTTTCTTTGTAATTAAGAAATACGCTGTGCGACAGACTTTGTGGCTATGTAAATATTCTGTTTCTCATATATGGTGAAGTGTTTCATTAAGATGCCTCGTAGTCACAATTGGGGTCCTCACCAGATTCCTTAAATACAGAATTATGTAAACCATGTCATGCCAAACAGTCTAGACCCAAAGACAGCCATGTTTCACTTGTTACTGCTTCAATCTTGGCATCAATAATATGAGATAATGAAGCCTTGTGTAAAGAGCTCAACTTTTGGTTCCGGCCAAGATGGAGGTGTAGGTGGACACACTGTGCCTCCTCTTACAACCAAAATTAAGGACAACAAAGATTTAGAAACAAGAAAACAACCAGAACTGATAGAAAATTGAACTGTACGGAAGTCCAACAATCATTCATCCAAACCGGTAAAAGGGGCGGAGTTGCGGCAGGAAAAGGTGGAGGTGCAGACGGGCATGCAGGCAGCAGTGGCTGACAGATCCCAGGCACACAGGCAGCAGCTAGCGAATCCCAGGCACGGGGTGGCAACTGTACAGAACCAATGAGGCCGAAAAAGGCGGCTGGCTGATCAGGTGGTCCCACATTCGCACGCAGATAATCCAGGAGAAGGGGAAGCAGCGGAAGGGACTGGAATCCGAGAGAGCAGAGCAAGCACCATTGTTCCCTCTCAGACCCCGCCCCCACGTACAGCATCACTACCCAGCATCTGGGCTGCCCCACCCTGGGGAATACCTAAGGCTCTGCCCCTCATATGTAACAGCCATGACTAGACCAAAAACAAACAAACAAAAACCCGAAATGGCTCAAACCAGAGAACAAATCAAAGCCCCAGAGCCAATTCAGCTAAGCGACCAAGAGATAGCCAACCTATCAGATGCACAGTTCAAAGCCCTGGTGATCAGTATACTCACAGAATTGGTTGATTTTTCTCACAAATTAGATGAACAAATGAAGGCTACAATAAGTGAAATGAAGAAAAACTCACAGGGAACCAATAGAGATGGGAGGAAAACTGGGACTCAGATCAATGGAGTGGACCAGAAGGAAGAAACAAACAACCAAACAGAAAAGAAGGAAGAAACAAGAATTCAAAAAAATGAGGAGAGGCTTAGGAACCTCCAGAACATCTTTAAACGTCCCAACATCTGAATCATAGGGGTACCATTAGGGGAAGAGGAAAAGCAACAAGTGGAAAACTTATTTGAACAAATAATAAAGGAGAAATTCCCCAATCTGGCAAAGGAAATAGTCTTCCAGGAAGTCCAGGAAGCTCAGAGTTCCAAAGAAGTTGAACCCAAGGAGGAACACACCAAGGCACATCATAATTGCATTAGCCAAGATTAAAATGAAGGGGAGAATTCTAGAAGCAGCAAGGGATAAGGGGACAGTCACCTACAAAGGAGTTCCCATCAGACTGTCAGCTGATTTCTCAAAAGAGACCTTACAGGCAAGAAGGGGCTGGAAAGAGGTATTCTAAGTCATGAAAGTCAAGGACCTACATCCAAGATTGCTCTATCCAGTGAAGCTGTCATTTAGAATGGAAGGGAAGATAAAGTGCTTCTCAGATAAGGTCAAGTTCAAGGAGTTCATCATCACCAAGCCCTTATTATATGAAATGTTAAAGGGACTTATCTAAGAAAAAGACGATAAAAAATATGAACAGTAAAAAGACAGCAAACTCACAGATATTAACAACTACACCTAAAAAAAAGCAAACTAAGCAAACAGCTAGACCATGAGCAGAAACACAGAAATGGAGATCACATGGAGGGTTAGCAACAGGGGAGTGGGAGGAGGAGAGAGGGGGGAAAAGGTACAGAGAATAAGTAGCATAGATAGTGGGTAGAAAATAGACAGGGGAAGGGCAAGAATAGTGTGGGAAAAGTAGAAGCTAAAGAACTTATGACACATGGACATGAACTAAAGGGGGGAATGTGGGTGGGAGGGGGTGTGCAGGGTGGAGGGGAATGATGAGGAAAAATGGGACAACTGTAATAGCATAATCAATAAAATATATTAAAATACTTTTTAAAAAAGAGCTCAAGTTTCGGAATCACACAGAATGGAAATGCAGCGTGGCCACTTACCATCTATATGATCTGAGAGGAAAGCTACTGACGGTCTTTGAGCCTCAGTTTTTCTCTCAGAAAAATGAGATTATCAATCTCATAATGAGGGTTTAGTGAGTTCACGTAATATAAAAAGTACCCAGAACTATATTCAGCATACTGTAGTCACCAGTGAATTGTAGCTATTAATAAATAATAAAAATATTATTTTGGTTAGTTTTGAACTCCAATGAATTCTTTTTTGGATGGAGACATGCTGCTATATTATACACTGTATTATAAAACTGGATATCGTTGATCTAGTTTTAGGACAGAGCTGCCTTAAAAACAGAAAAGCATATCCTCCCCTGTAAATTTCCCCCAGGAAATCTAACTGTGGGGTCTATCTGTGGACCTAGAGTTCATCCCAACTCTTCAGTGAGGACTGTTCACCTAGAGAGCCCTTCGTTCTGCCAATGCTGGAGTGCCACCGTGAGGTCAGCTTTGGTTCTGGCAGCAGCTCCCCGAAATCTGTCCTGAATGCAAGAATATTTGAGTGGTTGTATTTACATTGCATTATACTTACATTAAAGCCTGAAAAGTGCATTCTGTTGACCCTTGATGGCAAAAAATATAAGAAAGGTATAAGAATTTGTCTTTCTTTATTTTATTTTTCAATTACAGTTTACATTCAATATCATTTGTATTAGGTTCATATGTATAGTGTAATGGTTAGACAATCACATGCTTTACGAAGTGTTCTTCCCAATATTTCCAATACCCACCTGGCCCCATACACAGTTATTACAGTACTATTGACCATATTCCCTATGCTGTACTTTATATCTCTCTCTTTTATAACTACCAATTTGTGTTTTTCAATCCCTTCACCTTCACCTTTTCACCCAGCTGTCCAACCTCTCTCCCCTCTGACAACCATCAGTCTGTTCACTGTTTCTATGAGTCTTTCTAGCCTGTTTGTTTTGCTCTTTAGATTCCACATATAAGTG
Source organism: Anoura caudifer (assembly GCA_004027475.1). Classification (NCBI taxonomy): domain Eukaryota; kingdom Metazoa; phylum Chordata; class Mammalia; order Chiroptera; family Phyllostomidae; genus Anoura; species Anoura caudifer. The sequence goes on along the minus strand of PVKU01001214.1, from coordinate 103,028 downwards.
AAGTCATATGGTATTTGTCTTTCTCTGTCTGACTTATTTCACTGAGCATAATACCCCCTAGGTCCATCCATTCCGTGGCAAATGGTTTAGATTTCAGTCTTTTTTGTGGCTAATATTCCAGTGTATACATATACCACAACTTTTTTATCCACTTGTCTATTGATGGACACCCGAGTTGCTTCCCTATCTTCCCTATTGTAAATAATGTTGCAATAAACAAAGTACAAGAATTTGGATTTCTTAAATGCTTGATTTGGATTAGTGAATCTTCAGAATTTGAAATTGAAAACTTAGCCCCAGGGAAAGTGAGATTTTTGTCAAAGTGTGAATGGCTGCTGGGTTTTTAAAGATCTATAACCAATCATCCTCTCCGTGACTTATATTTTAATTAAGGCCCTAAAGCTGTGATCTAGAAGTTTCTACCTCCCTTTGCAAAGAAAGAATAATTTCTATGTTCAAATGACCATTAGAAATTCCACTCAGGTGGCCTACAGAAAAATCTCAAACTCAACTTTGTCAAAGTCAAACTTATTATGTCATCTGCATACAAACCTAGTCCTCTAACATTCCCCATCTCCATGAGCAAAGCTGCCCTCGCCTAGTCACCTAAGTTTGAGACCAGGGAATTATTTTAGGTTTCTCTTTCTCCTCATCTTCCTACATTCAATCACTAAGGGAGTCCTATCCACTTCATCACCTCACTGTCTTATAGGTCTGCTCCCTTCTCCTCTTGCCTTTTACTACTGCCTTCTTTCCTCATTAGACACTCCTGCAATGTTCTTCTGGCCTCCCTAACTCCAGACTTGCCTCTCTTCCATGTTGCTGCTGGAGTGATCTTTTAAAATTAAAAACTATTTATATCAGTGGCTTAACATCCTTTAATGGCTCTTAGTGCCTGCAAGATGAAATTCACACTCCTCAGTAGACCCATAAAGTGTATGGGAATAGTCCTTACTCACCTGTCCAGCTCCATCTCTTGGCACATCATTTGCTTTCAGCTTTATTGAATCACTAGCAGACCCCCAAATACAACAGGACTTTTTCATGTCCCCTTACATTTGTTGCTACTGTTCCCTTTACTTAGAATAGCTCTACCTGTCTTGTCTAATTCGTCAACATCTTATTTTTAAGGGTATGCCAGCTTTCTCTTCTCTACAAACCTTTCTTAACTTTCTACAAAGCCCAGCCCATCCTTCCTCCACAGAGTGACTACTCCCTTACATCCTGTAACATATACCACAGTGCCTAGAGAATTTTATTGCTCTGTTTGTAAAGAGCTCTCTGTCTGTAGTAGACTTTAAGCTACTTGAGAGCAAAGACTGTGTCTAATCTCCCATGCCAAGTACACCGTAAAAATAATAACAGACTTTGTTAAATGATAATCAAGGAGTGGAGGAGAAAAGATTCTCAGAAACACACTTTGAGGATATGCCACGATCACTCTGTTCATAACAAGACATTCCCAAGTAGCTCCCACCGCACTGTTGGACAGACTTCCTGTTCTCACTTGCTACAGCTGAGAAACCATGTGTGTCTCCCAATCAGACCATACTGGTTTTTGGAGAAATTCCAGTTATACAAACCCATGATTCAATTCCTTGTCGCTTTTACTGATGGTGGTTTTTAACTGTTTTGTTTTGTTTTGTTCTGAAAAGGAAATGGTCCCTTAATGAGTCAGCTGGATATTGTCAAGGTAAGAAATGATGGCCCTGGCTGGGCAGCTCAGTGGGTTAGAGCACCGTTCTGACACATCAAGGCTGTGGGTTCAATCCCTGGCCAGGTCACATACAAGAATCAACCAATAAATGCATAAATAAGGGGAACAACAAATCAATTGTTTCTCTCTCTCTCCTGCCCCCGCCTTCCCTCTTCCTCTCTCTCTAAAATCAATTAAACAAATTTTTTTTTAAAAGAAATTTTATCTGGGGTGGTGGGACGGGATGGGAGTAGAAAACAGAAAACTGTATAAGAACAACAATTAAAATAAAATTTAAAAAAAACAACTAAAAATATATATGTATATACCTAAAAAGAAATTATATAAGTCTGACAGTTTCCATTAGACTTCATTCATTCAGCCAAAATTTATTACAAAGTACTAAGCAAAGGACATAGGTCCTTTCCTAAGCCCACAATGTTGGCCATTTCAGAGATCTTTGTTTATTATATTTCACTTCATTAATTCAACAAGGTTTATTGACTTCTTACTATGAAACTGACTTTGTGCTAGGCAAACATAATATGAAGATAGATGAGATACAGGCCCATCTCTCAAAAAGCTCAAAGTCTGGTGTAAAACAGATGTGGAAACATAATTACAATGCAATAGGAAAAGAGCTAAAATAGAGGTATTCACAAAGTGGCATGAGAAATCACAGAAAGAAGATGGACTATGTCAAGGAGGGGACATTCAAAGTAGGCTTCACAGAGGAGAGGACAAATAAACTGAGTTTTGAAGAATATAAGGATTTTGCCAGGCACGAAATGAGAGGACATTCCAAGAAGAAAGAAAAGTATGTACAAAGGTCTATATCTAGAAGAAGCAAAGTTGTAATCAGACGATAAAATTAAAGCTTAGAGAAGGTATGTTAACTTACCCAAGTCACATAGCTGGGAAGTAAAAGGGCTAGAGGGAGTTAACCCAAGCTGAAGTTATTTACGGGAGTGTGTCATATTTCTTGAGTGTTGAGAATCGCAGCTCAGGGCCGGGCATGCAAGTGCTAGGAGCTCGGACTACACTCAGTAGACAATGGGGAGTTGTGGGAAGTTTTTAAGCAGAGAAGCAACATGGTCTCATTTGGGCTTTGGAGAGATAATTCTAGGAGTGACTTTTAATTCTGACTACAATTAGAATCACTTGAGAAGCTTTCAAAAACTATAGGGCAGGTTGCTACTCCAGAACACTTAAACCAGAATTTCTGGGGGTGAGACTCAGGGTTTTTTTTTTTTTTTTTTTTTTAAAGTTCCCTAGGGGATTCTAATGTGCAAGTAGGGTCAAGAACTACTGTACCAGGATAATGAATTGAAAGATAGAAAAGAACTGATATTAATTAAGCACCTACTATACTTGAGGTTTTGTTGTAAATGCTTTATACAAAACTACATATGTATTAGGATGATAGGGATGATGGATAGATGTCAATGGATAGATGGATAGACAGGTAATACTTTGACACATTTTAACCACTTTGAGCTATGTGCAGAGAACTATTACATTACCCCTAGCTGTCAAGGTAGATACTATAATCCTATAATCCCTATTTTATCGATGAGGAAGTTGATGCACAGACCAGTGAAATAGCCTGTCCAAGATGATCAAATTATTAAATGATAACAATTGGATTCCACATAAATCTTTCCAATACTCAAAACTATGTTCTTTCCACTATACACCTCTGCCTATAAGCCTAGCTTAATCCTTAGAACAATCCTGACATAGTTATCATGATCCTCATTTTACAAATGAGAAAATTAGTCCTAGAGAGTTTAATCTGATCGAGTCACAACTAATAGATGGACAGGTTGGAGTGGATTTAAATTCAGACTTGTTTAACTTCAACTACATGCTTATGAAAATAAAGTATATAAGCACTTTCCTCTGAAGACACTCAATACAACTATCCTCTGAAAGAAAGGAAGCAAATTGGATTATTAATACAAGCCAGAGTATTATTCTTAATGAGGAGAGTCATCCCTATTTCTGAAGTCTCTGGAGGCTAAACCTCTCTGTTCAACTATCAATCCCAGGGGCCTTATTTGGGTGGGGGAGTAGGGATGGGATACGAGAAATTCTGCCATACCCTCTATCGTATATACCTGGAAAAACTTTAGCCTTGGCTAAGTCCAACACTACAACTTCTTCACACCCTTATCCAAGCAGCTGAATCATGCTGGTTAGTCTACTTTTTAATTTATCGTCTCTATGCAATACTGCCCAGCAATATTATGCCTTTTCCTAGTAAGTCCATTTTCCCACTTTTAGAGAAATCATTTCATGTCATTTCTTCCCTCCTCACTCCCTCCAGCACTCCCAACCTATCCCATTATTCTCCATTCTCTGTTGCATCAACAATTTCCATCTTTTTGTTCCTTACATTTTTAAAAAAGATTTTATTTATTTTTAGAGAGAGGACAAGGAAGGGAGAAAGAGAGGGAGAGAAACACCGATGTGTGAGAGAAACACTGGGGACCTGGCCCGAAACCCAGGCATGTGCCCTGACTGGGAATCGAACTGGTGACCTTTTGGTTCACAAGCCAGCACTCAATCCACTGAGCCACACCAGCCCGGGGCGGGGGGGGGGGGGGGGGTTGTTCCTTACATTTTACGAACATCCCCAGGAGCCCATTTTTTAAAACATCAAAGACAAAAAAACAAAAACCTCCTTCAAACCCAAAGGAGTTGCTTTTTCTCAAACTTTTTATAGGTGTATCCTCCTCTGCCTGATCTCTAAATGTCGGAGTACACTAAGGGTCAGTCTTGGGTTTCCTTCTCTTCCTTATCTATCCTCTCTAAGTGATCACTTAGAGATACAGGTTTTTAGATACGGGTTTGTCACACTTACATAGGAATTGGATTCTAAAGTCAGCTCACAAGGAAAAAAGAACTTATGGAGTGCAATTATTCTTGGACCTTCCTTAAATCACCCACGAAGTATGGTAGTTGTGCTTTCATATGTGTTGATTTTATACATGAATGTGGTCATGTTTCTGTGCCAAATTAAAGACCAACACTCCATCTCCTAATAAACTCAAAGGGTCAACTTTCCCCCTCTCGTTTTGAGATAAATTGTTTTTATTAAGCAATAGTTGAAGTACTTGGGGCTTTCACTTAGAAGCCATGTTTCATAAAAAATACTTATTTTTAAACAGTAGATACAATTGCAACAGCAGGATGCTCCCACTATAAAAGGGAATCAGGGCTGAATACATCTTGAGGGTACAGCGGAGTCACATCCCCATCTCATGCTCACTCCACACTTGCTTTCCTTGAGTATACTATAGTATACGCTATATTATTTTCTTTGGTTGAATATGCATAACTCAATTTTAGTAAGTTAAGTGCTTATCTGATGTGACTCCATTGCACCATTTACATGTTGATGACTCCTTACATTTATTTCTTTGGTCCTGACCCTTTTCCTTGAGCTTCAGGCTCAGGGAACCAACTACCTACTTACTTGGAAGTCTCCACTTGTAGTCCACTAGGCATTGTAACATATCCAAAACATAACAATTGATTCCACACATATCTCCATGCTTCATTCCCCCCCCCAAAGCTGTTCTTCCCTAGCTCAGTAAATGGCGTGCCATCTCCCCAGAGTTTCAAGCCAATAACCTAGGAGTGATCTTAGATTCCTCCCCTTACCTCATCTCCACATGAAATACATTGGATGTGTTTAGGTCTACCTCCAAAATATATCCCAAATCTTTCCATTTAACTGTACCAGCACACATACCACCCTAGCCCAAACCACCATTACAATTTCTATTTTGACCAGCTTCCTTGTTTCCATTTTCACCCTTTCTATGGTCCAGTCTCCAAATAGCCAGAGTAATCTTCTGTCAGACACTCACTGATCCATTCAGCAAATACTGAGAGCACACAGGAAGTGGAGAAACAGCAGTGAAGCCTATTAGATCCCTGTGCTCGGCCTTTCATTCTAGACCGGGGAGCGGCAATGCACAAGAAAATAACTTTGTACAGTACAAATGCAATGAAAAAAATAAATATAGTTGCGCTCTCGGCACATTTTCAAAGCTTCCCAGGCTGTTTAGATGAAAATCCAAATTCCTTACTTTGACCTTCTTATACGAGTCTGTGAGCTCTGGTTTATATTTGTCCCTCCACCCTTATCTGTACCACACTGCTTCACTGCAACTTGTCTCCAGTCACCCTGGCCTTCTTTCTATATCCCAGTGTTCCAGACCTTTCCCTTTTCTGCAGACGCGTGTTTCCTCCATCTCCAACGCTGTTTCCGGGATCTGGGAAATCCTGCCTCTTCTCTGCTCAAATATCGCTCCATCGTTATGAACCTAAATAATATACCTAAACGTAGGTCTCCTTCCCTTTCTCTATCAGTACACTGTTTTATTTGTTTCATAACATTTTTTACTTTCGGAAATTATCCTTATTTGTTAACAATATCTTCTGTTCCCACTAAAATATTAAGTTTCTTGAATTGAGGATCTTGAAGTGGTTCACCAAAGTATCCCTAAAAGTATAGAACAGTATTCTGCATAAGAGGCTCTTGATAAGTTTTTTTTTTTTTTTTGAAAGAAAAAAAAATACGACGGACCCTACGACCCACCACAAGACGCACAGTCACTGAGAAGACCACCGGACTAAACGAATTAGTCGCTCACAGTTGCTAAGCGCTGAGCCCCACCCCGCCCCGCCCCGCCCCGCCCCCAGACCATTTCCGCCCTTGGCCAAGTTGGAGACCTCTGGGGAGAAGTACTCTGCGCAGGCGCTGTGGGGCCGCGGAGCTTTCTGGGTAAAGATGGATACGCACGACCTCTTTCGCCGGCTCGGCGCTGGAGCCAAATTCGATGTTAGGCGCTTCTCCGCGGACGCAGCCCGATTCCAGGTACCATGCCCAGATGGACAGAAGCCGGAGTAACTGAGAAGGAGCAGGAGCCGGAGAATGAACTGGCTGCCCGGGAAACCTGCCCTCGGAGATCCTGTGGCCAGGCCGGGGACGTTTTCACCTCCTTTGGCGTTTAGTGTACCCACAGACCTGCCGGCATTCTGTATTAACTTGTTTCGCATCCTTTTGTTGACTTAATTGGGCTTGGCCAGGAGACGCTCCCCCTTGTCCCTACCGTCTTAGTTTATTCAAAGTGCAGTTGGAATCCTTCTTTCGAAAGTAACCTTTTCTCGAAAACTAGTGGAGAGGAATTTTGAAAACAGAAAAAACTCGATGGAGAGAACAGATTCTTCCACTATAGTCTACCCGGATTTGGCTCCGCATGAATCTAAATTGGCATGGTTCTTTTTAATCCGCAAACCCGTGGAATGTTAATTAACCAATGGGAAGAGAGATTTAGAAATGGGAGGTCTTATATAGGGAAGTAGTGGGGGTGGTAAATAGGGAGTAGGTGGGGCCCAATTATGGGAAATCTTCAGTGTCAGCCTTGGGACTAGGGACGTTGTGCGAGTGTGTGAGACATGTATGTTTCTTCATTCTCCAACTGGCGGTATAGTATAAGTAGTTGAGTTTGAACTCTGGAGCTAGATTATTTGGGTCAAAATCAAGCTACTTAACCTTCTGATGCCTTGATTTTCTCATTTGTAATATTGCTATTTGCCTCATAGTGTTGTTGAAGGATGAAATAATTTAACACATACATATTTAGAAGTCTGCCTGACAGCATGTGTTATGCCAATAAACATATGTATTTGTTGCTGTTGATTACTATGATGTTGATTATTATGATTACTGTTATAAAGTCAGAAAAAGTATCACCTTGGATTCCATTTGTCCAAACACACTTGTAAGTGCAACAGATATTTGGTGAAAAAAGATAGGGAGTCATTGGACCTATTCCTTTACTGCTAGTATTGTTTGGGTGAAAGTAATGCCAGTCTGTAGATTTCACTTTTCATTTTTGGGGTTTTAGGTAGGAAAAAGGAAATATGACTTTGATTCTTTGGAAGTGCTACAGAGACTGGACTTTTTTGGAAACAAGAAGTCTGTCCCAGGTGAGTGTAGAGAATCAAGAATTCATCAGGAGCTCCAAGATGAAGAGAAAAAAGAAGAGAACCTAACTGAAAGGAAAAGGGAGCAAAACAAGAAAAAGAGGAAGAGGATGACTTCAGGTTAGTGCTTGCTTTCTCTTTATTTAACTTTTTCAGTTACAAAAATAATACAAGCTTATGGTTACAAGTCGGACAATACACAGTCATTTATCAGTGGATGACATTCAGGTTGCTTCCAGGTATTTATTATAAATATTACTTCAATCAATCAGTCACATACAGACAGTCTGGACAATATCCAGTCATGTAATATGGAAAATAAGATATTTATTGAAGAAGATACAAGAAACATTGTACATAGGACAATGATACCTCAGTCCCCTTTAAAGAAGGCACCTTGGGACATCACTCATTTCTCCCAGTCGCCATCAGATGCCCCATCATTTCTTCCTGAATCTTACCAATGGTCTGAAATCTCTTGACCCTTTCAAAGGTGATTTTAGTTTTGGGAAAAGCCAAAAGTTGCAGGGTGCCAAATCTGGGCTGTAGGGAGCTGAGTCATTTGGATGATTTGATATTTCGTAAAAAAACTCCACACCACGTGATGCATGAGAGGATGCAGTATTGTGATGAAGCTGTCAATCACCAGTTGCCCATAGCTGTGGCCTTCTGAATTATATGAATAGTTTCCTCAGAGGAAAGTTCAAGCTTAACACTCAAGTCATTTTGACTGTGATGGCCACACAGTATACATGCTCACTCAACAGCATCTACCACCCCTACTGACTGGTACAGTGAAGTCATCATTGTTCATGCATGCACATTCCAGTCCACCCTCCTTGGCTGCCAGGTTACATTGATTTGTACAAACAGTTCTTGATTTATTGATTGATTTATTTATTTATAAAGAGTTCACTTATTTTTAGACAGAGGGGAAGGAGAAAAAGGAAGAGAAACATCAATGTGTGGTTGTCTCTTGCACACCGCCACTGAGGACCTGGCCCACAATCCAGGCATGCGCCCTGACTGGGAATCGAACCAGTGACGCTTTGGTTCACAGGCCAGCACTCAGTCCACTGAGCCACACCAGCCAGGGCCGATCTTGTTTTATTAACAATGGCTGGACTTTTTCTGGATTTGTATATATAAAAATAATAGCCTATCCAGAAAAAGTTCAGCCATTATTTTTATACATATAAAATTTTGTACAGGTGCTATTATTTCTATAATTAGCATCCCAAAAGTGGAGTCACTAGGTGAAGGGTATGAACTCTCCTTTCTTTGAGCAGATAACTGCAGAATGACTTCCCACACCCATGTCAATGCTGGGTGCTATTGGTCGTAAGTTTTTTGCCAATCTAATGAATGAAACTTCTTTTTATTTGTATTTTCTTGATGACTGGTGATGTTGAGCATCTTTTCTTATGCTTTACTGGATATTTATATTTCAACTTTTGTGAATTTGTCTGTGCTTACTCTATTTTTCACAGGTTTTTTTTTTCCTTGTACTCTAGAGACATTTATCTTTGTCTTTATACTTATTAACCTTTCTTGCCATTTATCTCTTTTAATAAAGTAAATATTTATATGTGGTTTTAAAAAGTTACACCATGGTGAAAAGTAAATCTTCCCACTCTTTTAGGTCTGGTTCCCTATTTCTCCAGAGGCAACCATTGTTAATTTATGTATTTTTGTAGAGATAATTCTGTTCTCATATATTTATACCTCTCTTTAAAAACATGAGTGATAGTATACCCTATATGCTGTTCTGTTCTGAACCTTCCCTCCCCTTGCCCACCTTTAAATAAAAAACAATGTGTGTTGGAGATTGTTTGGAATCAGTAGGAAGTTAATCATTTTAACACAGCATAGTATCCCATTATATATTCCATAATTGATGTAACAAGTTCCTGTGTGATGGACATGTAGTTTGTTTTCTCTCTTCTGCTATTAGTAGTGTTGCAGTAAATGTCATTTTACTTCCCTGAAAGCAAGAAAGTTTAATAAAGCTTTCTACCAAGATTAATTGAAATATAGACCTGCCACAAATTTAGGAAAAGGATTCAAATGTTGGACAGTCAAAAACACCCAGATATGTTCTATAACCATTTAGCAACAACGGTGTATAGACATACCTAGTTTTCATTGGAAAATTCAGTATCTTGTGGATTAGTAATGATTTGGTTCTGTTAATGCCAACTGTCTCATAAAAGGGACCATAATTTTAATTTTTGCGAAAAAGTTATTCTAGCCCTGACTGGTGTGGCTCAGTGGATTGAGAGCTGGCCTGCAAACCGAAAGGTCACTGGTTCGATACCTAGTCAGGGCATGTGCCTGGGTTGCAGGCCAAGTCCACAGTAGGGAGCACACAAGAGTGGGAAACAATCACACAGTGATGTTTTCCTCTCTTTCTCCCCCCCTTCCCCTCTCTCTAAAAATAAATATATAAAATCTTTTTAAAATAAATAAAAGTTATTCCAGTCCTGGCCAGTGTGGCTCAGTTGCTTGGAGCATCCTCACATAATGGAAAGTTCTTGGGTTAGATTCCTGGTCAAGGCACATAAATGGGTTGTGGGTTTGATCCCAGGTCTGGGAGCATAGGATCCATTGTCCAGTTGCATACAAGAAGGCAACCAATCCATGTTTCCTTCTCATGTCATGTTTCTCTCTCCCTTCCTCTCTCTTTAAAAGCAATGAAAAAAAAATGTCCTCGGGTGAGGATAAAAAAAATAAAAAGGTTATTATTACTGTGTTGCCCACCAGCAATATATGAGAGGTTTTTTTTTTTTTTTTTGTAAATTTGTCTCATGTATTTTGCACTTTATGCTATTAGATTGTTCATCTGTTTCTCTTTAATTTATTAGACTTCAGATAACATAAGGAAATTAGTGCTATGTTTAGCATATTATGCTTACAAGCAATGTTTTCTGGTTTGCCATGTGCACATCTTCTTTATCTTTTTTCCATTTTATGTACTAAATTTATCTTTTCCTTTATTAAAAACTTATTTTTTTCAGGGGGAGGATGGAAGCAAGGGAGGGAGGTGGGTTTGGAGGGAGTGGAGGGAGGGGTGGGGAGAAAATACAGACAACTGTATTTGAACAACAATAAAATAATTTAAACAACTTATTTTTTTTTAATTCACCCATGTTTTCTTGTGTGTAATTTTGTTTTGTTGTATTGAAATCTTTGACCCTCTGGGATTTTATATGGAATAAGGAGTGAATAAGGAACTAACTTAATTTTTTCCAGATGGTTAGCTAGTTGTTCTAATATATTGATAATCCATCTTTTCCTTATTGGATTCAAATGCAACTTTTATTTTAAAATTATTTTCCATATATAGTAGTCCCCCTCATGTGTGGTTTTGCTTTCCACTCTTTCGGTTACCGCAGTCAGTCACGGTTCAAAGATACTAAGTGGAAAACTCCGCATACTTTGAGTGAGGGAGAGTCCACATGCACATAACTTTTATTACAGTATAGCTTTATAATTGTTCTATTTTATTATTGTTGTTGTGAATCTCTTACTGTCCTTAGTTTATAAATTAAGCTTTAGCATAAGTAGGTATGTGTAGGAAAAAAACAGAAGGGATTTGATATTATCTTTGGTTTCAGACATCCATGTGGGGCCTTGGGACATATTCCCTATGGGTAAGGGGGGACTGTTGTATATTTGGGTCTGTCTCTGGGCTCTGTTCTATTGATTTATATTTCTGTATATATACACCAATACCAGCTTGTTTTAGTTACTATGGCCTTATAACATCTTAAAATTCAGTCGAGTGGTATAGCATGCTATGTTTATTGATTGGGAAGATGAGTGTTTTCTCCTTAAAGTGATCTATAGAATCGGTGCAAGCCTGATTAAAATTCCAGTAGTCTTTGTTGGTATAAATTGACAAAGGACTTTTTTTTTAAGTTAAGCATGCACCCACCTATTCTCCTAGAATTTACTCGAGAAAGGAAAACATGTCCTCACAAAGACTTGTATACAGGTGTTCATAGTGGCTTTATTTTCAGTAGCCAAAAACTGGAAATTATGTAACTGTTCAACAGGTAAAAGATAAACTAATCATAAATTCTTATGATGGAATACAACCTCTAAGTAAAAAGTTAAGATTATTGATACATAGTCCAGCAGGGATCTCAAAATAATTATTCTGAATGAAAGAAGCCAGACTAAATTTCATTTCAAATAAATACTATATGATTTCATTTTTTATAAACTTCCAGACAAAGCACACTAATCTACAGTGACAGAAAGCATGTAGGTTGTTGCCTAGCGATGGAGCAATGCATTACAAGAGGCCACAAGGACATTTGGGGAGGTGATGGAACTAGCTTTGAATGTGGTGATGGTTTAACAGGTGTTTACATGTGTCAGAACTCCTCGAATTGTGTACTTTAAAAAATGTCTACTGTACCGCAATCAAAATGAAAAAAATTAAAAAGAAATTCCGAAAGTAGTTCTTGCTCATTACTTTTCTTAGAATTTTGTGGGTTATTTTACATACTTATTTTCCCATATAAACTTTAAAGTTGGCTAGTCCAGTTTCCAAAACAATCTTGTCATTACTTCTCATTAAACTGATGTTATTATAGATTTAGTGAGACTGAATTTATTTTATTGAGTAGATACTAATATTGTGCTGTGTTCATTGCTCTTATAAGTGATATCTCTTCTTTCATATTTATTTTCTAGCTGGTTGTTTAGCTATAGAAAAGCTGGCTGCATCATTGAAACTTCTATTTAAGTAGTTTTTCAATTACTCTCTTGTTTTCAAGTATACAGTCCTCTACATATTACACGGCTGAAATAACTAACAGAAGGAAGAGAATGAGCGTCAAAGCTCTGATTTTACTGACATAGAACCTGCCTCTCCTTTTCCAGTTTTTGTATTTTCTGTTACTTTCTTTTATGTAGTTGCTATAGCTAGTACTTTTCTTTTGTTTAGTATAAAGGGATGACCTGTTTGCTATGCTGTAGAATGTTGCACTTAAAATCTTTTAATTTTTAAAAATATATTTTAGAAATTACTTCAGAAGAAGGTTCTACTATACAGTGGATGTCATCGGTGGAAGCAAAGATTGAAGATAAAAAAGTTAAAAGAGAAAATAAACTAACTTCAATGAAGCTGGAGCATATCAGAAAAGAAAAGGTTAGAAAAATGTCTTAGCCCCAATTCCTGAGCTAGTGACCCTTTCACTGTCCCTGGGTTATTCTGTTGGTAAAAATGAGTATGGTTTTGTTAAGATAGAAGATTAATTAATTTGAATTTTAATTTAATGAAAACTTAAAGCAAAGTGTTTGTGCTGTGGTTGAACACTTTTAAGTTTGAATTTTGAAACTTGAACAGGTCAGTAAATATATAATTCTTGATATATAGATGTAATATTATTCTTATAGAATATACTACATGCTGTATAATTCTTGAACTGTTTAAGTTTTAAGATTGATAATGTATGTAGAGTTAAATTTTTTTAGTTTCTTCATCTCTTGTGATGAACATAAAATTGGCCCCCCTTCTCCCCTATGTTATAAGCTCACTGGTTTAGAAGGATTCCCTCTGACAAGGATTTGAGAGTTAGAATTCTTAAGAAACTGATTATATATATATTTTTTTTTAGCCTCACCTGAGGACATACTTAGAAGGGGGAAGAGAGGGAGAGAAACATTGATAGGAGAGAGAAACCAATTGGTTGCCTCTCGTCTGTGTCCTAGCCCACCAGGGACTGAACCCACAACCTAACTAAGCATGTGCCCTGACTTGAGATCAAACCTGCGATCTTTTGGTTTATGGGATGATGCTCCAACCAATTGAGCCACACCAGCAAGGCAGGAAACCTATTTTATAACCTGGGACTAGGGGAGTAGAATGCAGAAGAAACAACAAATGAGCCATTGTCATGTCTATTGCACACCTGCTGTGTTGCACATGGAGAATATTGTTCACCTCACTTCAGTAACCCAGATCCAGAATTTGGCTCTCTCTCAATCAGAGAATGGGAATTTCACAAACTAAATCAACACCACTTTCAGCATTCAGTTTAATAAACAAAGTTTAGGGTAAATCATCAGAAAGGACTGGTACTTGTATGCTAAGTGCCATATAAAGAAAATAGATGGATACAGTGCCTACCTTCTAAAAGTTTATATAAGATTATAAATCATGAGTATGACAGTAGTGCATTAACGTGAATAACATAACATTGATATATTAATATGAAGAAAGCATGGATAGATAGGTTTCATTGTTATGTAGGTCTTCTATGGAAGGACATGAAACATACCTAATATTTGTATCTTTAGGGGCTTGAAATTTAACCAGAAAGTTTCAGATACTACTAAAGCTTATCCTGGACTGTTGCTTTATATTTTTGACCATATCCATGGAGACCCCTTTATTTCACTTTTCAGATAAACTTCTTGCGGAATAAACACAAAATTCACATCCAAGGAACTGATCTTCCTGACCCAATTGCTACATTTCAGCAACTTGAACAAGAATATAAAATCAATTCTCGACTGCTGCAGAACATTCTAGATGCAGGCTTCCAGACACCTACGCCAATCCAAATGCAAGCCATTCCAGTTATGCTGCATGTGAGTATGAAGGTCTAGGATGCCTCTAACCTTCTTTTCTGTTTGCTCATCCTCTTTTCTCTGTGTGTGAAATTTTTCTACCTTATTTCTTACCCCTGTTGAAATTCTTGCATTATTTTTGAGGTCCATCTCCAGTGCATGTGCCTTTATAAAACTTGTCTTGTTCACTACAGCTGTATGTGATCTTTTTCCTTTACCACCTAGGTACCTCTGTGGTATTTAGTGTGTTCTTTTTCTTGCAGCATTTATCTTACATTTTACACTACTGTGTATTTGCACTAATTATAGTCATCCTTTCCTTTTACAAGAGTGTAAACACTCTTGAGGATAGGAACTATGTTCTGTTTATTCATCCATGATTTACTTTATAATTCCCAGGAAGTATTTCAGAAATAGAGAATTTTTACTAACCGGTTTTTTTCTCAATACTTTTAATTATTGAAGTATACTTTACAGTGAAATACATAGATTTAAGTGCACAGTTCATTGAGTTTCAATGACGCATACCCTATGTGATCATCACCCCAATGAAGATGTGTAACATTTCTGTCACCCCAGAAAATTCTCTTGTGCCCTTTCCATTCTGTCCTCGCCCCACCCCTGCTTGGAGATAACTACTGTTCTGATTTCTATTGCCATTTATTAGATTTGCCTCTTTTAGAATGTCGGATAAGTGGAATCATTCATTATTCTTAAATTTCTGGTTTCTTTCACTCTGTTGAATGTATCACGATTTGCATATCCACCTGTTGATAGATGTGTGCATCAGCGTAGATTTTTAGAAATTATGTTTTCTGAGGTTTTTTTTGTATTGATGAGAGCTGACATTTTCCCCTACGTAACCAATACGGCCTTCGGTCCTGGTAGTCATTGGACACCATGCCAGTCCTTTTCATGTTCTTCAGGAACTGCAGTGAAAGTGCATTAGAATAATGTTGTTGACTCAGTGAATTTGCTTTGACTTTCATTTAAGCTTATTTCCGTCGTGACTTTAGCTTAAACCTTTAAAAATCATGGTGACCTACCGAAAACTATAGCCTGTTCATTACTCTGTCACCCAGGTTATCACCACTTTTTATTTCTTTCAGCCATTTTGTTACATATTAAAACCTTCCCTAGGGTTGAGCTGTACAGCCATCAGGACAAAAAATCGCTTTTGTAATTTTGCTTTGATAAAAGAGTTTAGTGGCAAAGAACAATGGAAATAATGGAAATAATTGAGGTTGTGAATTCTCTTTGGCTCCTAGTTGTCCATATTCTTTATGCAATTCAAATGGACGCTGGTAGCAGTGCTCGAAGCTCTATTGGGGTGATAGTGGCCGGGTGGATACGGTCAGAGAAGCAAATATGGGAGAAGATAGAAGAGTGATGAGAACGTGAATGAGTAGATTTATCATATACCATTTTGCTTGTTATTTGTATGGCTGGTAGCATTATTTGACTAGCTCTGACAAATTTATGTACTTTTCCTTGTATTTAATATTCTCTGTTTTTAGGGTCGAGAACTTCTGGCTTCAGCTCCAACTGGATCTGGAAAGACTTTGGCTTTTAGCATTCCCATTTTAATGCAACTGAAACAACCTGCAAATAAAGGCTTCAGGGCCCTGATTATATCACCAACACGAGAACTTGCCAGCCAGGTACGACTTTTGGTTTCTAAAGAGGCTGTTTTTGGTGTTTGCTTCGGTCATCTTTGTATTTGGGGGTCATAAAAAGGTCTCAAAGAGGAAGGCCTGTGTCTTTTGTCATGGTCAAATATTCTGTACAGAGCACACTTCTAGTATCTTATTGCATACGGGCAAATCTTTCCTGATTTTCTAAAACATGATTAACATTTGTACTTTTTGGGTGAATATTCTAATAAGACCTTTGAAGTTGAAAGGCTACTGTAATATGTAGTTGCTCTAAAATTTATTTTGGTCACTTAGAAAAATGAAAACTACTAAGTTTTTGAGAAAACTACACAATCATTTGCTCCACTGTCCAATGTACTTAGTGTAAAACACATGCCAAGTATGAAATAGTTTTATAATATTATAATAGTATTGTATTCTAAAAACAGTATGTAACAGATTGGAAGAGTTTTGATTTTATCTTTCAGAACTCATTTACTAGACCTGAAGAAACTACTGAATATTACTAGACATTGAAGTTCCAAACTTCTGAGATTCCAGGTTAATCTACACAGCCAGGCTTAACTTCAGATATTTATGGAGTGGTAGAGGATTTATTTTGTTAATAATGTAAGAGACTATACATCTCACCCAAGTATTTTAGCAGCTAATATTTTTTATCATTTCCTGTTTCAGATTCACCGAGAGCTAGTAAAAATATCCGAAGGAACAGGATTCAGGATACACATGATCCACAAAGCAGCAGTTGCAGCCAAGAAATTTGGACCAAAATCGTCTAAGAAATTTGGTAAGGGATTCATGCTTGACAGGTACAGCATGAAGGGGACCTAGAAACTACAAATACCCTAATTGACACCTAAGCATTCTTAAAAGGTAGTCATGCATTAGTTTCATTTTTAGAGAAAGTAAAAGAGATCTCCTCACTCTCACCCAGTAGTTATATAAATTTATACTGGTGGTGCTTAACCAAAGGCAGTTTTGCCCTTCACCCACACCTTACCCTCCAGGCATATTTGGCAATATTTGGAGACAGGATGCTACTAATCTATAGTAGGCACAAGCCAGGGATGCTGTTAAACATCCTGCAATGTACAAGACAGACCCCTAAATGAAAGAGTTGTCTGGCCCAAAATATCAATGTAGTAATATTAAGAAACCCTCCTTTATACTAAAGGCCATGGAAATACTCTACAGACAAGAATAGCTTACATCTGTACCCTTATATAGCCAGAGAATCTGCTTTTACCTGTCTTTTATCTTGAGCTTCTGAATAAAATTTCCTTTTAAAAAGGATTTTCCTTGAAAAAAAATTTAAAAGTCAAACTCTTGGATTACAGTGTTCTTACCTCTTAGAAGCTGAGAAGACAGATCAAATGTAATGAAGGAGGGATATACTATGATGATGAAAAAATACAGTACGCATGTTAGCTTACTGACAGGGAAGAACTTTTATGTTGTTGGTGTGTGAGTGTAACCACTCCCTCCTCTCCCCACTGCAGTTCAGGAGGCTTAATTCTCTAGTCCAAGAGGCGTGAAACTTGCCTTTGCAATTTATACCATTTGCTTTTCCTATAGATATTCTTGTGACTACTCCAAATCGACTTATCTACTTATTAAAACAAGATCCTCCAGGAATAGACTTAACAAGGTACAGATGATATTTTAATGTCTTTTATGTCTGTTTTTCATTTAGTGGATAACATATTGTCCTCAGTTGCTTGTTTTGTCGCCCTTTGGAGCTTGCTGCTGCCAACTTTGAATAAGTGTTAGTGCTGAGAATAATGGTTTTCATTAAATTCATAGAAAAATAACTGGTCTGGAAGAAAACGACAGATTCTGATAAACAGCTCAGAATCCCATAGACTTTCTCACATCTTTCAGCAGTGGTGGTAGCGTTTATAAAGTTTATGTGAAGCTTTGTTGTTGCTAATGGAACCTCATATCTTTGAGACTAATGGAATAGGTGCATTAATTTATCTTATTTTTACCTTTTTCCTTTTTTTTCTTGTACCTTTTTGTGACTTGGTAAGTGGGTCTGAGAAGCAGCATTATGGTTTGACTTCTTCATGTGTCCTCATAGTCTAGTGAGACGTCTGTTCTTCCAGTTTAATACCCACAAGTTGTTTTGTTATTTCTTAGTGTTGAGTGGCTGATAGTAGATGAATCAGATAAACTCTTTGAAGATGGCAAAACTGGGTTCAGAGACCAGCTGGCTTCTATTTTCCTGGCCTGCACATCCCACAAGGTCAGAAGAGCTATGTTCAGTGCAACTTTTGCATATGATGTTGAGCAGTGGTGCAAACTCAACCTGGACAATGTCATCACTGTGTCCATTGGAGCAAGGTACTGTTCTGCACTCTCCCACTATTCCCCCCCCCCCGCCTCTTTTAAGTACAAGTCATTTTTTTAGACTCAGGAAGATAGGTTGTTTGACCTAAGATTAAAAATAGAGAATTTTACTGAAAGAAATATATTCTTTGAAGTCAAGATTGATTAAGGATTTTCTATTTTAGAATAATCCAAGGGAAGATTGTCATATTAATATTCCCATCATTATGCTTTTCACTGATTTTTCCCATCCACAGAGTATAACTTGAGTTCTCTGGCCACCCAGAGGATTTAATTTCTTTGTTGACTTAACTAAGTAAGACCACAGAGGAAGAAGCTGACATTACTGAGCGGTTTGGTTTATAATTCCTTTTAAAAATATTTTGGGGAGCATTTAATGTTAAATGAATGCTCACTACAAGAAAAAGGTTTTGGAAGTTAGGATATTGCTATTTGATAGAATATTATACAACCCATGGAATGATAAATACAAAACTGTAGCTTTATGAAAAAGTACTTATAATACCATGTTGAGTAAAAATGAAGCCAAATGGAAGAGTAAAGAATACCTTGTCTATTTTAAACATAATTCCTGTGTATAAAAAGAAAATACAACAAACTCACCATAACTGTAATTATGAAGGCACGCAACAAAATGGAAAAATATCTATGATATAGTATAATGTATTGCAGCAGCTTATAGATCATTAATAAAGCCCCAGTCCCGATGTCTGTCTATAAATGAACCCTGCAATTTGTTAAGAAAAATATTAATAAAGAAAAAAATCTAGCTGTATGTAATAACAACCTTAAAAATGTTCTCATTATTTTAACAAATAGTTTTACTTTTAGAAAGATTTTATAAGTAAATAATTAGATGCGAAAGTTTATGACTAGAACGCAACAAAATGTCCAAGTTTATTCTAAAATGGTAGAATTGTGGGTAATTTATTTTGTTGTTTACATTTTCTATATTTTTCAAACTTAAAAAAATTTTTTTAAACCTCACCGGAGGATATATTTATTAATTTTAGAGAAAGAGGAAGGGGGTAGGGGACAGAGAGACAGACAGACAGACAGAGAAAGAAACATCATTGTGAGAGAGGGAACTTCAACCAGCTGCCTCCGGTACACGCCCAGACCAGGGATTGAACCCACAACCTAGGTATGAGCCCTGACTTGGAATAGAATCCACAGGCTTTTGGTGTATGAGATGACACTCCAACCAACCAGGGCTATATTTTTCAGACTTTCTTGATAACATTTTTATAACTACAATAAAACATTTAAAAAATAACTTCAGGTTAAGTATACATAATTAAGTACTCATATTGACCATGGAAAAGTTCATTCTTTTGAAGTCGTGTGTAAATTTTTCATTTATTTAGAATTTCAGGGGGAGGGAAGCAAAAATTGGCTCTTGCAAACTATAGGGTATGTTTTCTTCTCAGGAATTCTGCTGTAGAGACTGTGGAACAAGAGCTTCTCTTTGTTGGGTCTGAGACTGGAAAGCTTCTAGCCATGAGAGAACTTATTAAAAAGGTATATTTGGAAAACAGTCTTGAATGTTGATAAAGTTCACTAAGTCTTGTATTACTGGTGGAAGGCCAAGCACTTTCTGGCATCATATTTAACAACCCAGTGGTAAATTGTTAGGTACATTGGGCCAACTCTTGTCCCAAGGTGGAGAGGCTCAACTATAGGAGAGGATCAACTAGGATATGGTAAGCTTTCTATTCCTAGCTCAGGGTAAGCTAGGAAAAGACCTACCTGATGCCCTGAAAGCCCTTTTCCACATCTGCATATGCGTCTGCCCCCTGCCTGTCTCCCCATCCCTCTGCTGGTTTCTTACTGAGCTGAGGCATTGTGGAATGAGTAGGACAATGACTGGGGTTTTCTGTTTGTATGCCTTCAGTAAATATTGAGTAGAAGCCATAGTTAAATGGTTAAGTACTGAAGGGTTGGGTGGGGGGGGGGTAATAAAAGAAATATAAATCCTAAGCTCTGCCCTTAGAACTTCATCTTTTTTAGGGCTATAATAAACACACTTGTGTAAGATAGTTTGTGGTTAAGTGCCATAAAAGGCTATAGAGTGTTTTTCTTAAACATTCACATAGTTATAAAGGGACCACCAGAGTGAGCTGAATTGTTGGAGAAAGCCTTGTAGAGGAAATGCTACTAATCTGGGCCATGAAGATTTGTGGAATTAAAAGGTGAGACGGGTGTAGCAAAGTCTCAGAGGTGGAGGTGAGCACAATGAATGTGTTTGGAGACTAAGGAGAGAGTTTAGGGTAGGAATTAAAGACGATCAGTTTGAACAGGAGCCCTGGGGTCAATTTAAAAGAAACCACTGAACATTGTTGAAGAATGTGGCCACATAATTTTTAAGGAAAATTAAACAGTGGTATACAAGATGGATTGTATTGGAAAGAGACTGAAAGTAAAGAAACCAATTAACATGCTATTAAATTAGACTGGTTAGACATAAGGAGGAAATAAATGAAGGTAACAGCTGTAGTTGGTGGAGTGTTAACAGTTGGAGGATGGAAAGGAAAGGTGTTTGCAAGTGCCTGGTGACGACAGGAGTGGTTAGGAGCATGCTCTGAGGCCAGGCCACCTGGACTGGAATCCCAGCTTTAGGCAGGTTAACCTCTGTTCCACAGTTTCCTTATCTGTAAAATGGGGATAATAATATCTACCTGTTAGAGTTGTTTTACTATTAGTGAGTCAATACAAATGTAGTACTTACAAAAGTGGTTGGCACGTAACAAATACTATGTGTTTTAAAAATAGTCTTAAGGATATCACTTGAGAATAGGAAATTTAAGATTTTCACAGATACATAGGATTGTACACCAGGTATTTTTAGTCATGTATGAACTTCAGGAGGTTTGTGAACCCTCTGAAATTAAATGTTAGATTTTGTGTAAATGTATGGTTGCCTATTAGAAAGCTTCATGGCTTTCATTAGATTCTGAAAGGGGTGTGTGAACCAAAGGTTAAGCTGCAGTACAGACAGTTGAAAATATACAAAGCTGGTTTAGAGAGAGGCATGGAATGATATAGATGTAAAAATCATTTGCTTAGCGCTGGTAGTTTATAAGTGAGATTTTAACTTAGTAAGATAAATATTAATTGAGAGAGCTAAGAACCAAAAAGTAAGCTTTGGGAGAATACCCACAATTAGGGTAGATAATGAATTAAAAACATAGTCATTACATTTTAAGTAGAATCAAAAAAGTTCTGAGGCACAGAGGCCAAGAGATTGTTATTTGAAGGAGTGTGCATCCATCACTGTAGAAAGGTGAAGGGGGTTAATTAGACAAGATTATTGGAATTTACAGGATGGAGAGTACAGTTCAAGTTGGTTGGAAAGAACCCATTGTAGAGAACAGATGATAGGGAAGACAGGCAGTTTAGACCGCTTGTCCTAGAAGTGTTGGCGATGAAAGTACACTGAATTGAACTGGGTTCCTTTATGAACTAAAGTCATATGAAACGTGAGTTTATGTTCTTAATTATGGGTTGCATGTGCTGATTTTTGCCTTTCTTTTTTAGGGTTTCAATCCACCTGTTCTTGTTTTTGTTCAGTCCATTGAAAGGGCTAAAGAACTTTTTCACGAGCTTATATATGAAGGTATTAACGTGGATGTTATTCATGCAGACAGAACACAGGAACAGGTAAACTCAAATGTATACTTTCAAAATGATAAAGAACAACTAAATTTAAAAATACTGGCATAACTTACACTCATTCCTAGAGTAGCACTGAAACATTTAATATGTGTTCTATTAACAGAGAGATAACACAGTCCACAGCTTCAGAGCAGGAAAAATCTGGGTCCTTATTTGTACAGCTTTGCTAGCCAGAGGGATTGATTTCAAAGGTGTGAACTTGGTGATCAACTATGACTTTCCAACGAGCTCAGTGGAATATATCCACAGGATAGGTGAGTTGTCCCTGACCCTGCACGCCTTCGTTTTAGCACCTCTGCTGTTCGCTACAACCCTGCTCATTTTTTAGTGCTGTGAAAAGTCCAGTGACTTTTATATGTGAATCTGGAAGGTCCCTTTCCCCCAAAAAAGTTTTTGCCCTGGCTGGTGTAGCTCAGTGGATTGAGCGCGGGCCTGTGAACCAAAGGATTGTGGTTTGATTCCCAGTCAGGGCACATGCCTGGGTTGCAGGCCAGTTCCCGGCAAGGGACGCACGAGAGGCAACCATACATTGATATTTCTCTCCCTCTCTCCCTCTCTCCTTCCCTTCCCCTCTAAAGATAAATAAATAAAATGTTTTTTAAAAAAGTTTTTTAATGGTCTGGTTTCTCTTAGGTCGAACTGGAAGAGCAGGGCATAAAGGAAAAGCTGTTACATTTTTCACTGAAGATGATAAACCATTATTAAGAAGGTAAATTAGGAAAAATAATTTATTAAGTTTGCAATGTTGATTCATTAGTCTTACATGTATACACAGTTAACAGATAAATTACAAAACAGCTTTGTCCAAAATTCTGTTATAGTAATAGTCAACCAAATTTTAGCAATGAGAAAAATGATCAAAAGGCCTTGTTTTTGCCCTTCCATTATTATTTTTAGTAATAACAAATATTCTCAAATTTTAAACAACTCACAGAACTCTCCCAATAGCCACCAGTTGATATTACTCACAATGTCATACTAAGGTTTTGGAATGAGTAATTTAAAATTAACCCTTGAGTCTCTTTAGCCCCATCAGAGTCATCTCTTATTGTAGTACATCTTTCTCATTACTCTTAGGGGCAGATGGAGTTTTATATTTAGTCCCAGGAAAAATTATTTCAGTAATACACTCCAATACTATTCCATTGTAGCCCCTTGAGGCCTGAATAACATGATACACTTTTAGAATCATTGGTTGTAATTTAGTACATCAGCATAGATATTAATATAGAAGCTGAGTTTCCTACATTTTGGCTACCCACAGAAAATTTAGGCTGATGATAATTGGTAACACGTCACATTTCTAACAATTAAAATTGATTCATGGCTGAAGGCAGCTTGTACGTTGAGTCTGTTCATTTTGGCGAGGGTTTTGATTTGTGCTTCAGAGCTTTGGCTCTGCCAGCCTTGGTTTCTTGTTCGTTGAGCGGACTGTCACGTGTGCGTGCTTAGTAGGGTATGTACCCTAACAGTCTGGGTGCCTAAGCAGTTTCCTCAGCCAGTTCAAGCCTGTGAATCTGATGACCACCCCCCATCAGTGTAACTGTGTACCTCAGTTTTCCATCAGGAACAGGGGTAATGATGGTACTTACTACAAAGGGTTTTGTGAAGATGGAGTAAGTTACTGTATGAGAAAAAATGCCAAACCCACAGTGAGCACTATCATTTAATAGATTTAAGCTGGACTCTGGCTTCATTCAGTGTCTCATCCAAGCTTGACCTTAATAGCTCTTTAGGGCTTGAGGAAATGTTGGAATAGCTGCTACCTAAAATTACTCACCAGTTCATCAGTTTTCGTCCAGCAGACAGTCTATCAGTCATCCAGTGCAATGACAGCGGGTGTTAATCGACAACATACCAAAACACTTCACTGGATTACTTTCTTGTTTGTGTAGTTTTAGTCCCTCTTGTACAGGGGGTTTAAGTTCATAAACATCAGCTTGATTAGATAGAAATTGATGTATACGGGCACCTCTTTCAGCGTTGCCAGTGTCATACAGCAGGCGGGCTGTCCTGTCCCGGAGTACATAAAGGGGTTCCAGAAACTGCTCAGGTACGACTTGAAATTCACCAGACCGGCTCTCTTTCTCTCTCTCTCAGCATATACATTCTTGCTTTCATACTCTCACACATTATAGTTCTAACAATACTATTTAAGATAAAAATTTTCCTTTTAAATACTTGTGTATATTGTACTTTCTTTCATTGCCAGTTTTTTTATCTCTGAAATTTTAAGTGTTTAGATTTTTAAAGAAATTATTCAATGTGAGTGAAATACAGTTAGATTTTTAGTTCATAAAGTTGGTATAAAGCAGTAAATTGGCCAAAATCAAAATCTGATGCATGTTGGCACAGGATATAAGGTTGACAAAGGACATATTTTAATCACAGTCACTGCCTTTTTAAAAATTGATTGAATTTATCATGCATCTGTGTTAACCTCGGTAAATGCTCTTAGGTGATCTAGTACCGAAAGTGGATACAGTGTAGCTAAACCAGTGAGCAGATAAAAAATGAATTTTGTGATCAAGAATCACAGTATTTTGTATAGTTATAGTTTAGATTTATCTTTTAAATTTTCACTTAATTTCTTTCCTCTCTTTGTAACTTTCAGCAAACAAAAGAAAAAGATGATCAAGAAGCCTTTGCAAAGAGAAAGCATTAGTACAATTCCAAAATACTTCTTAGAAAATGCTAAGGGTAAACGGTAAGCATGTGGTGAGAAGGTTAACTGTTGACTCCATTTTATAGTTACAGTAGGCATTTTTCCTTAGGGTAAGTTATTTAGAAACAATTAATAGGCTTACAGTGTGTTATAGAATGTCATAAAAGTAATACATCTTAGGTTGGCTATGATTTGGAAACTTGGATGAATCAGCCCTGGAATTTTTCTGTATATGTGTATGTGATCTATTTTTTTTCCACCTCTGAAAATAGGGTTTCAATTCCCTGTGAATTAGAATTGCACTGCCTGCCATGGCCGCACAGCTTGCAGCAGAACACTGAGGCCAGTCGTTGCAGGGTACATCCTGGAGGTTTTCCTTGAAGCTCCATATTCTGGGCAGGGTTTCAGTGCAGTCTTAGACTATGCAGAAGCACACTGTAAAATCTCTAAAAAGGATGCCTTGGTTAAATTTGTAGTAGTTTTGCTGAGTTGAATGAGGGTTTTAAGTAATAGATATTTTAGCATACACATTGGACTATTTTTTTTTTGCTCAGTACTGCTAGGAAGCTACATGTTTTGATAGGAGTAGGCTAATATATTCTGAACAGTACTAGTTTTTCTGCTATTCATGGAAACTGACACTCTTCAAATTCTACTAGTACCAGTTAATATATACTATATATGAAATGTAGGCATTTACTGAGTATGTATTGTCCTGCCAAGTACTTGCTGGTGGTAGTTATACAAATGACTGTAATAGGAGACCTGTTTCCTGAAATTAGTATGCAAAAAAAAAAGAGAGAGAGAGAGAATAATTTCTTAAATAAAATAGAAGTTTAGGGAAAGGGAAAAATCATTATGGATTAGTATAGTCACAGAAAGTTTCAAGGAGGTACAACAGTCCTTAAGAATAGGTAATCTTTAGGCACGTAGAAGGAACAAGGTGAACAAAGACACGGTAACTGGAATGCACTTTCCTTCTAAGTGGGGTAAGAGTCTTACCTGACACTTGGTACTGACTGTGGGAAATAACGTTCAGTTCAAGTATATAGAGAGCAGAGTGTCCCAAAGTTTCCGTTCAGTTTTAAGCTTTAATAACCTGGGAAGAGCAAATACTACAAATTTACAAAAATGTCATTTGAAAGAGTAATCCTTTTAATTTTATTTGTACTTAGTTTTGTGAGTTCTTAATAGCTTTTTTCTTTTTTAATCCTCACCTGAGGATATGTTTATTGATTTTAGAGAGTGAGAGGAAGGGACAATTAGAGAAACATGGATGTGAGAGAAACATTGATTGGTTACCTCCCATATGTGCCTCCACCAGGGATCAAACCTGCAACCTTGGTATTTGCCCTGACCAGGATTGAACCCACAACCTTTTTGTTTGTGGGACAAACTCCAAGCAACTGAACCACCTAGCAAATTTTTCGAACTATAAGACACACCTTTCCCCCCCAAATTTGGGAGGAATAATGGTTGTTAATACTGCTGTTGAGTTCTGTTTACATTTACATTGGTGAAATATTATGTTATTAAATATTTTACCACATTTTTGCTTCAAAAATTTTTTCCCTGTTTTCCTCCTCTAAAACCTAGGTATGTCTTATGGTATGAAAAATACAGTAGATTTTCAAATATTTTGTGGCAGCAGCTTCTAGGTGACACTTAGACTAGTGGATCAGTAGAGAAGGTCACTTTGCTTGGCTGACGTATGTGTCATTTTTTTGTTTTTGCTGGGCTGTATCTGAACTCTTGTACATGCATTAGAACCTTGTTCTTTGGGTGATCTTACAGCTAGGATTGCAAATGCAGTCCTATACTTTCTATGTTATTTTTGTCAGTTTTGTAGCTTTTTTACTTGTGAGGTTATTAAAGCTGTGGGTGGTGAACACACAATACAGTGTACGGATGATGTGGTGTGGGATTTGTGCATCTGAAACCTGTATAATTTTGTTAACCAGTGTCATCCCATTAAGTTCAGTAAAAAGGAAAAAACCTTAAAGCTACACTAAGACTTTGAGGACACTTGGTATAAATTTTGTCACTTTAGACCCCTACTTAAGATGCTGTCAATTTTCTTTACATTTAAAGGCCATAATTTTTAACATAGCCTACAAAGAAGAACTGAGCTGACTAGCTTAGTTTTCCAATATAGATGTTCCTTTAAGGATGCTATGCGCACCTGTAGGCTCAGCTTATACATCTATGCTGATACTCCTACGTGCATATGTTCAGGCCCAGCTTCTAAACCTGAAAGAAAATAATACCAATTCTTGCCACTTGGGGTTGACTGAGGATTACATGAGTTAATATACATGTGGGAACTTTGCCTTACTATACTATGGTAGACAAACGTTATTTTTCTCAAAACTTGTTTCCTTTTCCTGTGTTAACATTTAGTGGATGGCACTCACCAGACCCCAAAGTCAGACTGTTGGGATTCATGTCTAACATTCATTACCAGTGTGTGATGATCAGCAAGTTGCCCAGCCACTCTGCTTCATTTCCCTCATCTGTAAAATGAGGAAAACAATAGAATCGTCTTCCTAAGTTAGGAAGATTATCCAAGGTGATAACATAAAGGGCACTCCTGACAGTATGAACACTTAATCATTGTAAACTCTTACTATTAAGTCAGGATCAGGATCACCTTTTGTAGCTTGGTGTAATGTAGTGCAGATTATTGTGACCTTTCTCTATCACTTAGATGGTTGTGGTTTTTCTAAAGGGCAGAGACCTAATGCATCTTTGTGTTCCTAGTGCCTCATATATTTGATTATACAGTAGGTTTCAGTCAATGTTTATTAAACTAGTAGACTTCTGGAAACTACATATAACTAGAATTTCTGATTCAGCTTTCCTTACTTTCCTTATCACAGGAAAAAGGTCACTGGTCAGAACAGCAAGAAGGCTCTTGAAGACAAAAGTTAAAAAATTTTTTTAAAGACTATCAGAAACATAATTTTATAATCTCAACATGAATGTTGTTTTCATGGAATACTTCATCTTAAAATCGCCTGCACCAGCAGTTGAGATCAACTACAAGAACATAGGACTGGTGAAAAATTATCATAAACTTTCAGCATGATGTCAGCTTTCAATTTGTATGTGACATTTAAAAGATTACATGATGAAAATAAATTCATCAACATTTCTGTGGTTTGAATCCAGAGAGATGCTTCTTATAGAAGAACAAAAGCTTACGCTAAAAATGACAACACCCAAATGTGGTGAATTCTTAAGGATTTTTCCTTTCAAGTGTGAAGGAAGGTGTGATGTATGTTATGGAGAGATATCTGGAACGGAATGTTCAAAATAAAGCCTTGAGATTGAATGTCCCTCCCCTGATCTAGTAGTTTTTTTTTTTGTTTGTTTGTTTTTTGAATAGACAAGAAACAGCAGCTTTCTACCAAAAAGAAACCCACTGCTCTTCATTTTACTATTTCTTAATTTCTTGATGGCCTGTGGCATAAGCCGCAACAAAGAGCTGCCTCTTCTGTGGCTGGTTATTCAAGTTCTCTAAGATTTTAGATTTTATTTTTTCTTTTAGAGTGATGGAAAGGGAGGGGGAAAAAAGAGAGAAAGAAACTTCAATATGCAAGAGAAACATCGGTAGGTTGCCTCTCTCACGCCCTTGGACTGCCACCCAGGCATGTGCCCTGGCCAGGAATCAAACTGGCAGCTTTTCAGTCTGCAAGACAGTGCTCAACCCACTGTGCAACACCGGTCAGGGCAAGTTCTCTAGGATTTTAAATTCTGAGGTCTATTAAATATCCTTATATCTCATTGGTAAGATAGCTCATACTTTACCTGTTGTAACAGTGCAACCACAAGCTTATGGTCAGCCTCTCCCTTTTTTCACTTTTCATCATTTAACCATGCTCTTTCCTGTCTCTTTCCATTCAAGATGACTTTGAAAACTCGAAAACTGATAAACATTCTATCCTGATAAGGAAGAAGGTTCCTGTTACTTGATACACCTCTGGCTGCATTCTCTTACAGCTTATCTTTCCTGAGGCTTTGTGGCCTTTCATCCATTTTGTAAGCAGGTCTCAGTCAAAGGTAAAGGATTATGGTTATACAGTGATGGAGACTATTCACCATTAGCAGATTTTTCTCCGTTGACAGTGCTGTACACTGGAATAAAAAATCAACTTCAGTCCTCTCTGGATTCCAATTTAGTTTGTAGCACAACATGGCTAAACACAAAGGTCAGAATTGTCAGTACCCGTGGGACCCATTGCGGTGCCTCCCTCAGGAAAATGGTGAATTGAAATCAACCAGCAGGCCAAGTACCCTTGCTCCTGTGGCGAAACCAAGATGCAGAAACAAGCTGTGTTGGTCTGGCACTGGCTCCTGTGTGCAGACAGTGGCCAGCGGTGCCTGGACCCACACCACCACTTCTGCCATCTCAGTGAAGTCTGCCGTCAGAAGACCGAAGGAATTGAAAGACTAGTAGGAACTCTGCAATTTGAAACACTGCTAGCTTTTAATAAATGGGTTAATTTATGTAACAAAAAAAAAAATGCTTCAGACATGTAAGGTACTTAGAATGACACCTGACATGAATGTTAGTTTAAGTTTACCATTACCAACACTACTACAATACTATAAGATAACGTTTTCTCAGCAGCATTCGAATGAAACATGTATTTCCTTTATTTTTAGCCTTCTACTCTAGAGAGTCAGGACAGGTAGGCTCCCAACTAGAATATTTTAGATGGGACAAAAATTGTTCATCTTCAGAATTTATGTAAATGGAACATAGTGCCAAAAATACTTACAAGCATGTGCTTTTTTGTTTGTTCTCACAGATCTTTGTCTCTATATATTCTGAAGGTAAATGTGCTGCTGCCACCCGGTTGCCAACTGTATGACTGAAAAAGTTCTTTTATTTCTCAGAGGTTTTTTCATTTATGAAATTGGGGGTAATACCAACTGTCTCAAGGTCAGAAGTACCTAGCATTGTGCAAAACATACAGTAAATTCACAACAAATATTCCTTAAGCAAACATTACATTTAGTTCACAATATAAGGCTTGATAACAGTCCTTGCCCTTCCAGTGTAGTGGTTAGGGCTAAAGTAAAGGAACAAATAGTGTGGCAAAGTCTAAGTTAGACATACGGCCGTGAGGCTCAAGTATCACACAGGAGGGCATCTGACCCACACTGAAAATGTCATGGAAAGCTGACATCCTGAGCTGAGCCTTGCAGATAGAACAAAGTATTCCAGGCAGGTATCACATCTGTGATCCTTGATATACTCATTTTATTTGATTTGACTTCCTCTTTTTTAGCCTTTTCTCCTGGTAACCACCCATCCTTAAATAAAAGTGGTTACATAAACCTGTAATTGCCTTGGCTTGTCAATGGATTAATACTGTATTTACCACCTTTCTATCAGTTGGAAGTAATCGGCTACACAAATCAGTTTCACCTAAAGAAAGGGAGGAAGGAAATTAGTAGACAATTATGAAAGAAGAATGCATGATAATTGAATAGTTGGGTCTAGTGAAATGAGCAAGGACTCTAAAGTCAAACCAGATTTTGCATACTGGTCCTGCTGCTTTGCAGCTGTATGACCCAAGCAAATTACAGCTGCTTTTAACCTTGGTTTTCTCATCTGTAAAATGCCAATACGAACTGTTAGAGACACTGAGGAAAAAATTTTCGAAAAACTACAGTAAGTCCCTAACTAGTGATTTGTGCCCAATAAATGATAACTTCCTACAAACTATGTCCTTGTAAAAGCCCTGGGGCAACAGCGACAGATAAAGCTAACTGTAATCCATTACTTGCTAGTAAGCAAACTCTACTTGAGGGCTTGAAAAAGTTTACACTCGACTTTTATATTTTACTTAACAGTTTGATTAGGGGAAAAGCACAGTAAAAATATGCTCGGATTCATAGTATTATACACTTTTATTATTTTTTATAATATGCTGATTTTCTGAATACATTAAAAGGATAAATAGTCCTTTCAATGCAGAGGAAAAGAACAGACATTGCTCCAGCACAGAGTCAAAGCCAAGGGAACTATAAAACACACTTGGGTGTTCACTGTGCCATATAAACTGTTTTCTAAACCACCACCATTTTGCCCCTCTTGGCAAGTACAGGTATACCTGGTTTTATTGTGCTTCGCTTTATGGCTCTTCACATTTGTTGAGGGTTTTTCCCCCCCTCCAAGTTGAAGGCCACACCCTGCAAAAGAAAGACTACGACTCTTTTTATTGTGATGCCCTCTTTTTTTGTGGTGGTCTGGAACCAGACCGCAGTATCTCCGAGGTGTAACTGTAGGAAACACGGTTTACTGGGTGGCACGATGGCAGAACCAAACAGAAGAGGTTTTATATGTGGCTAGGGTTTATTGTTTTACTAAAATAAAATTTAAATACCTTCAGCTTTGGGGGTGGATACCAAAAGTAAGCCGCCGAGTTCCAGGGGGAAAGTGCAGAGCGCTGATCATTAACCGGCTCTGTGAAGGTGTATCCAAGGGGCACTGAGGATCCATCTATTCTTTGTGTGCAAAGATGATAAGAGAATACCTGTGTACCCACCATCCAGTTTAAAAAACAGGACTCGATCTGCTCTTTCCACTAACCAAGATTATGGTTTTTCGAAGTACCGACGACGCCTAGCAGCTCGACCGCCAGCGTAGCTCTCCAAAGAGCCTTGGCAGAGAATGAATCAGCTTCCCAGGAGCGAATCAGGAGACCGCCCCAACCAGCCCCAGAACTAGAATTGCACCTGGCGGACCCCCAAAGCGGGAACCGGATCACGTGACGGGGGGTGCACCGCCCCCTCCGCGGGGCTAGGAGGTCACGTGGGTGCACGGTCCCGCCCCGTCACCCGGTCTGCGGCGAGGTGGGGTCTGCCGTTTGCCCCGGAAGTGGCTGTCTTCAGTTGACAGCTGTTAGTAAGGTGGCGGCGGCAGCAGGCCGGGAGCAAGATGGCGCTGCGGCCGGGGACCGGAGCTGGCGGCGGCGGCGGGGCTGCGGGAGCTGGCACCGGGGCCGCCGGGGGAGGCAGGTGGGTGTGAAGAACCAGGCCGGGGCTCGCCCCGCAGCCGCCAGCGAGTGGTGTTTGGCGGTTATGGCGGTTTTCGCCAGCTCTGACCCCTTTTGCCTTGGAACTGGGGTGCGGGAGAAGGGGCGTACGGGCACCTAGGCCGAAGCGGGAGGATGGAGCCCGGGTGCCCGGCTCCTATTTCCCAGGTTTTGGGGCACTGGCTGCTGCGGCCGTGCGGAGGGCGTGCACACGCCCCAGGGCGGGGAGCAGAGGAGGGGAAGGTGAGGGTCCGCTCGGCTGCGGTGGCATGGCCGAGTAAAGGAGGAACCCCAGCCCCTCGCTTCTCGCCCTGGCTGACTATGTAGCGACCAGACACTTCCTCTCCAGGAGCTTGACCAGGACATAGTAGGGGAGGCTCTGAAAAATCTGGTCACAAAGACGAACAATTGTTTTCAAGATGTGTGTGTGGTACTATTCTTTTCCCTTTTAGATTGTTCTGTCCTTTTCATTTCCTTAGCGTAGCAGAAGCCGCAGGAAAATCTTAAGACCTTTCATTGAGTAAATAGAGCTCTTGTAGATGTAACTCTTTAAGGCTTGTTTCCTTATTTAAAAAAAAAATTATTGTTAAAAAGCCGTTATGTAGTTATTAGAACAAAGCTTCCAGACTGTCACTTAGCCCTTAACCAAATATGCCCTGCGTCTAATTCAGCTAATAATTGCTTGTGGTTCTCGTACCCAGAACGATAAGGAAAATGAACATTTGCAACTTGTCAAGTTCATCATTTAAAGAAACATTTCACTCTGGAAAGTTTTACACCACTTCTATAATGACCTAGTCTGATTCTGTTTTGCTAGCCAATACACACTGCCTACAGGTTTGGCGATTAATAGTGTTTTATCCAAAGCATTCTAAGTTATCTTTGGGAAACAGAGTTAATTTTTTGATATGCACTGATTTAATTTTGGAGTCATGAACACTACAAAACTGTAGTCTTTGCAGATGCTTAAATCACCTCTTGCAGGTGCTTAATATACATGCTAGAGAAAAGAAAGCAACCACTGTTCAATAAACCACCTATGTGAGCCCCGTTTCCCATTTCCTCTACACGTCTTTCACTTAGATTTAAAACTTTTCTTTCTTTTGTTGTCTAATTTCCACTTGTTGACTAGTTTTTCATGGATACTCAATATTAGTTTCTGACTGGAGAAGACAAATATATAATAATTTCTCTGTTTCTTTTGTGTATGTGGTAACAGTTTCTAAAATGTTCTTGAGTGGCATTAATTTGATCAAGTATTTGATTACTCATGGCTCCAAGTTCTGGGATAATATAAACAAAATAACTTGGTATTATAAGCCAAGTTTTTTTTTATTTTTTGTTTTTCTAGGGTGTTTAATTAATTAATTAATTAACTTTTTTGGGTGGGAGGATCTCAGGTGCAGAAAGTTGAGTGGATTATTTACCTTAGTTAATAATATTTTAACATCATAGATTCAAAAGAATAGACTTTTTTAAAAAGTAAATATGGCTTGAATTGTGATAGAAATGAGAAGGATTGCTTTTAAAATTTCTTTCTTCTGTAAAATTTTATTGTAGTAACATCTGCATTTTAAAACTCTAGAGGATATATGGGAGAAAAGGTGGTTAAAATAACTCTTGCCTTGAATAATGTATGGGAAATGTTACATGTATTAGAAATTTCTGAGCTTGAGAAGCTGTATGAAGAAAGAATATTGTGGTTTTTAGAGAGTAGTGGTGAGGGCTGAGATTATTTTATGAGGTAGCTAATATTATGGTAGCCTAAGAATATATATTTGTGGGGGGGGGGACCAGATAACCTCTCTCAGCTTCTCTCAGCTTTTAATAGAGAAAATCCATGAACTATAATGTACTAATTTTCTTATATACTTGTCCCTGTTCTAAGAGACTAAGCAAAAAGCAATGACATTTTCCAACCTTATTAATATTAGCCTACTTTTGATTAGTATCCTGAATGGGCTACTTGAAAATAAATGGTAGGGTTGTATAAAGGGCAGAATTTACCCAAGAGATAAGAAGTATACATTTTTTTTAAGTCAAATACTACGTAAAAAGAACTGTAAGGTCTTGAGTAGTCTGTATCCTTCTGGGGATATCATTTATAAGCTTGTTAGTATTTTTCCTGGTCTTTTATAAGTTCCTTAAGGGCTTTCTCATCTTTTCATCGTTCACTGTTTCTAGCACATTTTAGCACATAGGAAAGTCATTCTGTACATATTTGTAGATTCAAGCTAAGTTGAAGGCAAAGAAGCAGTATTTCAGCTGAGCCTCATTTGGAGGAAGAGGTCGAGAGATGGCCATAAAGGTGGGAATGACTAGTAAACAAGAAAGTTGCGCTAACTGGAGTGGTCCTTGAATATAAACTAATGAAGTTCAGTTAAAGGGGGAATTAGTGCATAGCTTTAACCTCAGGAGTGGTTAGCAAATGGTTCTTTAGGAAGTTGCACCTCACCTGTGCTATATGAGATCCATTAGGAGGTCTCATAGGAGTCCAGGCCTGACAAGTGAAGGCGGATCTAGGTTAGCAGCAAAGGTAACTGCAAAGAAGAGTGAATGAAGTAGGCAAGAAGAATGAATGTGGCAGGTAGAGCCCACAGTTCTGCTTTCACACTACACATCAGTAACAAATAGTTGAAATCAAATTGTTGGTTATCTTGGTGCCAAGTTTTTTGCCAAACTTCTCTGCCTTATCTTGTCTAACCAGTCTTTAAGCATGTCGACGTTAGTTGTCTAATCATTTCAGAGTCATGTGAGTGATACATAGGTCACTAAATAGTTTGGGTTGCTGAATCATTACTGGAGTAAGTCATGTTCATCAGCGATGTTCGTAATTTAGTTTTTATTTGTTTTTTTCGAAGTAACCTTTATACATCCATTCTTGTCTATTTGGTTGCCTAAGCTGGGACCTTGGGAAACTTGCAGTTCCGTACCCTCATTTGACAGAGGGGCAACAGGATGATGTGGCAAAGGGGATTGCGTACAGTTTCACAGTCACTTTATGGCAGAGCCGGAGTTTCCAGCTTTTATTTAGCCACTAAACCATATTGGTCATTGTAATCTTTGAGACTGATTTTGAAAAGTCTCGACAGGTTGATTACTTAACTGTATTGCTCCTAAATATATAAATCTCAGAATGTGAGAAACTTTTTAAAAAATTGAGAACTTCTGAATTTCAACTGGAAGTTTAAACATTTTATCCAGTTAACACATTATTTACCATATTTCCTTCTTCCTGAAATGTGGTGGTTCTTCAGTTATAACCAGCTCCCATGGTTCCTGATGACCATTCCCTTCTCAGCTGTCACTGTGAGAATTCTCCAAGGTTGTCCTTTGTTGCCTTGTTACTGTACAAGCACATTCCCTTGGCTATTTCATCTACATTAGAGCTCAGGGGTTTTGTTTTTGTTTTTTTTTTACCTTTATTTAAAAGAACCTAGCTAGATTGACCTAGACCCTTCTCCTGAGCTTGAGTTACTTTTCTGGTTGCCTGCTAAATTGCTCCTCATGGACACACTACTACCATCTTTCTTTCCAGACCTATTCACATTGGCTTCCTGTTTCCAGTCAACAGCATCAGCACCCTCACAGTTGCTCAGGCTCAAAATCTTAGCATCATGTTCTGCTCTTTCTACTTTTTCACTACTGTTCCCCATGCTGGCAGTTGTCCAGTGCTGTTGATTCATCCTTTTAAATCACTTTCACCTCTTCTTTGCCATTGCCACTACTCTGGTTATGGCCCCTTACATGTCTTTTAAGATGAGGGATCGTTTTCTCTGCCATACCCTGTTACCAGGGAAACCTAAAGCACATTTATGATTATTAGGGAAATGCAGATGCAAATCACAATGAGATACCACTTCACACCCTTTAGGATGACTGTCATTAAAAAAGCAGAAAATAACAGCCGTTAGTGAGGATGTGAAGGAATTGGAACCACCATGCATTGCTGATAGGAGAATGTAAAGTGGTGCAGCTGCTATGGAAAGTTTGGTAGTTTCTCAAAAACAAACATAAAATTACTATGTGACCTACCACTTCCACCACTAGGAATATGCCAAAAAAAAAACTGACGAGGCAACTCAAACAGATACTTCTATACCAATGCTCATAGCAGCATTGTTCACAACAGCCAAAAGGTGGAAACAGCCCAAGTGTCCATCAACAGATAAATGGATTAACACATGTGGTATGTGCATGTGTAGAGTATTATTCAGCCATAAAAAGGAATGCAGTTCTTGTACAACATGGATGAACCTTGAAAACATACTAGGTGAAATAAGCCAGAAACAAAAGGACAAGTTTTGTATGATTCCACTTAATATGAGGTAGCTAGAATAGGTAAAGTCATAGAAATACAAAGTAAAATAGTGGCTTCTAGGAGTTGGAAGAAGGATTAGACCCATTAGACATTGGGTACAGAGTTTCTATTTGGGGTGATGAAAATGTCTTGGAATGGATCATGGCGAGTTTTACGACATTGTGAATGTATGTACCTAATGCCACTGAACTGTACACTTAAAAATGGTTACAATGCTAAAATTTTATGTATATTTTACCACATTTAAAATTCTCTGACTTTATATAATATTCAACATAAACATTTTAAAGGCCTTCTACAGTCTGTTTGGTTTTCTAATTCTGTATTTTATACTGTATTTTGCTATGTATAATGTGCTCCCATGTATGGTGCACACCCACATTTTTGGCCCAAACTGTTAGGAAAAAATGTTTCACTTTAATTTTTTAATTAATTAATTTATATTTAAAAACAAAACCGATGATTATATTCCAGGGTATTATCTTGCATACAGATATCATTATTGTTTTCTAGAGTTACACTTTTAATGCACAAGCATAAATAAAAGAAATAAAAACATTTATATAGCTATGGAATTAGTACTACCCATGTATAATGGGCATCCTTATTTTTTCCTCAGAAATTTGGGCAAAAAAAGCGCATATTATATATCGCAAAATATGGTACTTAAGTCTTGTCTCTGAACACAGCTGGTCGCAGAGCTTTTTTTGCTCAGGCTATATAATGTGCCTCCCTAAGATGCAGGTCAAAAGATACTTCCACAAAACTTCCCAAGATATAACCCGTGAAATTAAGTCTTTCTCTTCTCATCTTTGTTAGTGTTTTGACCTCTCACAGCACTCAGCACCTTCTGTCTTATGATAAACTTATTTGCCTGCACCTGTGTCTCCAACAGAACTGTGAGTTAATTCACTACCTTCATGTGGTAGGCACTCGGTGTCCACTGAATTGAATCTAATCCAAATCCCCTCATTTTAGGGATGGGGAAACTGGAATCCAGGGAAGTCACACAGTGACAGCACCAGGACTAGCTTCAAGGCCTTCTGTCTTCTAGTTCAAAAAATTTCCTCCTGCGTTACCAGGCTGCCTGTCATGACGCCTGTGGATTTTCACTCTCTATTGGTAGTGGATGATTGAATATTGTACTGCAGAATACATGCCAGGGCCCTATCTACATTTTTCCATTTATGTAGAAAATGGCATGTTTTATCTGAAGTCTTTGTACATATGAAGATCCCAATGTATTTTTGTTCTGCTTTCAGCTTCATGTTTCCAGTTGCAGGTGGAATAAGACCCCCTCAAGGTAAGTGAAAGGTTAAGTTTATGTTTCATTATTATGTTTCTGACTTGCAGATTATGTGGGTAAAGAGATTTTATTGTGCCAATAGAGTAAAATTTTCCTATAGTCTTGAGTGTATCTGATAGCTTCTCTTAAAATTACTCAAAAATTATGTAATTTGAGGAATAATAAGAATCATTTCTCATTTCTCCCAGACTTATTTAAACATTGTATTTATAGCCCTGACTGGTGTGGCTCAGTTGGTTGGGCATTGTCCTTCAAACTGAAAGGTCACTTGTTCAATTTCTAGTCAGGGCACATGCCTGGGTTGCGGGCAGGTCCCTAGTTGGGGGTGTGCAAGAGGCAACGATTGATGTTTCTCTTGCACATCGATGTTTTTCTCCCTCTCTCTCTAAATAAAATCTTTTTTTTTTTAAGATTGGCCCAATTATTGTTTAATCAAGTAATTCAATAAATTTGCAAGGTAACAAGATATTATTTAAAATTCTTTTCCAGTTTTTTACATTTTATGAACATGTGTTTCCCTTTTTTAGTAATTTTTTATTGTATTTTTCCATTACAATTTAGCCCTCTTATATTCCTCTCCCCCCCTGCAACTACCACACTGTCATCCATGTCCATGGGCCCTTTTTCTTCAGTCCCTCCACCCCTAACCTCCCCTCCACCCTGATAGCTGTCATCCTGCTCTCTGTCTATGAGTCTGACTCTGTTTTGCTTGTTAGTTCAGTTCTTTAGATTCCAGATATAAGTGAAATCATGGCTTATTTCACTTAGCATAATGTTCTCCAGATCCATCCACACTGTCACAAAGGGTAAATTTTCTTCTTTTTTATAGTTGGGTAGTATTCCATTGTGTAAATGTCCCATAGTTGTTTTATCCACTCATCTACTGATGGACACTTGGGTTGCTTCTGTATCTTGGTGATTGTAAATAATGCTGCAGTGAGCATAGGGGTGCTTATGTTCTTTCAAATAAGTGTTTTGGGCTTTTCTGGATATATTCCCAAAGGTGGGATCTCTGGGTTAAAATGCAGATCTCTTTTTAATTTTTTGATGTATCTCCATACTGTTTTCCACAGTGGCTGCACCAGTCTGCATTCCCACCAACAGTGCACTTGGGTTCCCTTTTCTCCACATCCTTGCTAGCTCTTGTTTGTTGATTTATTGATGATAGCCATTCTGACAGGTGAGGTAATAGCTCATTGTGGTTTTAATTTGCATTTCTCTGATGATTAGTGACATTGAGCATCTTTTCATATGTCTGTTGGCCATCTGTGTGTCCTTTCAGGTCCTTTGCCCATTTTTTAATTAGATTGTTTTGGTTCTTTTCGTGTTGAGTTTTATATATTCTTTATAGATTTTGGATATTAACCCCTTATCAGATGTATTGGTGAATATGTTCTCCCATTTTGTGGGTTGTCTTTTATTTTATTGAGGGTCTCCTTTGCTCTGCAAAAACTTTTTAGTTTGATACAGTCCCATTTATTTTTTCTTTTTGTTTCCCTTGCCTGAGGAGATATGTCAGATAAAATATTGTTAGTAGCAATGATTGAGATTTTACTACCTTTGTTTTCTCTCAAAAAACAACATGTTATTGACAGATTGTTATTTAACAATTGACAGAGATGGAGACTTTGAGAACAAGAGAATTAAAGAATTCTCTAAATGACATCTTTTTCCTTCTATCTAGTCACTTCCTAGATCAGCGATTTTCAACCTTTTTCATCTCATGGGACACATAAACTAATTAGTAAAATCTGCAGCACACCAAAAAATATATTTTTCTCTGCTCTAACAGAATAGTTATAATTCTGATTTATTCACACTGGACAGCTATTGTTGTGTTGGCTGTTGTCATTCTGTTATTTGACAATCTAAGGGAAAGGAGGTCAGTGCCCCTGACTAAATAGTTAGGTAGTGCATGTTTTAAACATTCTTCCAGCACTGGTTGAAAATTGCTGCCCTAGATGGTTAGATCCACTGGGCAGGGTATGTGTCTGTCTTGTGCTCATTAGCATATTTAGTATTTTTCACTACCATATTTTCTCTTTATAAACTTGGTCTTATTATAATACATGATTAGAGATCACATATTCTGATTCCGTTTTAACTATTTTTAGTCTCAGTTTTGTTCCTAGCAATTTCTCTCTCTCCTCTCATGGTTGCAGACAAGGGACCACCAATATCAATTCTGGCTTTCACTTCAAGAAAACAGCAGTGAAGGAGTACAGCCGTGCCACCGGGACACAACATGGAAGGGAGGAGATGTCTGCCCTTCCCCTCTTTCTTCTTACTTTTCTCTTTCCACTGTGCCCTCTTTCTCTCCACACACCAGGCCGCTTCTGAAAACTGGCCCTTCTCACAATGCCAGTGTTGACTGCTTGTGGTAGACTTGCTAGAGAAACAGACTCCGAGGTCACTGTTAGAGATGGACGATAAAGAGCTGCTCAGTAGCAAGTGGTCAGTGGCTTATACTGTTTTCCATTAATAATCAGTGATGGAGGTTGAGTTTCAGGTAAATTTTTCCAAGGATCAGCTGTATTCTTTGCATTGTGCTCTCATTTATGCATTATTTAAGCTATCTGTAATTTGATATGTCCCAGATTTAGATCAAATGGTTTGAGATCTTTTTCTTTTCAAGATTTATTTATCTATTTTGAGAGAGAGGAAGGGAGGGAGAAAGAGGGAAAAAAACTTCAATGTGTGAGAGAAACATCAATTGGTTTGCCCCTCACATGCCCCCAACCAGGGACCTAGCCCACTACCCAGGCATGTGCTCTGACCAGGAATTGAACTGGTGACCTTTCAGTTTGTGAGACAACACCCAACCCACTGAGCTACACCAGTCAAGGTGAGATCTTTTGTTCTTTAAGAAGGCATTACAATTATATGTTTATTATCATGGTTTATATTTCATTTTTATAAACTTTGAAATAAAAATCTATATATGGAGCAAAGGAACAAGAAAAGGTCCCAAAAGATTCCCTGAATTTTTTTTTCTGGAATTTGGATCTGTTTTAGACATTTTTTTTCTTTTTACAGAGTATGTTAGAGTGGACTTCTTAATCATTTGAAGGCTTTAAATTATCATGGATTATTTCTGAAAGTGTATGCAAGAAACTGGCAGCAAGAGTAGCCATAAGATCATGAGTAGGTAAACAGGAGAAAGGAGAGAAATGAGACTTATTTTTCACTTTGCATACCTTTATACCTTTAAATGTTGTACCAGATACCCGAGTTACCCATTCAGGAATTAAATAAAATTAATTAAAATAAAACTTTACATCCAAAGGAATAAGAGGAAAAACATCTTACTATGGTTTTGTTCAGCCTGTGCATTCTAAGTCTCCATGATACCTTAAGGCCTTTGCATTTGATGTTCCTTTTTCTGAAATACTCTTTTCAAATATCCACGTGGCTTTCTCCCTTACTTTTTTCAAGTCTTCGCTTAAATGCCACCCTATTGGCAAACCCTTTTCTGACTATGAAACAGAGCCAGTCTTTTCCCTAATTCTCCCTTCCCCCTCACCCTGCTTTATTTGTTGCCCTGCCTTTTATTACCACCTGGCGTGCACTTATTTTCTTATTATTTATTTCCTCTGATGGCAGTGTATGTTCCATGAGGGCAAAGACCTGGTTTTGTTCATTGCTGTGTCCTTAGAATGGTGCCTGACATGGGGTAGGCCCTCAAATACTTGAATAAATAATCAAATGAATAAATGGATAGCTTGCTACTAATACATGTTACCTACAAAAGTGGATGTTCATGCTCCTGAAATTAAACTATGCATAAATAACCCTGCAGGTTCATAGAACACACAAAATAAACATGGTATGCTTTACTAGAGCTTTAATTTTTCAAATCAAAATTTGATTAAAAGCTTCTTACAGTAGAACCAACATGGATGTAATATATGATAAAATGCAAAATTAGATTGAAATTTGTGTTCAGGGTATGTAGGGATTTTGTTTTGTTCACTGTTGTATACCAAGTATCTAGAACTATGTCTAAAACATGGTATGCATTTAGTATTTATTAACTCCCAAAGGGGTATATCTTTATTCTGCACTGCTCTTGGGAGTACTTCATTGGAAAAGCTTGGGAGATACTATACTCTAAGTCATGCCTTCACGATAGTTTTCTTGCCATTGCATTATATATTTTACATCCCTGTGATGAAAGAGAAGAGAAATATAATTTCTTCAAGCATCTTAGGTATTAAATAGTTTTACAGATCAGAAACCAAGCAACAGAAGTTAAGCAGGTTGCTCAAGGTCCCAAAACTAGTTAAGTGACGGTTCAGTTGGCATCCCTAGTTCATGCTCTTAACCTCTATTGCATTAATTACATGCTGCTACATAAAAAATTAACCCAAAACTTTAAACATTTTATTATTTTACCCTGTGTTTGGGGGTCAGGTATATGGGCGTGGCTTCACCGGGCAGTTTCGGTGCCGGACTAAAGTGATTGCAGTAGAGATGTTAGCCAGGGCTGTAGACATCTGAAGGTTGAACGGGGCTGGAGGATCTGTTTCCAATACGGCTTGCTCACAGAGATGGCAAATCTGTGCTGCCTTTTGGCAGGAGGTTTTGGTTCCTGGCCACATGGATTCTCCATGGGACTTGCTTGAGTATTCTCATAAGGGAGCAGTGGTTTTCCCTGGAGGAGGTGATCCAACAGTCCAAGGAGGAAGCTGCAGTGATTTTTGTGAACAAAGCTGTCATTTCCACAATATCTTATTTATTATAATGGGCAGCCCTATTCAGGGTGGGAGAGAATGACACGATAAGTGTGCACAAAAATTCTGTGAAATAATACTTGTTTCACAGATGAAGTTTTATAACTTGCCCAAGATCACATAGCTGAGTATGATGGAGTTGGAATTCACACTTAAGTCTGTCTCACTCCAGAGGCTTTGCTTTTTCCACTAACTCTGCCACCTCCCAAGTAAAAAGTCCTGTGGGTACTTAGAGTTTTAAGAAAATACACTTTAGAACACATTGACTTTAATACTACCTTTATGTTTTTCAGCAGGTCTGATGCCAATGCAGCAACAAGGATTTCCTATGGTCTCTGTCATGCAGCCTAATATGCAAGGCATGATAGGAATGAATTACAGCTCTCAAATGTCCCAAGGACCTATTGCTATGCAGGTACTTGCCTCTTTAGCTGATTGTATACAAAGTTACTGATTATTGTTAGGTGTCTATATACTAACAGCTACATATTAGGACTTTAATGTTATATTTAGAAATAAGTATAGTCTACATGTTAGGTGGCTTCCTTCAAAATAAAATGAAGATATGTTCATAAGAGAAAGAAAAAATGAAAGATAAATCATTTGAGGAAAATCTGGTGACTTCTCTATGACTACTGGCTTAGAAAAGAGATGGTATCCCCATTTTTCTGATGAGGAAACTGAAGCCTTGTGAGGATGCTCACGGCATAGTCAGCCAGAAGTTGAACCTAAGTCTTCAGTCTGCATATGCTTAACCATATCATACATTGAATTCTCTCTTAAGATCATTAGGGAGCAGGTAGGTTGCAGTGGAATAACACAATTGGATCTGGATTTCAAAAAGATCATTGTGACTGCTGATTGGAGAATAACTGGAGGCAAAGGAGCAAAAGTGGATATAAGAATCATTAAAAGACTGATGTAGTGAGAGCAGCTGAGATGTTGGCTTAAATTAGGGTGGTAGCGGATGGATGGAGACATGGATGTTTTGAGAACCACTTAAAATACAATCAGTTGGACTTGCTGAGTGTTTGGATGTTGAAAATAAAGGAGATGGTATCAAATTGATTCCTCGTTTTCCACATGAGCAACTAACCCGGGTATCAGTTACTGATAAAAGAAACAGTGGACAAGGTGGTTTGCTGGTATGTATTATTGACTTTGGAGGACACATGAAACTTCAAGTGGGGCTGTCCAGAGACAACTTAAAAAGTAAACTCTGGTCATTTTTCACTCTGGGTTGAAAATTATAGATTTGAGAGTCATATACACAAAAGATAATTGATGCTATAGAGTGAATAGGAACATTTAAGAATACTAAAGATGGGTCCTGGCTGGTGTGGATCAGTGGATTGAGTGCCAGCCTGTGAACTGAAAGGTCACGAGTTCAATTCCCACTCAGGACACATGCCTAGGTTGTGGGCCAGGTCTCCAGTTGGGGGCGTGTGAGAGGCAACCACCCAGTGATGTTTTCTCTCCCTCTCTTTCTCCCTTCCCCTCTCTAAAAATAAATAAATAAAATCTTTAAAAAATAATACTATGGATGGAAAAAATAGTCCAGGAGAGAGCCTTCAGCATCTCAACCTGTAAATAAGAGAGTGAGACAGATGCCACATGATTTCCCTTATATGTGGAATTTAAAGAACAAAATAAATGAAAAAACAAAATTGAAACAGACTCATAGATACAGTGAATGGACTGATGGCTCCCAGAAGAGAAGGGATTGGGGGACTGGGTGATAAAGGTGAAGGGATTGAAAAGTACAAACTGGTAGTTGGAAAATAGTCTTGAGTGTCTAAAGTAGAGCATAGGGAATATAGTCAATATTATAATAACTATATATGATGCCAAGTAGGTACTGAAAGTATCAGGGGGAACACTTTGTGAAGTATATGCTTGTCTAACTACTGTGATATATACCTGAAACTAATACAAAATAATATTGAATGTAAATTATAAATGAAAAATAAAATTTAAGCCCTGGCTGGTGTGGCTGAGTGGATTGAACGCTGGCCTGTGAACCAAAGGGTCGTTGGTTTGATTCCCAGTCAGGGCACAAGCCTGGGTTATGGGCCAGGCTCCCAGTGGGAACAACATGAAATGTTTGATACACTGATGTTTCTCTCCCTCTCTTTCTCCCTCCCTTCCCCTCTCTGAAAATAAATGAAGTCTTAAAAAAATAAATTAAAAAATAGTTTATGTCAACAAATGAAAACAAAATAATATTGACTGTAAACTATAATTTAAAAATAAAATTTTATATAAGTTAAAATCAATTAGTCTTAAGTGAGTGAGTTGCCAACACAAGAGGTTGAAGAGAAGCAGCCACAGAAGTGGGGAGGTGAATTAAAGAACAAAACATGGGTTTTTGGTAGCAGACCCAAGTTCAAATCCCAGCTTTGCCACTTACCTATAAAACAGAGAAGTAATAATACCTTGGCAGTATGGTTATAGAAAGGACTGAAGGAATTATATAAAGCACTTAGCATTTTGGGTACAGGACAATGCTCCAACCAACTGAGCCACCCCTCCAGGGTAGAATTTTCTTCCTTTTTAAGATTGAATAATAGTCTATCATATATATGTACCCACATTGCTTATTCATTCATACATTGGTGGACACTTGGGTTGTTTTCATGTTTTGGCTGCTGTGAACATGACCATGTGCATGTCTCTTTGAGACTCAACTTTCAGTTCTTTTGGGTGTATACCTAGAAGTGGAGTTGCTGGGTCATGTGGTAATTCTATTTTTATTTTTTTGAGGAACCTTCGTACTGTTTTTCCACAGCAGCTGTACCATTTTACATTCCCATCAACAGTGCAAAGAAGTTCCAATTTCTCCAAATACTCGTCATCCTTGTTGG
Organism: Anoura caudifer; assembly: GCA_004027475.1. NCBI lineage: Eukaryota > Metazoa > Chordata > Mammalia > Chiroptera > Phyllostomidae > Anoura > Anoura caudifer. The sequence continues at coordinate 58,127 of PVKU01001214.1, read as the reverse complement.
TTTCTGCATTGGTTTGTTTTTTTTTTTATAGTAGCTGTCCTAATGGGTGTGAGGTGGTATCTCAGAGGGGGAATACAGTAGAAGTAAACCTGTTCACACATGGACTTGAAGTTGACTTCCTGTCATTTGATGGCCCAGGGAAACAGGTCTTGAATTTGGATTAAAGTGTTCCACTTTGCAGTGTCTCCTGGCACTGCAAAAATTTTGTTAGGTATCTAAGAAAAATCCTCTCCAGAGAATATACCATTCCTTTAGCATAAATATGTTCCTACAAATAACTTTCTAAACACAGTGTCCAATGCACAAAAACAGAAACAGAACAGCAAGGATGAGGACCAGCAGACACAGAGACAACAGAAACTGCAATCACAAAATCACATCAGTTACGGGAATGGCAGACAGGACTATGGCACAGCTTTATTTTCTATGGTCTAAGAAATACAAACTGAATTGTAAAATTTTGGCAGGGAACGTGAAATTATAAATGAATGATTTGAGTAAATAAATAGAAATTTCAGAATTAAAAAGTGTTAAGCAAAAGAACTCTGGATGAGTTTAACAGCAGATTAAAAATGGCTGAAGAAAAAATTAGTGACCTGAAGATACGTTTAGCAGAAACATCTAAAATATAGTATGATAAAATTAAAAAGTAGAAAGTATGTGGGATTTTAAATCTACAGTGAAAAGCTTTAACACATATTTAGTTGGAGTCTTTCGAAGCAGGAAGGGGTAATGGCTGAGAGCTTTCCAGGACTGTTGAAAGACATATTGATGTACAGATTCAGATAGCCTAATAAATTCAAGCAAGATTGTGTTAGTTATCTAATGCTGCATAATACATTGCCCTGAAATTTAGTGCTTAAAACAACAATAAACACCTCTCAGTTCCTATGGGCCAGAAATTGGAGAGAAGCTTTAGCTGGGTGTTTCTGGCCTGGAATCTCTCATGAGGTTTTTAGTCAAGAAGTTGGCTGGGCTGCATTCATCTAAAAGCTTTATTGGGGCTGGAGGATCTGCTTCCAAGACGTCCTGCTCGGTGGCTGGCAGTTCAGTGCCGGCTGTTGGCAGGGGGCTCAGGACTTCCACGTGGACATCTCCAGAGTGAGTGATTCAAGAGAGGAAGGTGGAAGCTACAGTGTCTTTTATAACCTAGCCACCCTTGATCATGTCCCCCAACACCAGGACTTTATTGGAACTGTGACACAAGGATATGAGTACCAGGCAGTGAGAATAAGTAAATATAAATCTTCATCTCCCGACACACAGAGAAACTGCAGGAACCAAAGACAGAGAAAATCTCAAAAGCAGCCAAGGGGAAAGAACAGAAGCCAAAAGACATTGGGATGATGTTTTCAATGTACTAGCTGAAAATAACTGCAACCTTTAAGAATGAAGGTAAAGCCATTTTATTCCAGAAGAAAACTGAATGACTTTCAATAAATGAAATTCTACATAAAGTAAAAACAGAAGGACCTTAGGCAAAAGAAGAAATGATCTCAGATAGAAAATCAGATGTAGGAAAAATATGAAGAATAAAGGAAGAGATACATATGTGGTGAATCTAAATGTATATAGTCTCTGTAAAAACAATAATGTATTTATGAATTTTTAAAATACTCAGAATTAAAATACATATATTAATAATATGTAACTTGGGGGAGGCTAGTAAATGGAATTAGTGTTTAAGATCATTGGATTCTGTGAAGAAAAGAGATATTAACATTAGACTTTGGTAAGTTAAGAATGTGTGCTGTAATTTCAAGGGTAACCTTAATAGGTTATATAAATACTTTATAACCAAGTAAAGGTGGAAAAAGTAGAATGGGGAAAAAATAGCCAATCCAAAAAAAAAAAAGGCAAGAAGAAAAATAAACATAGAAAAAGTGGGACAAATCATAAAATAAGGTAGTTTTAAACCCAAATATGTCAATAATTTTATTAATGTTAATGGTCTAGAGGATTCATTTAAAAAGACAAAATTCGCCCTGACTGGTAGCTCAGTGGATTGAGCACAGGCTGTGAACCAAAGGGTCGCCAGTTCGATTCAGGGCACATGCCTGGGTTGCAGGCCAGGACCCCAGTGGGGGCCATGTGAGAGGCAACCACACATTCATGTTTCTGTCTCTCTTTCTCCCTCCCTTCCCCTCTCTCTAAAAATAAATAAATAAAATCTTTAAAAAAAATAAAAAGACAAAATTCTAGCCCTAGCCAGACAGCTTAAGTTAGTTAGAGTATTTCCTGATATGCTAAGGTTGCGGGTTCAATCCCTGGTTGTGGCATGTATGTGAATCAGCCAGTGAATCCATAAATAAGTGAAACAACAAATTGATGTTTCTCTCTCTCCCCCTCCCTTTCAAATCAGTGAACTAAAAAAAAAATAAATAAATAAGGCAATATTATACTTAATGCTTGGAAGGGACACATTTAAAACATGAGGATGCAGGAAAGTTTAAGGGAGTAAAAAAATAGATAAATACTAAAAACAACCCCCAAAAGTGATGTAGCTAAAGGAAACTCAGACAAAAATATACTTTAAGGCAAAAATTCTTAAAAGCCTGGCAGTAAAGGTGTCTCTCATCATGATAAGAGGTTAAATTCACCAGAAAGATATAACAGTTTCACATTTGTATGCACCTAATAACTTGGCCTTAAAATGTATAAGATAGAAACTGACAGAATGACAAGGAAAAAAACAAATCCACAATCTGTAAAATCATAGGTTTAAAGAGATTTCTTAACAAGGTTGACTGATAGATAACAGTACACTGTCCCCTCACCCCTAAATTGCAGACATACTTTCTTTTTAAGAAAACAGAATATTTATTAAAAATTAACCATATACTGGCCTGCAGCAATTCTCAAGAAACTTCAAAGGATTGAAATCCTATATAGTAGTCCTCATAAGACAGGCCTATATTGGGGATCCGTTTGAGATTTATGGTCAAGAATTTAAAGTGAGTCCTTAAGGTTTTTTTCTTCAGTGAGGTTCAGTGGCTTGGGTATTGGGATAAGAGAAGGAGATTAATTGACTCTAACCAGGGGTGAGGTTTCCCAGGAGACCATACCAAAGAAGCAGGAGGTAAAGGAGTTAAAGAGCTTACAAGGGCATTTAATATTGAACTCTGGAATCTACACTGGGCAAGAAAAGAAGTAAGGTCATGCAGATGGTGGGCAGCAGGAAAGTTGGTAAGATTAATGGACAGGAAGAATTAATGAGACAGGAGAATTGCTGGGGTATATGAGCTGGAAGGACAGGAGGTGGTGGTCGAGTGTGGGGATGCTTATCAGGATGAAACATGTCTAAGTAAATAGAACAGTCACATTAACCCAGAATACGCAAGATTAACATTGTAGACATTTCTCTTCAAACACCATTTTAAATATTTGCATTTTGGAATTATACGTTAAATCAACAAAAATATGTGAAACACTGTTAGTCGTTATGTTCATCGCCTTTCTGTTTCCCTTATAGGTGGGAAAAGGATGAGATTTTCAGTTTTTGTAATTCCCAAATAGTTGCTTAATTTAGAGTGAGTTATTTTAACACCTTTAAAAAAAAAGCAAATCTGCTGGTTTATCACTTTGTTGTCATTAAATCTTTGTGCTCATGTGACTTCTGTCACATCAAAACCAGTATTTCATGAATATGTCACCTTTGGCTCTAGAACTTACCTTGTTTAGCATAAGGGTGGGCTTATCCCAGCACATACAACTCTTGACAATTATTTGAGAATTTAGCTGGAGGGCCGAACATAACTTATAAGCCAATGTACTGATATTTTAAGAACATGTTACATATATGAGTGAAGTCAACTGCCATCTTTGAGCATTACCACATTTTAAAATAAGGCTGCATATTTGTAAATGAAGTGTTTAACAAGGATCTATATATTTTTTTCTAATTAAAAGTAATTTGTATTTCAAAAAAAATAGTGTCAGGATGCTTAAAATCAAGACTTTGGAGATGATGAAGTAACTGGGGCTGATGATCAAGCTGAAATGGTATGTTGGACATGGTTGTTGTGAGGAGGTCAGAGATCTGAAAGGCCACAGTGTTAGATGAGCCAACCGTGTGATTATTGGTGTCACAATGTCACTGAGTGCAGTGTAGGAGTAGAATGGAAGAGAGCAAGGTTCTGAAGACTTCAGTTGAAGAATGAGGTAGTTGAGAATCAGTAGATGACATAAATAAGATAGGACAGTAAATGATGAAATCTGATAGCAAGAAATTAAAATGTATTCAGGTCTTTGAAGGAGGGCAGAGAAGAAAAGGTTTATAAGCAGTAAAGAGGAATATTCCCCATCTGTAGGAAATGTGAGAGAGCAGAAGTAATCTCCAAATGAGAGGGCTTCCAGGGACAGCCAGGTTTTCAATTGGAGGGGGGCACTTTTAAGGAGGTTAAGGGGACTTCCAGCCAAGATGGAGGCGTAGGTGGACACACTGTGCCTCCTCTCACACCAAAATTAAGGACAATAGAGATTTAGAAGCAAAACAACCAGAACTCATAGAAAATTGAAGTGTACGGAAGTCCAACAACCATTCATCCAGACTGGTAAGAGGGGCGGAGTCGCAGCAGGAAAAAGTGGAGGTGTGGACCAGGCATGCAGGCAGCTGCAGCTAGCAGATCCCAGGTGTGCAGGCAGCGGCTAGCAGACCCCGGGCACGGGGTGGCAACTGTGCAGACCCAGTGAGGCCGCTCAAGGTGGCTGGCTGACCAGGTGGTCCCACATTCACGTGCAGATAATCTAGGAGAAGGGGAAGAGGCGGAAGGGACTGGAAACCGAGAGAGAGAGAAGAGCAAATGCCATTGTTCCCTCTCAGACCCTGCCCCCACATATAGCATCACTACCCAGCGACTGGGCTGCCCCACCCTGGGGAACACCTAAGGCTCCACCCCTCACTATGTAACAGCCACGACTAGACCAAAAAAAAAAAAAAACCAGAAACAAAAATGGCTCAAACCAGAGAACAAATCAAAGCCCCAGAGCCAATTCATCTAAGTGACCAAGAGATAGCCAACCTATCAGATGCACAGTTCAAAGCACTGGTGGTCAGGATGCTCACAGAATTGGTTGATTTTGTTCATAAATTAGATGAAAAAATGAAAGCTACAATAAGTGAAATGAAGAAAAACTCACAGGGAACCAATAGAGATGGGAGGAAAACTGGGACTCAAATCAATGGAGTGGACCAGAAGGAAGAAACAAACAACCAAACAGAAAAGAAGGAATAAACAAGAATTCAAAAAAATCAGAGGCTTAGGAACCTCCAGAACATCTTTAAACGTCCCAACATCTGAATTATAGAGGTACCAGAAGGGGAAGAGGAAGAGCAACAAATGGAAAAGTTATTTGAACAAATAATAAAGGAGAACTTCCCCAATCTGGCAAAGGAAATAGTCTTCCAGGAAGTCCAGGAAGCTCAGAGAGTCCCAAAGAAGGTGGACTCAAGGAGGAACACACCAAGGCACATCATAATTGCATTAGCCAAGATTAAAATGAAGGAGAGAATTCTGGAAGCAGCAAGGGATAAGGGCACAGTCACCTACAAAGGAGTTCCCATCAGACTGTCAGCTGATTTCTCAAAAGAGACCTTACAGGCAAGAAGGGGCTGGAAAAAAGTATTCCAAGTCATGAAAGTCAAGGACCTACATCCAAGATTGCTCTTTCCAGCAAAGCTGTCATTTAGAATGGAAGGGAAGATAAAGCACTTCTCAGATAAGGTCAAGTTAAAGGAGTTCATCATCACCAAGCCCTTATATGAAATGTTAAAGGGACTTATCTAAGAAAAAGAAGATAAAAAATATGAACAGTAAAAAGACAGCAAACTCACAGGTATTAACAACCACACCTAAAACAAAAGCGAACTAAGCAAACACTAGAACAGGAACAGAACCACAGAAATGGAGATCACATGGAGGGCTAGCAACAGGGGAGTGGGAGGAGGAGAGAGGGGGAAAAGGTACAGAGAATAAGTAGCATAGACGGTAGGTAGAAAATAGACAGGGGAAGGGCAAGAATAGTGTGGGAAAAGTAGAAGCTAAAGAACTTATGACACATGGACATGAACTAAAGGGAATGTGGGTGGGAGGGGGTGTGCAGGGTGGAGAGGAATAATGAGGAAAAATGGGACAACTGTAATAGCATAATCAATAAAATATATTTAAAAAAAGAAGGAGGTTAAGGAGTAGAATTTTCACTCAGTAAAAATTAACCTTCCATTATCATTGATATATCATTATTTTTTTAAGGTTAGTAACTTTTTAAAAAAGATTTTATTTATTTTTAGAGAGAAGGGAAGGAAGGGAGAGAGGGAGAGAAGCATCAACATGCAAGAGAAATATTGATTGGTTGCCTCACACATGCCCCCAATTGGGGGTCTGGCCCACAACCCAGGCATGTGCCCTGACCTGGAATTGAACCAATGACCTTTTGGTTTGCTGGATGACATTCATCCCACTGAACCACACCAGTCAGGGCTGATGTATCATTTATTATTGACTGAATATAGTTTATTTACAGTAAAAATTTGGATATGAGGCCTGTGATAATGAATGTCAAAATATTCATTATTCATACATGTTGGAAAAACATGTTTAATCTCATTGGTGGAATAACTACCATGTAGCAGTCTCTTATCTACTGCTGGAAATAAAGACTTGTAAGATATATCTATTCTCAAAGAGTGGGCATTAGTAAGCTCACCAGAATATAACTTGGGTATATGTGTGCTTCCCTACACACTCAGCGTGAAAGATTTTACACACACACACCCTCAGACATTAGCAGTGGTCATCTCCAGGACAGTGAAGGAAGTGAAGGGAGTGAGATATTAAGGGGAGCTTTCAACTTTTAGCCTATGTTCTTTGAACCCTTTATTGAAATGCACTTATATAGCTCATTAATAAAAATATTAAGAAAGAATTTATGGAAGTTACGGTTTTTCTTTGTAGTAATTAGAAGGAGAAATTGTGGTTTTTGAACTTTTGTCCTTCTCTTCTAGGCAGGAATACCAATGGGACCAGTGGCAGCAGCAGGAATGCCTTACCTGGGACAAGCGCCATTCCTGGGGATGCGTCCTCCAGGCCCACAGTACACTCCAGACATGCAGAAGCAGTTTGCCGAAGAGCAGCAGTAAGGGACCTTGGGATTCAAGGATAAAAAACACGATAGCCATTATTTTAAACGTTTCAAATGTTCTCTAATGCAAATTCAAAGTCCAAACAGTCATGTTGCCTTTAACACTCTTTAAAATACTTTTAGTATAAATTTAAAGCCAGAAGGGACCTTAGAGATTCTCTAATTCAGCCCTCTAATTGTACATCTGGGGAATGTGAGGTCCAGAGGAATGAAGCCACTTGTGAGTCCAGGTTGCACAGTTAATAGCAAAGCCTGGACCCAAAGGCAGGCCTCCCGACTCCCAGACAGTTGCTCTTTCTCCCATACGACATGCCTTCCCAAGAGGAAGTTTCTTTTTTATATGCAGAACAAAAGTGTTTTTATTTTGTCTACCTCTCTATTTTTTGAGGTTGCTTTTGAATGCAAAAGATTGTCTTCCCTTGCAAATTAGACAAATTCATGTCTGTAGTTTAGATAAATCATTTTTAGACTCATAGGGTCTTTGAGTCTAAAGACCCTTTTTTTATTACAAAATCATAAGCATGTAATTCTGTAACATAACTATCACACTCGAGCATACTGTATGACATTTTAGGTGAAGTGTTCAAGTTATAAATTATCACACCCATATTATTGCCCTACCAACCACACTCAAGCAGGCGTTACTTCTGCCAGACCCTGTATTTTGAAGTTAATATAGTGGGAAGATAGGACTGTCATTAAAAAACTAGATATAATTAGCAGAGAAGTTTTTAGTTCTAGAAATGTAAGATGATATTAAAATTGTTGGTAGAAATATGAATGTAACACAGTTGATAATTCTTGAAGCTTTACTAGAATGTTTTTCCTCCAGAAAGCGATTTGAACAGCAGCAAAAGCTCTTAGAAGAAGAAAGAAAAAGGCGTCAGTTTGAAGAACAGAAACAAAAGCTCAGACTTCTGAGTAGTGTGAAACCCAAGGTAATACATTCCACCACCCCTCCACCACAGCACACACACACTCCTGCATGTGCCTCTTCTCACTCGTTCAGTAGATTTTGTCATTTAGCAGCTGAGCTGAGGCTATGGTTGATTCATTTTAGTTTACCAAAATCCAAAAGTAAATGATTTTTCTTCTCCTGTAAAAGACATTGTATTGTTGAGGGAATGAGCTATCAGCCAGTCTTCTCAACTCTTTTACTAGCATTGGAATGTTCATAGTCTTCTCTAGGGGAAGCATTAATACAGAATATTAATGTATTAATATAACAGGTGCGTCCTAAGATATTTATAAGTGGGCCTTTTAATATTTTTATGTCCTATAAAAATATTCTATAGACTCTATAGTATAGAGTGTCATATTATGCCTTTGTTTTATACACTAAGCGTTTTTCTGATTTGGTGAATTCACTATTAGAAGTATGTGGTAGCCCTGGCTGGTGCGGGTCAGTGGATTGAGTGCTGGCCAGCGAACCAAAAGGTTGCCAGTTCAGTTCCTGGTCAGGGCACATGCCTGGGTTGTGGGCCAGGTCCTCAGTTGAGGGCATGCGAGAAGCAACCCATTGATGTATCCCTAGCACATTGATGTTTCCCTCCCTCTGTTTCTCTTCTTTCCTTCCGCTCTCTCTAAAAAATAAATAAAGTCTTAAAAAAAAAAAAGATGTAGTAAAAACATTAGGAACAGACTAATATCTATACTTCTAATTTGGGAGTATTTAGAAGTGAGAGATAAGAAATAATGTGTTTGTTGTCTCTTAGACAGGAGAGAAGAGCAGAGATGATGCTTTGGAAGCCATAAAAGGAAACTTAGATGGGTTTTCCAGAGATGCTAAGATGCACCCTACTCCAGCATCACACCCTAAGAAACCAGGTATTTTAAGTTAAAGGTTTTCTTTTGTTGGAAGGTGATTTATGTTCTCTGTGTGTTTAATTGACCATTATATGTGTAAAGAGCCAGTGCTGATCTCTTCCTTCAAGCTAAGTACAGATATGGATGTCTTAAAATTTACAGTGGGTGAAGAGTTCTGATCTGGATAACTATCTTGGGAGGAGAAAAACTTCTTTGTCTTCTAGTAAATGCCAGTATGTCAACTTCACTTGTAACTCTTCTGTATATATGAGTATGTTAACAGTAGTAAAATCCATTACCTCAAAGCAAATGTCATGAAGGCGTTTATCATTTTACTCTCATTGGTTTTTTTTTTTTTTTTTGCTTTTTATGAGCTAATTTGGATTTTATTTAATTTGATTAAACTTAGAAATTTTTTAAATGCCCCCTTTAAAAAGTCATGGGTTTAATAATGCTCCTCATGAAATTTTAGTTTCCTTAACTAAAGGAAACTGTTACATTACTTTGTTCTTTTTATTATCATTTATCATCAGATAATCAAAAAAAGTGCTTATTTAGAGTAGGGTAAAGGGATAGTTTTTTTGCATGCATTTTGTACATTTAACAGTTGAAATGAGTCTTTCCTTTATATAACTTACCATATCCTTTTTAAATTTGATGTTTAATATTTTATTCTCAACTGATTTCAAGAATAACATACCATTAATAGGTGAACAGCTTTCATAAATCATTCAGCCAATCAAGTATTATTTCTTGCTGGCATATATTATGTTGATAAATTTTATCTTAAATCCTTATATAGTTTCTTTTATAGGAGATGTCAAGAGGGAGTACTCTAATATTGTCACAATAACTAGTTTTTGACTTTTGGGCACAACTTTGACTCTGTCCTGTTAATTTCACCTGTTAGATTATGTACTCAGATTATCATTTCAAAAATATGCCCCAAAGTAAAGTATACACAGATGGAAAAGAAAATGGATATTAGCAATCAGGTTGAGTTCAGAAAATATATCTGAAAGTGGAAATTATCAGCTGAATAAGCTGGTCAAGAAGTAATTTAAGAATAGACATTGGAATGCTGAAACTGGACCCAATGTAGAACAAAGGAAAATGTGGCAGAGAGGAATGGTCATTTTTAGGTCAACACTGTTCTACCCATATTGAATGCCCTTTTTAGGCAACCTGGTGTCATTTAACAACTTCATTGTGAAATAATAAATTGGTGATTTGATACTCAAGTAATCTTGTGAGTTCAACCAACATGTGTGCAGTTAGCTGTTTCTAGTTAACTGCTTCACACTTAGCCAGAAAACGATTTTTCTGGAGCAAGCCCAAGGAATTTTTAGAGCTTCCTCAGTTAGAGTCTTAAACTTAGGCATAAAGTATATAGAGTTTCCCGTCTTTTTTACCACCAAAGGCATCTTTAAATTTGCCTGCATAAACTGTTTATCTGAAAATATTGAATATACAAACTCTATTGACCATATAATTTTTCTACTTTTTATTAATCATATACAGAGCTGCAAGAATTTATAAGCCAAAATATATACCACATGGAATTCACATAATTCCCATAAAATAAAGAAACATTGGTTTAGCTTTTGCAGCCATATTATTAATAAATAGGTCCATTTAAAAAATGTAGTCATTCTCCATTTTTCCATTACTACTTTTTTACACCTGAATTGAAAACTTAAATCCACGTTCTCACTATTATTGGGAAGGTTGGAATTCATTATGGCATGGCTTTTTTTTCTTTCTTTTTTGCAACAAAACTAATTAAAACAATAATTTTACATACCCATTTGGCATCTTTTATAGACTTTTCAATGCTTCCAGGTTTTATTTCTACAGATCCAAAAGAGAAATGTCCAGAAGAGAAGCATATCATGTCCCCATTTTTCAGATGAGTCTTTCTTAAAAAAGACTGCCCTGTGACATTAGATTTCAGTGAATGTTAAAGCAATTCAAAGTAATTAAAAATGTGACAATAATGGTATTGTAAATGAGCCTTATAGTAAATGTTGTTCCCGGTAAGGAAAGTTTATCACATAAGTGAATCTCACATTTAACAGTAAAAGGCCACAGCGATCTTTATATTCTTTAAAGCTAAAGTAACCGTAGTCCTCAGTCAATTGAGATTTACTTTCTTAAATTGACTCTTAAGTTGTTTGACTCAGCAATTTATGGTGTCCCAGTTTTTATGCTTTTCGCAAAAAAATATTACCTTGGCAATGTGTTTAATGTTCTTGCTGTCTTTTGTAATTTTCATTCTTCACATGGTAACTTTACTGAAATGTGAACTGTGCAAAGTGTATGGATTAGACATGATATGTGAAAAATTATAAGTATGTGTCATACATTCTTTCTTATTGGCATAATGAAATTTAATCATCAGAGTCTGTTTCTGTTCAAAATGTCTTCAGCAGCATTTGGTAGGTTTTCTTATTTCTGGTGTATATTAGTTTGAAAGAATATTATCCAGATAAATAGATCACTTGAGTTTCAAAAGTAAGCATCTCTCCGATGTTAATTATTGGTGGTCTCAGGGGAAAAAATTAGTACTAACTTAATAAAAGAAGGGAAAAAATTTTGAGTTTTATATATTTCTAGTTTTGAACAAAATGCAAAATAGCAATAAAACCTCTTTTTAAAAAGGCAAAAGATATGTATGAATAGACATCAAAGTATTTTGCGTTGATTGTGTAAGTCCATTTGACTCTCATCACGTTAGTGCCTGTTCACCTGCACTATTCATGTTTTGATATATTCTTTTGGAATTGTACTACACCTTAATTTCTTTCTTCCTATGATTTTCATTTCTGTGTGTTTCATTGCCACTTTCCATTTTGCAGATTATCCCACATCATCTCATTCTAAAACTGTCTCCCCATCACCTGCCTTTCTTGATGAAGAAGAATTCAGTGATTTTATGCAGGGGCCTGTTGAAGTTCCCACATGTGGGCCTTTTTCTACTTCCCAGCCTTTTCAGTCTTTCCATCCCACCACCCCACTTGGCCAGTTGCATACACAGAAGGCTGGAGCACAGCCTCTCCCTCCAGGTCAGATTCTAGTGTCTTTTGCCTTACATGGTGTCCCTGGACAAATTCCTTATTTCTCTACTGCTTCAGCCTTATACAATGTACAGAGAGCAGGTAACTCCCTAGAATATTGATGAAAGTATTCTTAAGGTAATCTAGGCTTATTTATTTCTCTTATATACATTAAATAATAATACAGTGATATTGATGAAGAAGCATGTACCTGAATATATGAGTACTATTGAAATTCACCAAAATAAGAAACTAGATTTTTTAATTTTAAGGACCTCACTTTTCAGAAAAATGATTGAAAACTTTTGCTCCTAAATTAGGTACTATTTAAACCACCTTAGAAATTTAAAAACAAACATTTCTTTAGAAGATTACTCTTGTTTAAGAAAAATCACTAATATCATTTTCTTAAGAGAAATGAGCCAGAGAAAGCTGTTTTAGAAAGTGCTCTCTCTAGTTCAGGTTCTTCATTTACTATCAGTTTGTCCTCATATGAATCTTTAAACACTTCCGTACCTCAGTTTTATCACTGTGAAGTCATGGTGGTTGGGGCAGGTAGCAACATACCCTGCCGTGAGACATAGCGAGTGCTGGGAGGGATCTCAGCTGATGCGTACTTACTCCACGCCTTTTCAGTCGACAGAGGTAGAAACAGACCCAGAGATGATGTTCCTGGCCAGGGGTCTCACCAGTACTTAGTGTGAGTGTCCACATCTTGTGTAGCCAGCAGATTTCTAAGGTAGTACTCCTTCCACTGTACCATTCTACCTGCTGTCTCATAGCATTCTTGAGAATCAAAGTAGATAATGATGTTTAAGTTCTTTAAAATCTCTAAGTCTCTGAAGTCCTGTACACATGTGTAGTGACTGAGGGTCTTCCCTTTAGAATCTGGGGGTGGAAATGGGTGATTGAAAAAATTGGAAATTTGCAGTTACGTACAAATAATCCTTCATGCTGTTTGTTTAGGCCCTTCTTTGGAGGAGAAGCTCCTAGTATCTTGTGATATAAGTACATCTGGGCAGGAACAACTTAAATTAAATACTTCTGAAGTTGGGCACAGAGCCCAAGGCCCAGGTTTCAGTGAGAACCATCCCCGTTTAACAGCCACTGTCAGGGGTGCCGTAGATGGACGTGTAAGTGGCACCACTGCTGCAGAGGCAGAAAAGACTTCTGAACAAAACCTGCCTGTTGAAGAGAGTGGTGAGCTCATGAAATATTCAGCAAAAAGTTTATTTAACCACATGCCGCTCAAATGCTAACACCTTAAGCATTAATCTTAAAACGAATGCTGCTTGATTTTGCTAATCAAAATTTTGCTTAAAATATATTTAATGCATTCCTTCCTCCAATTAACCCCTATGATTTTGCTCTGAATTCTTTCAATAAACTGTTACTCCTTTTAAAATTTTTTGATAGTTTTTAAAATCAGAATCATTCCTGAAATTTATTTTATAAAAACTCTTTTTTCCCCCTCTTGCACTTTGTCTTCTTCCATAAAGGTTGAAAAGTTTAAATTTAACTGGAAAAGTCACCAATGAGAATATAGTTTTGCTTCTCGGAAGTAAATCTGACACACTGCTCTCTAAAAGTTTGTGAACTGTTCTAAACTCAGCTTGCAGAGATGAATTAGAATGTGGGCAGCCTAGGAGGTAAACTTTTGCAGGATATTTCATTGGACAAAATAAAAAACAAGAAGCCTATATATCTAAGGCAGTGGTGTCTAATCATGTAAAAAGAAATCAGATGTAAAGAAACATTAAAAGCTGTAAGTAAAGCCTGGGCAACTACATTTTTTTGTTACTATATAATTTTTAAACCACTGATTATTTTATTTTTTCTTTTAATTTGTAATACATGTGGAATGGTGCAAGCCTCGTATGATTCAGAATATTGATTTGGTACATCTTAGGGGTTTTTTTTAGTAGACTCTTTAGGACATAGTAATGTATAGGAGTTGTTTAGAAACCAAATATTTTAGTGTATTGGTGACTTTTTTTTGGTGTCTCCAGCCTGTGCTCTTTTTATAAAATACTATGACGCTCGGTGTGCTTCCCGCATCTCTTAAAATGGACCATTATATACTCGAGATAATGTTCCTTATCTTCCTGTAGGTGTGGGTGTATTTCCCTCACAGGATCCTGTTCAGCCCAGAATGCCTCCATGGATTTGCAATGAGAGTTTGGTTCCAGGTAATAAAAGCTTTGTCCAAGATTCCCATCTGGACATTTTGCTTTAAATGTTGTAAATGTAGTTGTAAATACTGTCATGGTTATTAAATATACAGAAGGAATTGTAACTTTCCTTGTTTATTTTTTTCTGAAAGAGTACAGAAAATTAGATAAGTCTAGTGTTTCTAATGCTTCTTCATCTATGCAATAACTATATAATTGAAGGGGAAATGTTTGCTTTAATGGTTATCGACCACCATATACTTTTATTTCTAAAAATTTGTCTTAGATTTATCATGCTTTAAAAGACATCAAATATTTTTATAGGTTATTAACTTATCAAGAGTATCATGTGATACAATTTTCTGAACTCTTGGTGATTAGTTTATATTTTTAAAATATTCCTATGACTTTTTTGTCATGTAATAGTATATGAAATAAAAAGCCAGGTAGCAGATCTTCTACACTAGCAGATGATGTTCACTTTTTTCTTTAAATATGTTATTACTACAGAGCCAAAAAAATTTACTATGGTGTACATTTTGTGATAGTATTCAGCTGATACAAAGAAAACGTCTGTTTAAGCCATGGTTGATGGGCATAGAATAATGACTATTACAACAGAATATGTTCATCAGTCTTAATAAATTATAATATGACATTTGCTGTGCTTTGCCAGCTCCTTGTAAACTAAAGGTAACTTTCATCAGATCTTCAGTTTTCTAGATTGTTTATATACTAAAGTTGTTCTACACTTGATTAAAGAGAACTCATGCAAGATCCCTATAGCTGAACTTCTTTTTGAAAGAAACGGTAATGTCTACTTTACATCATAATCACATAATCACAAATTGAAAGGCTAATTTCCCAAACCAATATGGGACTACAGTTGTACATGAAAATAATAGGTTTGCTCCCACCTGCCTGTTAGACAGTTTGCATCTTTTCTTCTTCCTTTCTGTCTTCAAGCCAAACAAAATTTGGATCTTGTGTATTTTGGAGTTCTGTCCATTTTCAGCCAGCTTGTTTTTCTTTCTTTCTCTTTCTCCCAAAATCCATGCACATAGAATTTCCTCGCCAAAATATGTGTTGTCATGGCCAGGCTGTTAACCTGCAATCCATATTTAAATCACAGGTGTAAAGTTTTTGCTTTAAACATTTTCCTTTACCTTTCCCCTACCCACCTTCAGCCCCCAAACTCCTCTAACAAGGCTTGTCAGACTTAGCAAATAAGCATACAGAACATCCAGTTAAAATTGAATTTTAAATTAACAGAAAAAAATTGTTTAGTATAAGTGCATCCCATGCAGTATTGGCATCCTGTGTGTTTTATGGCAGCCTTGTTTCTGGCAACCTTTCTCACTTTGTCTTTTTGAAACTCCATTTTATTATGAAAACTCCCCTTTTTTCCTGCTTCCTTGCCTTACTTGAAACTGTATTTTTCTCTGAAGGCTCTATTTTCATAGCACCTTACCCAGTGATGTTTCCTCTCACAGCCATCGGGGCAGGAAAGAGGTGGTACTTGGTATAAATCTTGCTTCCAACTGCTGTTTTCAAACTATTACCACCATCATTACTCTACAGCTTCTTTTTTAAATTCCAAAGCATCTGCCTGTACCACCTACATCTTATTGTTTTTACTGTCTTCCACTAATTGTAAGACTTCCTCTTACCCTTAGTCCCAAATCTTCATCGTTAGGACCCAGCTCCAACCTCTCTTCTAAGTACCAGACCCCAATTGTCTGCTAGATGTTTGCACTTGAATATCTTGACAGCAGTTCAGTCTGACATGGTTTTGGTTCTATTAAAAGCTGTTTGGCTTAAGATTATTCTCATATAAGCAACAATGACAACAAAAAAGATCAATCAGTTGTAATATATTTATGTTTCTAATCTGGTCTTTTCCTTTAATAGATGCCTATAAGAAAATCTTGGAAACCACAATAACTCCAACTGGAATCGATACTGCAAAACTTTATCCCATTCTGATGTCATCTGGACTTCCCAGGGAAACTCTCGGACAGATATGGGCCTTAGCTAATCGAACCACACCTGGCAAACTTACTAAAGAAGAACTTTATACTGTTCTCGCCATGATAGCAGTAACGCAGGTAGACATAATTTCTTAAGTTAGATCAAAAAACTTTTCAGTATAAATTAGAAGACTATGAATCCTTTGTGATAATAACCTCATAGAAGTCCTTGTACATTGAAATTTAGAATATTTTCAAGATCTGATACTTCAAAAATATATAGTTTATATGAAGCACTAGCAAAATATTCCTTTGTTTAAAGACTGTTTAATACACTAAAATCCTCTGGCCTGACTATATATCCCTTCTGAACTTGAAAGTTAGTTAGTAATAGATGAAATTACTCTCTGTCCTTTTAATTCTTATTTAAAGCTCCTTAGAGTCCTGGCCGGGTAGCTTAGTTGGTTGGAGTGTCATCCCACACACCAAAAGGTTGCAGGTTCAATCCCCAGCAGGACACATACCTAGGTTGTGGGTTTGATCCCCTGTTGGGTATGTACGGGAGGCAACCAATTGATGTTTCTCTCCTTTTTTCCCTTTCTACCGTCTCCCTCTCTAAAATCAATAAGCATATAATGTACTTAAGTGAGGCTAAAAAAATAATGATAAAATTCCTTAGATATAAAGTATCCTCTATCTGATACTAATTTCTCATATATTATAAAACCATTTGTAATATATGTAATCATTATTTGGTTATAGTAAATTACCCAAACTTGTCAGAGTGTAAAAATGTCAGAATTGATATGTATTGGCCATTTCTTTGCTAAATATTAGGTTTGTATTAACCTTGTAACTTATTTTCTTGTATCAAATTAATGAGTTAGGAGAGTTAACAGTGGAATTATACCAAAGCTACAGATTTTACGTTTTGATCTGTCTTTGCCAGTTAGGTTGTATGTGGTTTGCAATCCTCTAAAATGTTTTCATTTTCCTTCTGTATAGAGGGGTGTTCCTGCCATAAGTCCTGATGCTTTAAACCAGTTCCCAGCAGCTCCTGTTCCAACTTTAAGTGGCTTTCCTATGACTTTGCCTACTGCAGTGAGTCAGCCAACTGGGATGCCTTCAGCCCCTGCAGGCTCCATGCCCCTCAACCTCGGACAGCCAGTCATGGGCATTAATCTTGTTGGACCAGTAGGGGGAGCTGCAGCCCAGGCTTCCCGTGGCTTCATGCCAACTTACCCTGCAAATCAGGTAAATGGAGAAGCTGCATATTCCAAATAATCCCTAAAAGTGAATCTGGGCAACTTTTTCCCCAGAGATACCAAGTAGCCCTGGCTGGTGTGGTTCAGTGGATTGAGCGCCAGCCTGAGAACCAAAGAGCCACCAGTTCATTTCCCAGTCAGGGCACATGCCTGGGTTGTGGTCCTGGTCCCCAGTAGCGGGGCACAAGAGAGGCATCCTACACATTGATGTTTCTCTCCCTCTCTTTCTCCCTCCCTTCCCCTCTGCCTAAAATAAATGAATAAAATCTTTTAAAAGAAAAACAGAGATACAGAGAGGACTGCTGGGTTATGATGGACTCTGGAAGTAAAAAACAGTATTAATACAAAATTTAATTTTTCACTATTTAAAAATCATGAAACAATTTGTTAAGCCCTAAGATACTTGAATTTTTGCTAATAGTTCATAGCTTTTTATAGTAAATACATTTTAAACATCCAGCATAATAAAGTTAATTAAATTCTTAGGCTATATCTCTTGAGGAAGCTGTTAAACCTGAAATTAAGGTACTTCAGTTTATTTTTCATTTCTCAGATTAGCAAACATTTTTTAAAACATAATGTTTAGTGTCAGCGAAGATGTAGGGAGAAGAGTTTATTGGTACAACCTTTTTGAAGGCAGGAATAGCTGTCAAAATTCTGTATCTTCTGACCTAGCCATCATGCTATTAAGAATCTGTCCCGCAGAAATTAGCAAAGATACAAAAGGATATTTGCTATAGCATTGTTTGTTAGCACAAAAAAATAGAAATAGCTAAATGTCCATCAGGAAAAGAAAGGTTATATAAATTTTGGTTCATCCATACAGTGGTAAATGGATCATGAAAAGGAATGAGATAGAGCTACATATACTGCCTTGAAAAGATGTCCGTTATAAATGAACTGTTATTAGTACTCACTCCCAGAGCATGGGATTTGTAATCAGGTTTCACTGTTAACTTTATATGGTGATGGGTTATAACAAGCTTATATCACTTTTTAAATTTACAGACATGTATAAAATTTTTTTTTAAAGATGAGAGGTTCTCAGTAATCTATTAAATGACTTAGCTATTTAAAAAGTGTACAGGTTAGCCTTTTAAATCAGTCTTTTACCATGTGTACATCAGAGTATCTAAAAATGTAAGATAGGATTCCTGCCTTAATTAAGTCTTTGAGTTGATTTTATCTAAAGGGTGTTCTTCTAAAATTAAGTAGTCGTATCTGAATGTAGGATTTAAAAGGCAGTCTTAGAGATTGACAATTGGAGATTTATTATTTACTATTTTATCAATTCCATGCTTTCTATTTAAATGTCCTCTTAAACCTAGGTGGTAAAACCAGAAGAAGATGACTTCCAAGATTTTCAAGATGCTTCTAAGCCAGGATCCCTTGATGACTCATTCAGTGATTTCCAAGAGTTGTCTGCTTCTTCAAAAACAATTAATTCCCAGCATGGAAACAGGTACAAAAGAGTTGAATAGAGTTAACATTATACTTAGTAATTGAGGAAGAGAAATCCCCATGAGAAGTCTAAGTGTGAGAGAATCAAGACTCTCTACTCTCATGGTTTTCCTGATCAATCCCTCTTCATTTGTAGTTTTCCTCTTCAGACTTTTGTCTGTCTTGTCCGTGTTAGACATCAGCTCCTATTAGTTCTTCCTGGTACACACCTGCTTGCCAGTATTTTCTTTGCCTGTGCTAAACCTGATGTATTAGAGCAGAGTGTACCTGCGCAGTGATGACTTCAAGTTCTTGTATTAGATCCAGGTCTTCAACTGTTGAAAAGTTTTTTAGACTGGAGCACGTAATTTGATATTTTTGCAATAAATGTACTATTTATTTTCCGCAGGAATCATAATTCAGAAGACCAAATATGATGATTCACATTTCTCCTATATTTGAGATCAGTGACTTTTAGGCTTCATATTTCTGTTTGTTTGCACAGACAGTGGCACAGACGTTTCTCTCATGTTTTACGTACTAGCTTAACTTTTAGGTACAGTAACTGATTTGGTACATTCTCAATACCGTTTCAACATTTAAAAAAAATACTTAGATACTTCTTTTGCAGAGTGGAACATACCAGAATTTGATTAAGCAATATGAATTACTTCAGGTTTTTTGGAACTTGTTTTTGTCAGGATACATATTCCATTTCTCTTATGTTCCTATTTGTGCAAATCCATTCATCTTTTCTGTTTTAACGAATTGATTATCTCTTAGTCAATACTTGTTGTGTATACACTGTACCAAGAACTGAGGGATAGGCATTACAGAGAATTACAAATTAGGGAAAAAAATTATTCTGATTTTAAGAATATATCAAACAAATGTAAATGACACATGGAAAAAAACATATGAGGGGATGTGACTTTAAACTACTGGGATTTCCATGCCCTCTATACCAGCATACATAATATTAACCTGCTAGACACAGAGTAGTATTTCTTTCTCATATCTCTTCCTTTGAACAGAATGTTCTACTATCTAGAACATATCTGAATGGCCCGAGGCATCTCAAATCACATGCAAAAAATTAAATTCATTGATTTCCTACCAAAATAAAAATTTATTAATTCATAATTTCCTTTTTCAGTGAATCATGTCACTGTATCCAGTCACCAAGTCAGAAACATGTTATTTGGTGCCCTCCTCTCTTTTACCACCATCAACTCTGTCACCTTTGCCTGGCATGGAAAAGGCCATGTGTGACCTTGCTCCTGCCTATTCTCTCAACTGCTGCCATTTGCCCGCAGCCTGTCCTCCAGTCATGCCAAAATGACTTCAAACTCACCGTGCTCTTTCAAGCTTCTAGCCTATTACATTGCGTTTTCTTCCATCTGAAATTCTTTCTATAGTTAATTCTAGTTCAATTTCAAAAATCAGTTTAATATAGGAAGTTTTTATTAGCCTCTCTGAATCAGTCCCCACCTCCAAGATGATTTAAGGGCCCCACCCTCTCTCCTGTTAAAATACCTTGTGAATGTCTGTGCCCTAATTATAATTACTGGGTTACCTGACTGTTTTCCTCACTAGGCTGTAAGTACCCAAACACAATCTTTCGTGCCCACATATGTAGTACTTAGCCCATGATAAGTACTTAGCCCATGATAAGTTTGTTGGATGATTGTATTGTAGTATGAAAGTTATAAACTGGAGTAATCAAATGGGTGGTTCATTCCTCTGGGAAAAAACTCTCTGTACATGAAATTAAAATTGGGGTATAAAAAGTTTTAAGATAGTGGCCAGACCTGAGCTATGTGGGATATTAGCAATTTATGTGGCATTGTCTCCCCATCATAGTTTCCTTTCATACACAGCCAGTCTTTGCAGATGTTTCTTATTCAGTTCTGATTTGACTACTTCCATGCTTTCATTGCATGAAAACATTTTGCTCCTGTCTTAAGAATCCACAATCATTGTTTACTTATTCATTCAGCAGCATTTACTTAGTATCTGCTATATGCCACATATTGAAGTGGGCACTAGAAATAAACAGAAGCAAAAAACACAGTTCCTGCTCTCAAAAAGCTCAGTATTGTTTGTTATAATGCTCATCCAAGGACATGTTTTTTTGTTTTTTTAGAGAGAGGAAGATGGTGGGGTGGGTGCCTCCTGTATGCACCCCAAACAGGGATTGAATCTGTAACCTAGATGTGTGCCCTGACCAGGAATTGAACCTACAACCTTTAGATTTATGAGACGACGCCCCTATCAGCTGAGCCACCCGGCCAGGGTGAATCTTAGTTTTGTCTGGGTATTTATATTATGTGATAAAACTCTCTTAGAATTGGTCCTTAAATGTGTGTGTGCATATATAATAAATTCCCTAGTTTATAATAGTCTGTATTCCATATTGTGAGTTTATCTTAAAAGGATATTTGTTAAATCACAATATGAATAGCTAAGCCTAGGTGAGACCACTTTGCGTGGTATTTTTAAGCCAAAAATGGGCATTATTTGTCAGAGAACATGAAAAGGAAAGTAAATTGTTAGAAGTAGGCTAGATTAGAGAGTATTTTTAGTCTGGGAAAAAATGACATTATTAAGGGTGGTACCAACTGTGGGATGTCCTATGATTTGTGAAGTAACCTGTAAAGCATTTCAGAACTAAGACACGGCATGGTGAAAGTGAATCTTGCTACCGTGTGTGGGATAAATTCAGCTGCCATCATGGTAATCCTGTTGGGAGATGGGGAGAGGTGCTGCTCTGGGCCTTAGAGTTACAGGTACTGGGAAGGGTGTATCTGAGGAATCAGCTGGAGCCAGTGTTGAACTGGATATCAAAGTCAAAGGAGAAATAGTACTTGCACCAGCATGAAAAGGGGTCTGGAAGACAGCAACACCATTCACTTATCCGTTCAGGAAATGCTTGAGTGTGTCAGGCACTGGGGAGCCTGGTATAATAAACGAGACAGACATGGGGCACTGAAGACAGGATAGGATTAAGGGGTAGGAGTTTTGAGTTGCTTAGGGTTTTTCTGCTTTTTAAATGGGTGTATTTAGCAGGAATAATTGTAAAGCACAAATGGATTCACTAGAGAAAAAGCAAAATCCTTTTTTCATAGCCAAATTCTTTATAGTCTTATCTTTCAGTATAAGAAAGGTTTTTAAATGTTAAAACAATAGGCCTCCCACTGAGTACCTGAGTATTAAAGAGTAGAAATAACTGTTCTTACGGTTAGAATGGATAACTACTTTTTATAACTAGCATAAACATTCCCATGGTGGTGATTACAGTTTGTTTTGTTAAATAAAAAATTCAGAAAACGAACTGGAATGAGTTCTTTGTAATATGTGTAAAATCACAGTCTGAGTCGTAGGGTTTTTTTTTTTTTTTTTTTTAATGGAACTGTTTTATTGAGTTCAGTCAACAAAATCCTCTTTTTTCCTCCAATTCTGAAAATGATTTTGAAATTCATAATATTCAATTGAATGTCACATTTAGTAGAAGATTTGACCAAAGGACTCTAAAAGACCATAGCTAAAGTTGGCAGGTCATGTAAAACAAATAGATCACTCACCTTTGTGTTTTTTTTCCTAAGACATTATTACCTTTATTCCTGTGTAACATTCTGTTCAATGAATTATAGTTTAATTACTTATGGAACTTTTAAAAACTCACCTATAACATGTAGTTGAGGATCTGTTCGTCAAGACCAAATATGTGGCAGCTGTTGGGTAGTGATGTGAAGTTATAATGTTTGATAACATAAGTCCTAAAGCACTATGGGCCCCCATTAACATGTATGTGTAAGAGCTGGGTTTCTTACCTTGCTTGGAAGCCACTGATAAGATTTAAATGACTGTGGAAAGACTTTTGCTCCAGGGCAAAGAACTCAATAGAAATCCATTTATATAACTTGCAGTGCCTTGTGTATTGAGTGACACCAACTAGTGGTGGAATATAATTATTCACATGCAAAGGTGGTTCTTCCTGGGAGCTGCCTGTGTCTGATAAGAGGGGAGGGGAAAAAAAGCAGTGCTTTTATAGTATGTGGTAAGCCGTCCAAGAACTACCCACAAAGATACTACTCATACACTGTTTTTCCATCCTGGGAGAAATATTTCCACAGGCAAAGGTATTTTCATCTAATTTTGAAGTGATTATTGTTTTGCTGAAAAGATAGCTTCTGGGAACTGCTGTGTGATCCTTGCAGAAATGCAAATTGTATTAACTGTACTGCTGCTATCAGATGTGTGAACTTTTGTCATTAAGCAATGCAATATGATCAAAAGAGGAGCAATTTATATCTTAGTTTGAACAACACTTCATAAATAGACTTTTATCTCAACTATTTCACCTCTTCCTTGTGACCCTATTTTAGAGAATAATTTCATTAAGGATCAGTCACGTAATTTACTTTAAAATATTGGGGATACCTATTTGGAGCAATTCACCTTTATGGACCTAAAATTGAAATTGCAGTAGGTCATCATTCTGTGATCATCTATTTCCGGTGACATGCCAATTGTTTTTATGGCTTAAAGGGATTAGATGGTCAGCCTGGATCTGACCCCTCTTCAAACAATCAAGAGAATTATTGGTTGGGTGTTGTTTTAATATATTTTTTCAAGAAAAAAGGATGTTGATTTTTATCATTTGTGGTATATGTATTCAAACTTTTAAAGCTGGGAGTCATGAGTTTTAACTAGGTACCTGTTTGCCACTTTAATTCTAAGCTCCTACTTGATAGGGAAAGGATTCAGTGTTTTAGTCATTAAGAAATAGTTTTTTCCCCTTTCAGTGCCCCTTCTTTGTTGATGCCACTTTCTGGAACTAAAGCATCAGCTTCAGTGGATAAATATGCTGTGTTTAAAGGAATTGCAACTGACAAACCCTCTGAAAATACTGTTCCATTTGGAGGTAAAAGCAGTTTGTGAATTCATAAACCTGTGAATGTAAATCTTTGTTGTTAGTGGGGGCCTTCTGTGGTAAATGTGCAATGCTTATATCACATGCTAAGTATGTTTGGCTAACCTGTCTGCCTTACTTTCTTGAGTTGTGATCTCAAGGTTCCTGACCTTACTTGAGCTTCTGTGTTTTCATCATAGAGCCTGGTGATAAATATAGTGCTTTCAGGGAACTTGAACAGACAGCAGAGAGTAAATCTTCAGGTAAGTTCTTGATTCCTTAAATGAATAAATTATTTCAATTTCTGATAAAAGAGATCTTTGAAGATTCTTTCAGTAATATTGAAGGTGCCTTTATTTTACTGCGTGTGGGTTTTTATTTTTTTATTTTTCATATGTCTCTGGAAATTACAAGGAGGTAACATGAGGTTCAGTTTTGCAAATGATTTTCTAAAATTTGGGTCAAACCCCAGAGCAATGTGATTTCCTCTGAAGATAGTGCTCCCTTTCACCAGAATCTCTCAGCCACATTAAACTTATGTATCAGATGGAGGGCTGTGACTACTTCCTGTTATTCTAATGTCCCCCAAGACTTCAGCTGCTGGCAGTGCAGCAATCTGTGGACTGTACAGAAGGCAGCAACCAGTCTTTTACTTTCCAAGATTTTCAAAATTGGTTATAATTTAATAAGGTAAAGTGGAAGGGTTTTCTGTGCATATGTGGTTTCTACCTCCAATGGAATGGCCCAAATAGAGTGGAAAGGGATGCAGAATGATAATGTGAGAACCGTATCTGTAAAGCCTAAAAGTTATGCTTGTGGTTAAATACTACTGTAAACCTGATGTGTAGGGTTTGGATATAATCCATACGCCACGTTATGTCCTTCAAAGCTTAACTGCAAATGCTACGAAATTTGTATACTCTAAATGAGGATTTCTTCCTGGGAACAGTACCACATTCTACTTTTGTGTACTCTGCTCTAATTTGGAATATCCTTCAACAGTCATTTGTTCTCACCTTTCTGCCTAGGGGATTAGGGTGAGAGTGGGAGGGGTGGGAAGGGAATATAGGAAAGGTAAGTATATATGAATGTTAAAGTAGAAAGTATACTGCTTAAATATCTCTAAAAAGGGAAACGTACCTCTTCTAGATAGTCAGTCCCTTACAGTTCTTATATTCTAAGAAATGTTTCATTCAAGCCAGGATGTCATAACTATTTCTTCCTCCATGCCTATATTAGGTACTAGGAGTACAAAGATAAAGCCGAGGAACTTTTGGCTTGTTAATTTGTCATTTAGCAATGCTTTCATCAACTCTTGGGCCAAAGCAAGTTTGGAGTACAGAGCATGTTTTAATATCAGGGTTCTTTGTATAGTATGTTACTAATGCTCACATGATATGTATGTTGTTCCTGGGAAAGACAGTGGTGCCGCCAAAATGTAAGCAGCACTTTGTTCCTGCTTTATGGCACTTTATTAACAGAATCCCAGATTGGTGTTGCCATTTCTGTGTGTTTGCTCTCATTCCTGTCTTAACTTTAACTCTATGACCTTCCCAGCAGAAATGCCAAATTCGTTCATTTTAGGAGAATATATTTTATGCTACTTGCATTAAAAATACACTGACCCTGGCTAGTAGCTCAGTTGGTTGGAGCAGCATCCCAATACGCCAAGGTTGTAGGTTCAGTCCTAGGTCAGGACATGTACAGCAATCAACCAATGAATGCATAAATAAGTAGAACAACAAGTGAGTGTTTCTCTGTCTCTCTAAAAATCAATAAATACAAAATTTAAAAAACAAATACATTGGCATGACAAAATATCTCAGTGTCTTAGATTTTATGAAGAATCTTATGGTATTATATTCAGAACTGAGGGTTTATTAGGTTACAAAATGACAGTTCAATATTTCCTACCCTCCAGTTTAAACCATAAATTAGATTGAAGAAGAAAATGTTTTATGTAGATAAGTGAGAGTTACTGAAGTTTTAGCAAAAAGTGATTTCTTTTGAAATGTTTTTAGGACCTAAAAAGTAGCAATTAGAGAGGCAAACTTATGAGGATTCAGAAGTTAACTGTAAAGCTACCCATGAAATAATATGCTTAGTGGACCTGCTGATTTACAAGCTTCAAATAACTATAACTAAATTGTTTGCCCCCAAATCCCCTTTGTATTTGAACTTGTAAACCCACCCATTTTCATTTCTTTTTAACCCTTTTCACCCAGCTTACATTTCCAATGGAAAACTTTACAATTCATCAGTAAGTTTAGTTTGCTGTGGTGATTTCTTTTTAAAAATAATAAGGCAAAACTTGTCAATTTCACAGATATTTCAAAGCAGCACAACAAAAATCTTGGCTGTGACAAAAATTGGCTGCTTTTTACCTTTTCATTTACAGAAATAATATAAATACCAGTGATATGTTTGCCTAAAATACTAGGGTAATTTTTTTTAAGTTTTACATCTGCTTCTCCTGTCAGTTTGTGAAATTGACTATAGTTTTATTGGTGGTACATCTTACAAACTTAAAATAGAGGAATTCTAAAAGCTTTTCCTTTCTTTCTGAAGTTTCCCTCATGATATTAAATGGATTTCCCTGTGTTGGTGAGTTATGCTGGTGAGTTGGTTAAATTTCTCAGATTAGGAAGAGAAACCAGCTTCCATTGTTTTCCATGCTTTTTGACTTGATATATTGACGTGTAATCACTTTACATGCACGATACAGTAAAGCCCGTATCGTTTCGGTGACAATTTTAAGAATTGGATTTTGGTTTTAAATACATTTTTATAGCTCATATACTTCTATATCTCATTTTTTAGGGATAAATAAAATTTAAAATGTGGACGAGGACATTAAAGCTTTTATTTTAATTTATAACTCTTAAGAAATGGCATTCATATTTTTGAGTAAGTGATATTGGTATAGCTATATTTATATTTGTTTACCTCTGGTTTTCATTACCTGGTATTACCTAGTAGATTTTATGGAAGACCTTCAGATACTATTGGAAAACCAAGATCATTTGCATCCCAGCCTCATACCTGTGAGTGATAACATTACTATGATAATAAAGAACAGAAAACCTAATAAGAATCATGGCTCCAGATTCTTATCAGTATCTTAACTGAGTCTATTTAAATATTTATGAGAAATACTTTAATACCTGTTTTCTCTAAGAAAAATTAAACAAAAAATTCTGTCAGAATCCCATCCTTGGAGTAGCACAGTATAAGCTAAAGTTTAAATCATATTCTTTGAAAGTTTCAATAAATAATAGAGTTGGTATGTATTGAGATCCCTTTGAATTTTAATAAATAAGTGCTTGGTGAGGTGGCTGATTTCAGGAAAAACCCAAGTTCTCACAGATTTTTTTTGTGAGCTTAACCTTCTCAAGGTTAAGAATCTGTGTTGGAGAGTATAGGCAGAAGTTGCTTCACAGTGTGGCCTTGGCCAGAACGCTTTACAAATAAGTAGATACCTTTTCAAAGGTTTTCATCAAAGTTGCCTTTAAATTAATTCCTCCATATACTTGAACAAGACGACCAGTATCTAACCATATGCTTGACATGCCAAGTTAAACAGAGTGTTGTACATCCTCAATATCAGATGCAGGGTTTTACATAATATTTCATTGGTACCCGTGATGTGTTTTTCCTGATTGATCGCCATGTAACACATTTTATCTTTAAAGGGCCACTCCTTTAGTGTGACTCTTCAGCACCGACTTTTTATTCTGTTTTGCACCTTTGGTGGGCAGCCGCAGTGAGAAAAGTCCTGCAAGCAGTGCTTTTGCCAACTGAAGGGTCCGGCACCCGGAGACTTACCACCACACCAAAGGGAGCGATTGAAAATGACACTGTTAGGTGCTCTCGGTTTGGTTTTTATTTTTCACTAACCTTCATCGTGGAGACAAATACGTAGCTTGTAAAGGGATATCTGGTAGGGTTTCAGCTGGGGTTAAATTATGTCAAGGCAGAAGGGAAACGTCTGTAAAAGTATGCTTGTCATTTCCTGTGCTGTGCATCACGTTTCAGCTCAGCATTCTGACTTATTTGACTCTTTTTTTCTTTCAGGAGAAAACTTTGCAGAATTCAGAGCTGCAGGGACTGATGACGGTTTCACCGATTTTAAAACTGCCGACAGTGTATCACCACTAGAGCCACCAACAAAAGATAAAACTTTCCCAGCCACCTTCCCCTCAGGAGCTATACAGCAGAAACCACAAACGCAAGTGAAAACTCCTCTGAACTTAGCAGATTTAGATATGTTTTCATCAGTTAATTGCAGCAGTGAGAAACTGTTGTCTTTTTCACCTGCATTTAGCGCATCAAAATCTGTTCCTACACGAGCACAGTCAATAGGATCTGCTGCAGACACACCGGCATTGGCAGCAACTAAATCTTCTAGTTTGGCGGATGATTTTGGAGAATTCAACCTTTTTGGGGACTATTCTAGTCCAGCATCTGTTGGGGAGCAGGATGACTTTGCAGATTTTATTGCTTTCAGTAATAGCTCTGTTTCATCTGAGCAAAAGGCAGAAGACAAATATGATGCCCTTAAAGATGAAGCTAGTCCTGTTGCTCTAACCAGCAGCTCAAGCAACATAGTGAAGAGTGGACAAAACTCAGCTGCTGCGTCTACCAAATACGATGTCTTCAAACAGCTTTCTCTGGAAGGATCTGGGCTAGGCACTGAAGAACTGAAAGATAACCCTCCTTCAGGAAAAAGTGATGATGATTTTGCCGACTTCCACTCTAGTAAATTTTCTTCCATGAACTCGGACAAATCCCTGGGAGAGAAAGCAGTGGCTTTCAGGCACACCAAAGAAGACTCTGCTTCGGTGAAGTCCTTGGATCTCCCTTCCATTGGTGGCAGTAGTGTTGGCAAGGAGGACTCTGAAGATGCACTCTCTGTTCAGTTTGACATGAAACTGGCTGATGTGGGAGGAGATCTTAAACATGTCATGTCTGATAGCTCTTTGGATTTACCAACAGTTAGTGGCCAGCATCCTCCTGCTGCAGGTGAGGAATTGGTGAGATTGCTCTGGTGATGGTGATGTAGATTTCAAAGATGGTTCTGTGGGTGTTAATTCACAGACGAGTAAGGCTCTGGCTCTAAACCTTCATGAATTTCTAATAATTAACATCTTTGTTACCAGATCCCTTCAAGCAGTGTTAAATTTCAGTCTGTGGATACTTGGATATATGGATACCACGAATACTATGGAACTTAGATTTAAATAGCTAAAATATTCTTATTTTTGAAATCTAACACCAACTTGGTGTCAGAGGCACATAAAAATCCACTGCTAGATGAACTGCACATTGCCAGAAATTTTGATAAAGATTTTTGCAATGTCAGTAATGTTCCTGCATTTCTATGAGTGAGATCAGTGTTTCCCTCTCCTTTTTATTTCCCTTGGGTATATTTGACAGCTGCCAGTATAGTATTCTGTTTGGTTTACAGAAAGTGACTCTTGTTAGGTCAATAAAGTAAGAATGTCTAGCCAGTTGCACTGCAGTTTGCCACGTCCCTACGAGAGAAGGAGAGGGAAAGCGTTTGTGTGTGGATGCGCTGTGTTCCAGGGTCTGGCAAAGAGGAAGGCATGAGTTGTTAGTGGAATTCAGGTACAGTTTTCAGTGTTAACTCTGTTGTTGGAAGTACTAAGCTGTAACAAATCTGTAGATGGTAGAATAGAGTAACTACTCACTTTCTCATAAAATGTTGGAAGCTACAAGGGAGCCCTCTTAAAATTCTGTATGGATTTTCCTGTATTGTAGCAGTTTATTCTCTAGTTTAACTTCTTGTCATAAAAACTAGAAACCCAAGTGTCCTAGTTTTTATTTTGTTTTGTTATTTGATATATGTATATATATAGAAAGATAAACCTATTTTGTGGCCTTTAATAATGAGAAATATCTCAGTATTACTGTATTAGTCTAGAAAATTTATTATGCATATGAAGGGTTTGTTGTTGCTGTTTTTTAACTAGAGAGGAGCGCATAACACACTTCCAAGTTTACAGATTCAGGCAGAAATTGTAAAGTGTTATGACTTTTGCAGGCAGAAAACAAAATTGCATCTGTCCTTTGGCTATTGCAGTGTTGGATGTATCCTTTAACAGGGTGCTGAGTCAGGAGCAAGTTATCGTAGACATTGTGGTTCGTGTTGCTGCCTACTGAAGTATTTCCAAGTGCAGCAGCTGTCTGCAGAGCTCCTTGTGCCCCTGACTGGCTACTTCCTTTTTTTTTGTACTTTTCTGCAAGTGGTTTCCTATATATTTTATTTTGCTGCCATTTATTTCTCTTTTTTGTATGAGCTTCTTGAGCCACTATAGTTGGTTGCAAAGTGCTCCATTTTCTGAACAATATTTGATTTTTATTTAAAAATCTCATAACAAGTAAACTAGCCTTCTGGACTCTGAAATTATTAATTAGAAGCTATTTTTCTGAAAGTGAATCTATATTCTTTCACAGTGCCAAGCTAGATGTCTTTATGGATGAGTCTAATCTGGGTTTGGATGTCTTTTTTTTTTTTTCCATTTTATTTGGGGAGGGGAGATTGGTTTTTGGACTGAGTCTGTTGTGATTGACCTGTTAAAATAATTTCCTGTGCTCATGTTCTTTTATGTATGTTTGGGACATTCCCAGCTTGGAACCTGTAATGTTCAAGCCAAGTATCTTCAGTTTGAGGATATTCTTAAAAGCAGATTGTTTCCTCCCTTTGATCTGTAAACCTGTGGAAAGGAGCAGTATCCCTTTAGAGCGGTTGTTAAAGGGGTTGATGCCTGAGCAGTGCACTGTACTGCTGTTGAGCAAAACTGCTGCATCAATGTATTGTAGAGCGAAAATGGCAGGGACTTCTATGGGAATTTGGGTTTTTTTATCCTCATGTTGACCACAGTCTCTTGCTGTCTTAGTTTGAGGGTTAAAGTTACTTCTTCTTGGAGAAAATAGAAGTGGGCTCATGAAGAGAGAATAAAACGTAGTAGACTGCTGTCTCTGGGCCTAATCCTATTTAGAAACCCTAACTTAACTCTGAAGGGGATACTGTCTCTTTTAACTCTTGCTATAATTCTTTGTATGGAAGGTAGATATTGCTAATAACGTTGCCTGATTTCTCTGCATATTATTACATTTAACCCTTTGAGCCCTTGCTGCATATAATTTCAAGTAGACTGCTTTTGTCCCCCCACTAAATTTAATCTCTCTGGCACGGAAGCATCTCCACATGCCATCAATTAAGGTCATTCGGTTTTATAGGCGGCAAGAGCTTGCCTTCATCTGTGACACTCAAAGGGTTAGCAAGACTTCTGTAGCTGCCTACCTACCTACCTACCTACCTACTACCTGTAAAGTAGCTCTTCTTTGACGTTGAAAATCTTTGTATTTTATCAGCGCCTTTTTTTTTTTTTTTGCCTGCTTTTCTGATGTCTTTTTTTCAAGTTAGACATATTCTGTGTGGATGTGCCTTTTCGAACTTGCTTTGGTGTATTCCACTGCAAATACTGATCTGCATGCTTATTCTGATGACTTCTTTTCCAGCTTTTCTGTATAACTCTTTTGTGATCTGTAAGTCCTATGTTAATAAATAATTCTTTGGCATATTTTGAAAGTGTGGGGATGTGTGTAATTTTTACTTTTTCAGGGTTAGATGAAAGAAATCCCTGGTCCATATCAAATGTAAAGCAATAGCATCTCCTGTGGTTAGAGGCTCTCCCTTTGTTTTGTTTCTGCAAACACCTGTCTCCTAAGAGGACTGCTAGTGCACTTTAGCCTTTCCCCTTATAATTCCACTGATAAAAGCTTTTAACATGGCACTGGATTAAAATATAACTTTAAATATTTGTAAAGTGTAAACTGTACACTATTTTACATATTATAAAATTTACTCCTCTCTGCGATTTTATTGGTTACCAAAGATCACAGAACCTGTCTCCAGTAGGAGTTCCATTATGAGGAGAGGGGGGAGGTGAGGGGACAGACCTAAGAGCTGAGTGTTGGGGAAAGACGGACACATCTGTTAATAATTAGATGTCTGTGAATTTAATTTAAAATAAATTACAAGTGGTATTAAGATGGACTTCTGAGCGCAGTAAATGTAAGCTGAATTGAAATTGCTGTTTCTGTGATGGGAAGTGTTTAGCGCTAGCACCAGGAAGTCCAGGGCTGAATTCGATCCGAGTGGAAATTGGGTGCAGCACCCTCTCACTGCAGGGCACGCACTCTTTCCAACTCCACAATGTGCCGTGCAGTCGCTCTCAGTTGTTTCCCACTTAGTCCATAAAGCAAGTTCTCAGAAGAAGTAGACTTTAAACATTTCCATTTTTAAGAAAAGAATTCTAGGAAGACCCATAAAAATGAACAAGAACAGGCCAAATTTGGGGGGGAAATTTTCCATATTAGAGTATAATAATAGCAAAAAATCTTGGGCGTGTTATTGTATTCAGACCAGAAACCCAAGACCAATAAAAACCTTAGCAAAAGGGGGTTGTTTCTGTGGTTTAAATTTTTTTTCTTACAGTATGAGGCTTTAGGTCTTTGTTCTTTTTTTTAAATTTGAAGCAGAAAGGAAATTAAACCATTGAACATGAGGATTTTTAATAGCATTCCTGAGATCACTTGTACTATCTGAAATATGGCATTTGAGAAAGAAAAAAGTTGCATATTTGGGTTTAGATTAACAAAAGCTGGTTCTGCCATTTAAAATATGTATTCCAGAGCACAGTGTTTTGGAAAGTTGAATAATACTTGGTTTCAAAAACCTTGCGTACTGCTAACTGATTTGGCCACCAGAGATTTTGGTCTAGGCTCCATCTAGACTGATAATACTAAGTGCCCTTTATTTAGGACTTTCTGGCACCATATATAAGACCAGTCTTGTGGAAGCTTTGACTGAGCCAGTCCCTTGTCATTGGAATTACTAATGCTAGATTGGTCTGTCTGGGACTGTTTTATTTTACCTACTTTCTGCAGTTACCTGAGCAGGCTGCAGTAAATGACTAAATGTAACTGCATGTAAAACAATCACATTCACAAATCTAACAATTAATGTTTCCAGAATAACATTTACTTTTAGGGAGGAAGTTTTAATAATGTAATAATATAAACTTGCAATGAAGACTTAAAGAACTATATGCTATAGGTTTAAACAAGTAAGAACATACTGTTTTGTTTACCCCAGTACCAAGTTAAGGAAGATATCGTTAGTGTTTGATTTCATACATCAGTGCCTGAGAAATTATACACATGTACAATATATATATTCTATAATCACTGTAGTGTTCACATTAGAATCCCTGCTGATTTTTTAAAAATATTTTTTATTTTTTATTTATCTTTAGAGGGGATGGGAAGGAGGGAGAGAAATATCATGTGGTTGCCTCTCGTGCATCCCCTGCTGGGAACTGGCCTGCAACCCAGGCATATGCTCTGACTGAGAATTGAACCACAATCCTTTGGTTCTCAGGCCCACGCTCAATCCACTGAGCTACACCAGCCAGGGCCCTGCTGATTTTTAAAAGTAGCAAATGAACATGTAGAAGATACTGGTAATATCAAAGAACCTGGGCTAAATCCTGAAATAACTGAAAGAATCAAATTATTTTATTATTTTTTTTTTATACTCAACTGAGGACATTTTTTCATTGCTTTTTGGAGAAGGAGGAAGGGAAACATCGATGGGAGAGAAAGAAACATCAATGCAAGAGAGAAACATTGATTGGTTGCCTCCCCCAGGTGTCGGGTTTAGGGATTGTACAAACCCTGAGTGGTAACTGAACCCACAACCTTCCATTTACGGGATGATGCCCCAACCGGCCAGGGCAAATTATTTTATTTTTAAAGAGCTGCTTCCAGCTTTGTTTTTGCGCCAGCTGAATACTTTTGATAAGTTGTTTTGGAAAATGCTGGCCTAATAGCTTTGAGAGCACAATAGGGCCATTTGCATGGGGTTTCTGCTGCTTGCTACCCTCTCCAGTGCAGATCCAAAGGGCCCCAACCGCAATTGCAATTTTCTGTGCTCATTTTGTGTGTTTTTGATAAGTTTAAAAAAAATTTTTTAAATCTTTACTGGATGGCATTCTTTTTTTTTTTTTACATTGCTTTTGGAGAGAGAGGAAGGGTGAGAGGGAAACATTGATGTGAGAGAAACATCGATTGGTTGCCTCCTATATGCACCCAGATTGGGAATCGAACCCACAGCCCAGGTTTGTGCCCTGACCAGGAATCAAACCTGCAACCTTTCGGTTATGGGACAACGCTCCAACCAACTGAGCCACACCAGCCAGGACTTTTTGATGAGATTTTTAATGATGACCATGAGCAGTCTCTCTGTATGTCCTGACACCATTTCTCAGCTTTCTGGCCTCCTCTGACTTAAAATATCCACAGGATTACCACTTTTCTTTATTGAATTTGAAGCACTGACATGAAAAACTGAAGGTGCTTCCAGATAGCGGGGAGAGCATGGCAGAAACACGTGTGAGTCAGTGCAAAAGCAGCATGGGAGGTTGCTATGCCGACTAGAAAACACTGGACAGCAGTTATACAACAGCATCTTCCTGCTTTCCTCAACAACACCTATGAGGGTGTTGGAGACTTACAGGACCGAGTCAGACCAGGTTCTATAATTAATAGAGAATGTGAGTATGAATAGGGCTAGGGTAGAAAGAAGCTGAAATGTATATAAATAGTTCACGGTTTGCTTTGATAAATGAAATTTGGATTAAATTGGCATTGGAAATTAAAAGATACATACTTTTTTTCAAAGACCCTTCCTGAGTCCCTTGACCATTTTTATTGTTCTATAAAATACTAGGGAATAGTGGAATCTGTGTATGTATCTCCTTTCTTCTTTCCCAAACCCCTTTCTCAAAAGCCTGTGTAACTCTTAATCACCTGGGCATATGCTTCACAGCTTTAGAAAATGTCTGGGGGAATTGGTATGGCCTTCTGTGTCCTCTAGTGGCAGCTCACATTCTTTGTTCCAAGAAATGCCTCTTTTCATGTACAGCATCTGTTCAGAGGGGATGTTAATGGAGGTTATGGAACAGACTGATAGGGTTACTTACTAGCATAAGCAAGAAATCCATGTTGTGATTTGAGATACAGGGTGAAAAGCAGATTGTAGAGTTTATTCCTTTGGCCTTTGTGATAGGACATTCCTGGTTGGAAACAAATACATTATTATAGCACACACTTGGGCCTATTATGTGTGCAATTGCAGTTCAACCTAGCACAGCCTCCGAGTTCCCCAGTAGAATTGGAAATACAGTAGTGATTCTCTGTTCATTTTATTGTATCCATTCTCTGTTCTCTTTTTCCTTTTTCTCTTGCAATTTTCAGAATTCAGCTATCAAACTGAAAACCCATCTGTAGCAACTTCAGTGATTACAAAATAAACTGTGGGTTATTTCATATTATTTTTCCAGATAGAGCTTCCATCACTTAATGTTGTAGGTCTTACAGAATCTTTTATCTTTTTAAGTCCATCATACAGATAGATACAATTTGACTGCCTAGAAAATGTAGAACAGTTAACATGGGGAATGAGGCATTTTCTTGGTTTAACCTACCCTCAGTGAACTGATTTACCTCATTTTCTTGGAACATGGCTTACTAATATTCACCATGCTGGGAAATACTACTCTGTTTTTATATTGTTTATAAATGCTCAGGTGTAGGAGGGATACGTGAAATGCTTTCACATTCCTGTGTATTAGGTTGGCCACAAAGTCTGTATGGTTTTTTCCCATAAAACCAAAGACACGTTTTTCATTTTCACCAATAACTTTATTGATTTGGATCAACATACGTTGAGTATGTTGGCTATATTCTGCTATTGGCTTCTACTGGGTAGAGGCCAGGGGTGCCGCTAAACATCTTCCAATGTGTAAGACAGCCCCACAGCAAAGAATTATTTGGCCAAAATGTCAATATTACAAGAAACTTTGCAAACCACTTTTGACATGTTTGATCAGTCACAGCACCTTCTGCATACACTGCACAAATCTTTTTTGTGTGTTTCGGTTGCATTTTTACCTTTCTTGAAATAATAAAGCATAATATGCCGAAAATGTTGCATATCTTTTTCCGGCTTCAGTATTAAAATGACTGCACAAAAATTCACCAATTTTGATAAGTTTTTTTAAATTCACATTTACATGACAGCTGTCACAATACAATCTAACAAAACTGTTTCAAATGAAGTTAAAGACAACTAAGCACCACTAGAGCCATCTTATAGAAAAAACGAAACGAACTTTGTTTTAAGTGATGTGAAGTCTTTCTTTTTTTTTTAAGATTTTATTTATTTATTTTAAGAGAGAGGGGATGGAAGGGAGAAAGAGGGAGAGAAACACCAATATGTGGTTGCCTCTCGTATGCCCCCAACTGGGGACCTGGCCTGCAACCCATGTGCCTTGACTGGGAATCAAACCGGCGACCCTTTTTTTTGCAGGCTGGCACTCAGTCCACTGAGCCACACCAGCCAAGGCTAAACGAACTTTTTGGCCAACACAATAATATCAGTTTTAGTACTTCCTTGTGTGTTCAAATGAATCGCACTCCAGTAAATTTTTTTACACTATAGTAACCAATAAATAAGCAAGGTAAAATTTAAGAATCAGTCTTGAGGCTTGATTTTGGTATATCCTGTATATTTACTTTTCATTATTTTTTTAAAGTATAAATATAAGGTTTGTTAAAGACCAATAGTATTAAAAAATACTTTTCAACTAAGGTAATTTCTTATTTCTTTTAATACCTTTTACATGATTACACTACAATCATTTCTGGTTTCTTTCCTTGTTGCGTAATTGAGCAAAAGGGTCTTTTTATTGCCATCACAACCTGGTTGTGACATTTAAACTAGAGATTAGCTTTTCATTCAATTTACGTTGGTATCTAGAAAAATTGCTACTCTTTTAGTAGATGAGATTCTGGGACTAGTTCATAATATAACTTCCCCAAAGAGCTTTCTGGTAGGGTCTAATGATAAAAATATCTGTTTTGTGAAACATTCTTCTGAATATACCCCTGGAAGACGAGTCTTGTGTTTAACTGCGACTGCCTGTTGAGTGAGTTTCACCTCATCTGAGTCAGGATACTTTCTGATCCCTTTTAAGTAGTGGGGAAAACAAAATACTCCCGCCAGAGACTGAGTGTTTGGTTTAAAGTTGTTTCCATTCATTTGAAATTATACATTTCTCACCTGAATCTTTTTCCCTCCTGTTTAATAAACCAGATTTGAAGGGTATACCATTTGTACTCCAGAATTTTAAACTCTGTTGTTTTGTGAAAATTACTAGCTTTTCACTGGTTGGCCTTTATGTACATCTAGGGTGTTCCATTTTTATTATTAAGTTAGTACCCTTTTCTGAACAGGGTTTATACAGAGAGACACATGTGTGGCACGCTGTTGGAAGGGCTGTGGAAGTGTCAGGAGTCCCTGGACCCTTAGAGCAGTACAGTGGATGAAGGACAAAATGACCCAGTGTGAGCTCGCCTGTTGACTTAGTTTTAGAAACCTGGATCGCAAACCTTTTGAGCATTTTCTTTGTAAACCATGCTTGTGGTTGCCTTGCATGTGGCTTCCTTTCCTCGTGTACAGCAGTGACTGACATGAAACCAAACGTGTGCTAGCCAGACCGAATGGACGGTGCTGCTGGAAAGGCGGCTTCTCCACCTGCTGTCTGTCGTGTACCTGCTTAGCCTCAGCTGGTTTTGATTTTTTTAACGTGGACAAGAAAGTTTCCCTAGTAAGACCACTAAAATGATGAGTTGACATTTCATTTTTGCCTTGAAATAATTTCATTTTAACCCCTAA
Source organism: Anoura caudifer (assembly GCA_004027475.1). Taxonomy (NCBI): domain Eukaryota; kingdom Metazoa; phylum Chordata; class Mammalia; order Chiroptera; family Phyllostomidae; genus Anoura; species Anoura caudifer. Next base: position 20,536 of record PVKU01001214.1, on the reverse strand, counting down.
AGTGGCAACTCAATGTCAAATTGAGGCTGATGGCCACTGTGCTCTACAAATACCGCTGTTATGTATTGCTTACCAAGAGCCCTGCGTCCTTGACATCCTTATTGTTAGTTGTCGCAACACAGACCTTCCACGTGCGTGGTGTTTTCATCTTACAGATGGCAAACCAAGGCTAAACAATGTTAAGTAGCTTGCCTCGTGCCACACAAGTAGTAGGTGGCAGGGCTGGGAGTTGAACCCAGATCTGTGTTAATCAAAAACCTACATTTTTTCTGCTGCTTTATGCTACCTCTTAAATTATTTAGACATGTATTAAGAATGTAACATGAGTCTTTTGCCCCAGCATTTCTTTCTTTTTTTTTTTTTTTTTTTTATGAGGGACTGACATGTAGTTGAAGGAGAAATAAGAGCCCAACAGGGCCTAGACTTTTGACTCTGTCTTTTAGGGGCTAACATAGATTAGACTGATTTTCTTTCCTCATATTCCATCACAGCAATATGATGTCCATATTGACCAAAATAACAACTAGGTAAGTAACTGCTTCATTAAAATCTGACAGTTGGTCTGGTTTGAGACAGAAACTCCTAATAATTGACTAAAAGTTAGGTAACAATATTTTCATTTTAGTTTTGAGAAAGTGTCGATTTTTAATTAGCTTGTTATGTACATTTCATATGTCCATATTGGAAAGGAACATTTTCACCAAGGTCAAGGCAAAAGAGACATGTTTTAGCCAGGGAATACTGTAAATGCATTTAAAAGTTTATAAGTGAATGATTTATTAAATGGCCCTGTTCTCATATCAAACACTATATACATTGGCAGATGAACTTTTTTCCAGTAATTTTTATATCCAAAGAAAACGACTCTTTGTAACTAAATATAAATGACAAGTCAAGGCTAATGTGGGTTTTTAAAGATCAGATTTTACAGCTCAACTCCTTTAATTTTAGCACAAGCTCTAAATTTAGTTAACGCCAACATAGCATAAAACTAATCAAATATGCTAGACATTTTGCTTCTGCAGAGTTTACGGCATTTTGCCTAAATCGTGAGCTCTCCTCTAATTGTGGGGTCTTATTTCCCTTTCAGATATAGAGGACTTAAAATATGCTGCTTTTGGAACCTACAGTAGCAATTTTGCAGTGAGCACACTTACGAGCTATGACTGGTCAGACAGGGATGATGCATCTCAGGGCAGAAAACTCTCTCCGTTTGTCCTCTCAGCAGGAAGCAGATCCTCCTCAGCTGCCTCAGTTCTTCAAAAGAGAGAGACTTCATTTGGCAGTTCTGAAAACATCACCATGACGTCTTTGTCCAAAGGCACAACTTTCACAAGTGAAGATGCTCTTCCCGAGACTACTTTTGCCAGTTTTAAAGATGTGATCCCTCCGACCAGTGAGCAAAAGGAATATGAAAGCAGGGACTATAAAGATTTCACAAGACAGGACCTGCCTGCCACGGAATGGAGCCAAGAGGCCGCGTGTCCAAGCCCAGCTTCCAGCGGGACTTCTCACGACACCCCCAAAGAATGTTCAGATGACTTTGGAGAGTTTCAAAGTGAAAAGCCCAAAATCAGCAAATTTGACTTCTTAGTGGCCAATTCACAAAGCAAAATGAAATCCAGTGAAGAAATGATCAAAAGTGAGCTGGCAACCTTTGACCTTTCTGTTCAAGGTGAGTAGCTTTCAGCATAGATTTTTACTGTCGTGGTTTTTATCCACTGAGGTGTTATATGTTCTTTCTTAGGATAAAAAGGTGGTTCCTGGTTTAGTAGGAAACAGATTTCCCAGTGTTTGAAACCAGCCCATTACAGATAGCTATTAAAAAAAAAGTTTCCCTGAGACTGAACTCAAGTCAAACCAGTATTCCTCAGGTAACTGCTTTTTGGGCTAAGCACACAGTCTGTAGTTCAGTGGCTGGTTTGATTAGAGGGGCGCTGCGTTAAAAGTGCCAGAGAAATGGATTCGATCCACTTGTGGGCAAGCTCGCTCTGCTCTGGTTCCCTGGCTACAGACGGTATCTTCGAATCCAGAGGCCGCAGTGTGGTAGCCACAGATCTGGATCCAGCCTGCTGGCCTGTTTTATTGACCCACAAAGAAGGTTTTTTAATGTGTGAAGCAGTTACCATACATAAAAATCATGAGATTTCACAGTCTGGATTTCTAGCTTTTCTTAAAAAGTAATTCCTGGCAATATTAGGCCTGCATTCCAACCTCTTGTCCATCAGCTGGAGCTGAGTAGCAGTGCCCCCCTCTAATCACTGGGGTGCACTCTCCCCAGTGTCACAGTCCCCAGCACTTCTGACCTCTGACTGATTGACTGACTGACTGACTGACTTCGGTCGTTCACTTCACTTGCCTGCTCTCCGAAGGCATTTGAGTTTGCCCCTTCTGTGCTAAGCCCACCTTGACAGAAGGAACCATTGATTTCCATTAGATTGAGAGAGTATGTAGGAGATTGGTGCAAATCCATAACTGAGCCTGGAAAGGTAACCCAGTTCCGATGCACTGATACTTACAAAGACACACTAGTCTTCCAGACTGCAATGGTTTGCTACTCGAATTATGCAAGAATGATGATAGGTCAGGGAAGAGTAGTGGAGAAAAGTAAAGGCAGGGAAACCAAGCAAGGGAGTTCAATGGAGAGCATTCGACATGCAGCTTGCCAGACATAGGGAATGAGGGTGGTGTTTCTGAAGGCCTTGTGACATAAACACCTACAGAGGAGGCCCACACTAGGAAGAGCCTCTACTTGAACTAAGCTGAGTAATCAAAACCTTTCACTATGTCATCCACTTCTCCCAGGATCACACAAGAGGAGTTTGAGCCTTGGCGATAAAGAAATAAGCCGTTCTTCTCCTTCTCCGGCTCTGGAGCAGCCTTTCCGGGACCGTTCCAACACTCTGAGTGAGAAGCCCGCTCTGCCTGTCATCCGTGACAAGTACAAGGATCTGACAGGAGAGGTGGAGGTTAGTGGGGTAGTTTTCCACCGGGCCAGGTCAGAGACCAGCTGAGCACAGAGGCCCCGAGGAAAAATGCCTGCAGCTTCCGCATACGACGCACAAGGAGCCAGGCATAGAATATGTAGTTAAAGCGAGAGAATGGTGACATTGGCCCTGGATGAAAATATTTCCCAGATTTGACATCCACTGAAGATAGTTAGTGACCTTAACACTGAAATTATTCGTGGGACCTCACAAGGAGGGATGTGTTTTTGAGCACTTAGACTTCATCATTTTAGTGAATGTGAAAACATCAAAAATGGAGAAGGGGGAAATGTTAGGAATCTTCTGTTTACGGTTGCTTTATCTTAGTCCCATGCTGTCTTCCTTGCAGAGCCAGCACTTAACCATTCTCTCCCACCCCTCTTGTCTCTCTCTCTCTCTCTCACACACACACATACACACGCGCGTGCACACGTGCGCACACACAGAATTATAACTGTGGAAAGCTGGTGGTTTGATAGGGGATCTTATACTAGACACCTATGCGACGAGCACCTTTGCAGGAGTTTATGCTGTCACTAGAACACATGAAGCGACACTTGCAGAGACAAGCCAATACAAAACATTTCCCTCGGATCCACAAGGCATGTGCTTGGAAGTTACATTTACCGGTAATTTTAAATAGTCATTAGTGGGTTTATAAGATAAACTGTGCTTGAGCCCTGGCTGGTGTGGCTCAGTGGATTGAGTGCTGGCCTACAAACCAAAGGGTTCCCAGTTCAACTCCCAGTCAGGGCACATGCCTGGGTTGTGGGCCAGGTCCCCAGTACGGGGCGCATGAGAGGCAACCACACACTGATGTTTCTCTCCTCTTTCTCCCTCCCTTCTCTCTCTCTAAAAATAAATAAATAAAATCTAAGGAAAAAAACTGTACTTGAACTAAAGTGACTTTAATAAAAAGGAAAGTCTTCTAGTGCCCTCTGAATTGACATAAATAGAGGATTCCAGACTTGTCCTTTTAACCCAGTTCTTTTTATAATATTTTCAGGAGAATGAGAGATATGCCTATGAATGGCAGAGATGCCTGGGGAGTGCCCTGGAAGTGAGTATGTCACTTTTGTGGTGTTCACCTCTATGTAAGTGCTGCCTTGTGTCATTTTGCCTTCTCCTTAGAGCGTGTGAGTAGACAGAGGCGAAACGGAAGAGAGCGCTCCCTCAATGGCCTGGGCAGAGTGAAGCTCTGTGGAAGGTCGTGCATCTTAAGGGAGGCTTCTTTCACGCTTGTGATAGCAGACACTGGCTCATTTGTCGGTTGTACCCTCATCTGTCAGTGTGTTTAAGAAATAGTGAAACAGAATCATTCGCTCTGCCTAAATTAAAATATTTTTTAAGCCAAAGAACCTCTATCTTTTCTCTCCCAAAGAAATGGAGGGTTGTTTCTTCAAGGTTTAAAAATTAAATTTTCGGATTTGTTTCTGCATACATACTGTGCATACATCAGTTAGTCATGCTTTTTTCACACCTCCTGGCTTTTCCCTTGGGTTTTCTACTAATAGCAAGTTGATTTGCAATGACTTTTCTTAATTATGTCAGGTGATGTGATTTCATTTCTTGTAGGTCATTAAGAAAGCAAATGACACCTTAAATGGAATCAGTAGTAGTTCTGTGTGCACAGAAGTTATCCAGTCAGCTCAAGGCATGGAATATTTATTAGGTATGTTCTTTTATATTTTACTTATTCAAAATCACAACACTTTGAAATATTTTCAGTTTCCCCTTATGTTAAGTAGCTTAATCTAGGTCTCCCAAATTACGTATGACTTTAATAAGTAGCACCTGCATGTGTAAATAAGACGCGTAAGTCGTAGGCAGAAACAGTTATTTGACTATTTGACTTATGGTCACTGTGGCCAAGTTTCCCAGTCCTAGTTATAACATACTGGCAACAGTGTACAATTACGTCCATGTTACTGGTTTATCAGAGCCTGAACTAAGCGAGATAGTAAAATGAAGTCATTGGCTCTCCAGTCAGTTCCTTGCCTTACCATGCTCTGTCAATTCGTCCGTCCCCGTTACCCTGTAATGACATCACAGGTTCCTTAACTTCCTGTCCACCTTCAGCTATTAAACATCCCGATGCAACTGGGAACCCCAATCTCTGTCCTCCTCATCTCAGGCTCGGCCCGGAGCCACAGGCACTGGACCCTATTCTTTTTCAGATCTTTACTCAAATGTCACCTTCTAAGTGAGGTCTTCCTCACCAACCCCCTTACCAACTGTAGCCCCTCCCCCCACCCTGGCACTTCCTGTCCTTTCCCTGCTTGATTTTTCTCCCTAGCCTATCATCCTTAATATCTCATGTACAGGGTCCAGCAGAAGTAACGCCTGCTTGAGGGTGGTTGGTGGGGTAATAATATGGGTATAATAATTTATAGCTTTAATTTGAACATTTCACCTAAAATGGCATATGGTGTGCTTGAGTGTGATATTTTTCTGTTATAGAATTACATGCTTATGAGTTTGTAATACAAGGTTTTGTGATAAAAAAGAGTTATTTGTGCTGGACTCTGTGTTTTACTTATTGTTCCTGTTTATACTAGAATGAATCTCTAAGAGGGGAGGGATTGGGGCCTGTTCTGTTCACAGCTGTGTCTCCAACAGCTAGATTAATGCCTGGCACAGAGTAGTCACTGAAAAATACTTGCTGGGTGAGTGGATAGTGAAGGGATATGGTCTCCCCTTTGCTCCTGCCACCTCACTGTAGTTCCTTTTTCCCACCCAGACAGGCCCAATTCTACTGCATAAACAGGTGATTACCAGGCAATGGGCTGCCTGTCGTTCATTCTAGTAGGTCTCCTTGTATCCAGGAAAGGTTGTCTTAGAAGCCCCCTCATCTGGTGTAGGTTGGGCAACAATCCCTGCCCCCCCGGGGGAAAAAGAGGAAGAGGAAGAGCCACAGTGCTGTGCACAGGGCTAAGGGTGCGCCCCTGTGGAGACCCCCTGGGGTCCTCCAGTCCTCTCTCACAGAGGCCGGGCAGCGGGTCAGGGATTCATCAGGTGGCTGTCCTTCGAGTGTAGGGATACTTGCCACCTGTCGTCCTTGCTCAAAGAGTTCAGCCGCCATCAGAAACCACAGGAAAAAAACTGTTCTGAGTCCTGTCAAGTGTATAAAAAAGATATATGAAGCCACATAGTGTAAATTACTGTGCATTCATGGGAATGAGATATTTCTTACTTTGTGATGGTATTGATATTCAGATTCTTTTAAACTTTTAATGTTCCCATTTTAAGCAAGTTTAATGGTATTTCCCAAAATTAAACAGATGGACTCATTAAAAAGGGAGAAAAAAATAGCTAATACTTGCATAATGCCTGCTGTTCAACAGACACTCTTCTAAGCCTTTTACAGTATTAACCCATTTAATCCCCTCAACCATCCTTTGTGGGGGGTACTGTTATTAACTCAGTATTACAGATGAGGAGATTGAGGCACAAAGAGGTTATGTGATTTGCCCAAGGTTACACAGCTAGTAAGTGACAGGGCAGCGTAGCTCTAGAGTTTACACTCTTACCACTGAGTTACACTGAAGTATTGAGAGGTGGTTGGTCCCAAGGAATAGCACATCCACCTCTGTCCAGACACAGTCCTTTCCAAGTAAGGTATCAACAAGCAGTAGTGCGGCCTTGTCTATCATCTCTTTCTCTACACTTCCAGCACCTAACTCTCTGTCACCCTGTCAGGTGTTGTGGAGGTGTACAGGGTGACCAAACGTGTGGAGCTGGGGATCAAAGCCACTGCGGTGTGCAGTGAGAAGCTGCAGCAGTTGCTTAAGGACATCGATAAAGTGTGGAATAACCTAATCGGCTTCATGTCGCTTGCCACACTCACGGTAAGCCTTTCCGAGAGTCCAGTGGTTGCTTTCCTTTCAGAAACCTGAGTTCTAAAGCAGAGTATGTGTTCCTGTTACGGCACCCACGGGAGGATGAAGGCGCCTGCCGTATCATGTTACGTTAAAGGAAGGAGTGAACACTTGTGCGATTCTTTGAATAGTCTCAGGTTAACTTCTGGATCGCTCCCTGGAAAACATTCACCCTTGACCACGTCCTCCTTAATCTACGCACATATACGCGTGTTTTGCAGAGCATTGGTTGGAGTTCCTTTCTTTGCACTTTTAGTTACTCATGTTCCTGTGTTTCCGTCCTTATTAAAAAACTGTATGGTATACCTTGTTGCCATCCTATGGTTCATTTGGCCTTTTTACTTTTTTAGGTTCTTGGATTATTTTCGTTTTTCCTGTTATGAATGATTCTCTGAATACCTTTAAACAAATGACAGTATTTCCCATTTGTGGATATAGCTCTTCCCAGTGGACATAGCAGTCAGAACAGGCGACTGCACACGGACACGCATGTGCGCCTCCAGAGCTGCGGCTGCATTCAAGACATGCATGGCTTCCCAGAGCACGGGGCGAACTGCCAGCGCACCCGCAGCGCGTAACAATTCCTTTCTTCACACTGTGTTCTGCTCTTTGTCAGGTTCTTCCTTAACAAGGGTGCGGTTCCCTCAAGGTATATTTGACATTTTTCACATTTCCCTAGAGGCTATCCAACGTTCCAAGTGATAATTTACTATTTTTATTTCCTTTATGTGTGAACTGATCTGTTTCTTTTGACCTCTTGACCATTTATTCAATGAGATATGGCTGACCAGGCTTTTCATATTTGTAATAGATTTGTATGCACACGTGTGCACACACGTTAGTGAGGTGATATCAGTGTGTTTTTCTCTTCTGCTCTGCTCTTTTACATCTTATTGGACAGAACTGTATTATTTTTATATACTCATACCTATTCAATTTTTCTCTGGTAACATCCTTTATTTCACAATAGCCCAAACTTTATCTTTTTTCCACAGCAGGAATAAATATGCTGTTCCGTTTTCTGTCTTTTCTTCTTACACTTAACTGTGTGACCCATTCTGAACGCAGTACGGTGGGAAGCAGTTCTTACTGCGCTGGACCGATAGGTGGGTTCCCAGCGATCTCAGCAACATGTCTTAAACAGCGGGTCCTCTCCACGTTGTTATCCTCTCCGCAGTTGCTTCTGGTTTGTAGTATTAAGTTCTTAAAGAGTTTAAAGCGTTTCCAAAATTTCCATTTTGTTCCCTGGAACCATTTTTCAATCTCTAACCTAAAATCATACAGTTTGGATAATTATTTTTTTAAATTACTGTTCTGACCAATACAATAAGAAATGAAGTATAAATATTTGAAGAGATAGGTTATATTTTTGGTGATGTAAAATACTTCAAGAAATCTGAATTCAGGAGGTTAAATTTAATGAGTTTGGCAAAAATTCATAGCATTCTTACATATTAACAATAGTTAGAAAATATAGAAATGGAAGCTCATTTTTTTTAATGTATTAAATCATTCAGGCCTTTATCACTTCTGACCACATAGCTAGAGTTACTGGTTAACATTTTTTATCTCTTATCAATCTCTTTTATACACCACTATTAGGCATTTCTTTCAAAAATGCAAATCTAATTGTGTCATTTAAGTCCTATTTAAAATCCCGCAGTGGGTTCTCTGGGATCTTCAGGATCAAGTTTAAACCTCCTTGGCTCAGTATGTAAGGTCTTTTTCATTTCTTGGACTGCCCGGGCCTCTTTCTTTGTGAGACTGCTTTTCCCTCTGGCCTCTGCATCTGTTCCCCCAGAAGTCATTCCAGAGACCCCTTCAGTCAGAATTAGATGCCCTTTCTGTGTGTCCACAGCACATTCCTCCCGGCCATGTAGCACTTAACCACACTTGGTGGTGGTTGTGTGTTTACTTGCTTCTTGCCCACTAGCTTGTCAGCTGTGTCCCTTACTTCCTTGTGTGCTAACGCAGTGTTTGCTGGGACATTTTACTTTCATCTGTACTTTTTTGAACGGTCCCATTTTTTCAAACTAGGTATGCATTTTTATATATGTCATAATTTTAGTAACTGGATTAAAATTTTTTAAAAAATGGATAAGGAAAATGAAAGTAGAGAAGTAAGATAAAGCCAGGAATGAAGTTAAGTGTACAAAAATGTGTGCTTTTGAAGTGCTTACATTTGCTAGTAGTGAGCTGTACAGTTGACCTGAATTGATACAAAGAAGACATGATGATTTCCATGATCCACTGTGTTCATAACATAAAAACAAACCCACTGCTCACGAGAAGCATAATTATTCCTGGTACTAATATCAAGAATTTCTGTTGTGGGCTCTTGTAAAGAAGAAACTAATGTAACCTACGTTATCTTTAAATATCCTTTCAAAAGATAAAGTGAGCAGTTTCTTATGAAATCTCTGAATATAGGCCAAAGGGCACAGCTCCAAGTACAAATTAGCGCAAGTCATTCTGAGTGTGGAAAAAACAGACAAAATGGTAATCTAGCTAAAAGTGTGGCAGTGCATACAGATGGTGGACTCGTGTCTTTGCTTTGTAAAGAAAGCATGCAAATCAGTGAGAAGTACACCAACATCCCAGTAAAATCACCAACAACATGAAGTGATTCATAAAAAGGGAAGCACATCTAATAGTAAGCGTTAACTAAATTAAAACAAGATTTCATTTTTACTTGCAAATAATCAGTTTTCGGTTTCGTTTATTCAAATCCTAACAGTGTTGAAGTGGTAAAATGTGGGTCATTCCTTAGGGACTTCATTTTATATAAATTGGTACCACCCTGTGGGAAATGTGTTTGGCAGTATGCTTTCCCCCGACCTGTGAACTCCTTGAGGACAAGGCCCAAGACCACATTGTATTTATGTTTTGTTCTCGATCTGAGCACAGTGCCAGGCGCTCTGCAGACACCCAGTGAAGGCCCTACCACCGTTCAAAGTGGCCAACGCGGTAATTCCACTTGAAAACTTCCTAAGGCAACATTTCTAAATACAAACTCTCAAAAAGAAGCAAGGTAAATGCACAAATGTTCCCTGTAAAAATTGGAAATAACCCAAAAGTCCAAATCTAGAGGATTAGTCAAGTAAATTGTGTGGCTCTTCATACTTGCATGTTATGCAACCGTTCTTTAAAGCAGACAAACTTCGAAATAACACAGAACTGTTCCTACATGGCTGGAAGGAAATTTGCCAAAATGATAGTAGGATTGCACTTGGGTGATGAATCCCTGGGTTTTTAAGATATCTCTAAGCTCCAGCTATGAAGGAAGATGGCTGGCTAGTGAGGTAGGCGAGGGCGCCTGTGAGGCTGCGAGGTAAAGAAGGGGGTGGTACCCGGCGTTCGTCATGGAGTTCCGCGTGCTGCCTTTGCATCAGGGACACTGCAGTGCATCGGGGCCTCTCTGTTCAGTCTTGCCAAGGTCTCACCTCAAAACCCATCCGCTCCATGTTGTTATAGCAAAAAGGTATCTAAGACCGAGTATTAGGGATCTTGAGCTCAGTGTGTATGTGTCTGGGTCTCTCCTAATTCATTCACCTTCTCCTTCATAACCTGGGGCTAATATGAACTAGATTAAGCCTGAATATCATCATCATTAGCCACCTTTTACTGGGTGCTTGCCATGCGCTAGACCCTATTTTTCACTCTTTATTTAGATGTTATTTACTTAATACTCACAAAAATCTTGAGGGTAGATACTTTTATTCTACCCCTTTTACAGATGAAGGAACTGAGGCACAGAGATACCGTTGAGACCTGGGTTCAGTTTGAAAGTCAGAACTCTGCTTTTTCAACCATTACGCTCTGTTGCTTCCTTGAAGTGCACAAGCTGAGAGGGTAAAACCAGACACGGGCAAAAGCCTTTTGGGGAAGAGTGAGTTGTTACTTAGCATCAAGGTCAGTGAAACACCAGGAATCTCTCTGGCAGCAACTTGATATAAACAGTCACGTTCTTTACCCCTATTTATATCTCAGAACTATAAAGTAATTTCAAAGTCTTTTACTCTCCATTTAGATTCTAAGTTTCTTTGTTTTGGTGGTAATCCATTTCTTATTGTAATTAACAGTTTGAAAACTAGATTTTGGTATAGACCCTCAATCTGTTGCCCATTTCTTCTTTTTGGTACTGTTAGAAAAAGATGGCTGTGATTGCAAAGCATCCCTGTTCACCATGAGCTCTTTGGAGAAAGGGGATCACAGAAGACCAAGCTCATTACCCAAGCTTAGTATGGATTAGTCCTTCTCAGTTTGGGACGAAGGCTAACTGGGGAGGATCCCGGCCTGGGTTGCTGTCACATGTTTATTTCTCAGGGCAGCTGCTCTCCCAAGGAGGTGGCAGCCAGTTTCATCCGTGAACATCCTCCCAAACTTCTAAGCTCCCACGATGCGCAGCTGCTTACGAGAAAGGTCTGCCTTCTCGACTCTGATGGCCCCTTCAGGCCTGCCTTTCCTCCCTGCCTTTCTTCATTTTTCTTTCTTCTCCTTCTTTCCTTCTTTTTTTGTTAAAATATATATAGTAAAATGCAAAAATCTTAGTTATACCATTCAGTAAGTCTTGACAAACTGACCCCATATAACCCGAGTGCCTCTGAAGATAGAGAATATTCCACCATCCTAGAAAGTTTCCTCCTGCTCCTGCTTTGTCATCACTCCACTCAGAGATAATCTCTGTTCTGATTTTTTACACCAATGAATTACTTGGTTCAGACCTTTTTAAAGAAGCCATAGAATTTGATTTGTGATTTCGAAGAAAGCCTTAGGTTTTGGTCACCTATCTGGCCTGGGAAGTGTTGTCCTGTCCACATATGGTGGTTCTAAGTCCCCCCGTATGACAGAACGTCAGGAAAACGGGGTGAGTGGCCCGGCATTTGTCCCCTCTCCTTCAAACTCCCATTGGGAACATCCATTTTTGGCATCCATGTCTAGAGATTGAGTTTACCTGACATGTCTTTAGACACCAGGTAGGTTACAGACATTAATTAGTCTACAACTAGACAGCACAGGAATGCATTGCAGATTGTACACGAACACCACTGAGTGTTCATTTCTGTACCGATGCTTTCCTGTGATTGCTTTTTCCGCCAGGTTAGCCGGAACAGGAAAGCAGTCGTTCTCCACTCAGGTATTTTTCCTAATTATACTATGTTATTTCCACTTGGTAACTGGTAGGTCCTTGGTCTATAAAACGTATTTGAGTTGCCCACTGCATGGAGAACAGCGTACATTCTACAGAGGAAATATCAGGTGTGAAACGGCAGGAAGAAGCTACTGCATCTAAAACTAGATGCATAAATAGTAGTGACACAAACCAACATCTGTGTAGTTCGGTTCACTTGGAAGAAAACTGTACAAGCTACAAGGACTAGATTAGAGGCTCAAAGCAGGGAAGTCATTTCCAGAATAGGAGGCATGATTGAGGTTGTATAGGAATCTTTGAACTGTTTACATCATTGCTTCATTGTAGGTAGAATTTAAAGTTCCTTAATGAACCAAATTGCCACTTTGATTTTGGTAATGCTAATGTAATAGTCATTGTTTATTTTGCACCTAGAAACTGCCAAGTATTGCACTATATGCTTTACATTTGTTCCCGTTTAATCCTGGTAACAGTCCCAGGTCAGTAGCATAATCCCTGCTTTTACAGGTGAAGACATTGGGGCTCAGAGATGAAACTTCCCTCACACTGACAAATGTGGGATTTGAATGCATATCATCCTTTGAAAGTCCTTTCTTCTTTCTACATTGTTAGTCCTGGCTTTAAGAACGCTAAAAAGGCTTGTTTCTTCTCATGAAGACTTCATGAGATTATTCCCATAAAAAGACATCTAAAATGGGACAACTGTAATAGCATAATCAATAAATATACTTTTAAAAAAAAGACATCTAGCACTTTGCTCTGGTGGAGAAGTCCCAGCAAGTTAGTGCTACGTTGCAGTCGTGGTGCCTGGGCTGAGGACAGCAGAGCACACAGTCTTAAACTCCAAATCGTGGCTCCTTAATGTTTCCTTAAGCTGGAAGTTACACCAGCAGTTTTACATTCCTCTTTCCTTTTACACCCATTACCCGTGGACTCAAACTCCCTCTCATGGTGGACATGTATCCCCTCTAGGCACAGACCGTGTGGGAACTCGGAAGCAAAAACCACCTGTTGTAGTGAGACAAGTGAATTGTTATTCACGGCTTTATCTTGTGGAGATGTGTTGAAGTTGAGTAGGTTTGGAACAAAGAAAGACTCAGTCCTGGAAGACAGAACTAATCCGTCTCTGCCCTGTAAAATCTATGAGAAAAGACATTCTCCTGGCTCCAGTCAATTGAGAATCACACAGGTGCTTTGATTCCACTATTTTCCTCAGTGTAATACAAATTTTTTTGTGCCTCTTTTCCACGTGACATAAGCAGTGAATTTCAGAGTACTCCCTATTTCTGTGGCATATCAGGAAAACAGTTACTTTTTAATAATGATAGTGTTTTTATCATCTTGCCAGTCTGCACAGTGTCTTGGAGACAGAACCTTCCTTGTGTCTTGCTTGGCTGTTCTCAGTTGACAGAAGGTGGGTGTGGCTAGAAGAACGCCCTCCCCCACAAAGATGTCTTGTGTCCTAACCCTTGGAACTTTTGAGTGCGTTACCTTATGTGGTAAAAAGGGGCTTCACAGATGGAACTAAGTTAAGGATCTTCAGATGGGGAAATTGTCCTGGATAATCCAGGTGGGCCCAGTCTCATCACAAGGACTCTTATAAGAGGAAGGCAGGAGAGTGAGAATGAGAAAAAGTGACAAGACAGTGGAAGCAGAGAAAGAAAAATGAGCAAATGCTATGCCATTGATTGTCTTTGAAGATGGAAAATGGGACCGTGGTCCAAGGAGTATGCAGGTGGGCTCTAGGCAAAGAAATAGAGTCTCCCCCAGAATTTCCAGGGACTGCAGAATTCCAACCTCCCGAACTGTTACTCCACTGAGTAAATTTCTGTTGTTTTAAGTTATTAATTTGTGCAAATTTGTTATAGCAGCAATAGGAGAAATTACCCAATACATTGTAGTGAAGAATGGTTACATTGTAATGCAAACCAAAAGTCTGTAATTGCTTGCGGAACCTCTGTCTAGATCACGTTTTATATCAGATGAGGCTAGGCTCTGCTGGATTACAAATCAGGGCCCCCACACACACCCTGACTTAGTGATGTGAAACAACAAGGCCTCATTTCTTGCTCCTGCTGCACGCCCATCTCCAGGTGGAGGGGTCTCTGTGCCGGCGTGCCCTTCTCACTCAGGGACCTCGGCTGACAGAGCCTCCACCGGGTGGAGTACAGCTGGTCAAGGGAATATAGCATGTTAGTCTTAGATGCTTCCTTCCAGAAGTGACACGTGTGACTTACGCTCACAGGCTGCTGACCATGGCAAGTTGTACGGTCATGCCTAGTTCCATGGAAGGAAAATGAGAACATTGGTTAAGAACAGTAATTACTACCAAAGTCTTCTTCCTTGATAATGATTTTCTTGGACATCATTTTAGTAATTTATTATTGGCTAAATATTCAGGATGATATATCCCAGTCTGCCTCTGGGACTTGTTAATGTATAATATAACTTTTTTTTTTTCTTAATAAATGCATGAATTACTTCCCAATTAAAATAAATGATATTTAACTTAAGGTGGCCTGTAGAGGGCACACCTTCTTACAGAATTATGGCCGTTGAAGAGGTCTTGTCCTGACTGTGTACTGCAACACTCCCTCTGCTTGCAGAGTGTGTTATAAAGGCTTTTATAAGTACATTTTAAAGATTAACCATTCGATTTTGCCATTTGAATGATCAACCACAGGGCAGTTTATGCAGAGCGTTGTAATTTTCACTGGAGATTACAATATGACCTTTCATTTTTTTGCTTCCCTTATCTCTTTGGTAAACAGATGTTAAAGGGCTTTTGTTAATTTGATTAATTTTTAAGATTCAGAGTTTTCCCAGATGCTGCTGTGTTTTTAACCTCTTCAGAAAACATGTTAGTTTCATCTGTCAGAGTGGCTAGCTGTGGTAGTCACTTCGAGTATTTTGTCCTTTCCCAGAGCACCTTGCGCACATCTCTGAGGGCCCTGGCACCAGCTGAGGCGGGGAATGGCAAATGAAATGCTGCCATTTTACAGGCGACAGCACTGGACAGCAAACGAATAATAATACCCCCTACTTCTAGATTTGACAAAAGTGGCCACGATTGTGTCAAAAAGGGGAAATCATCCTCTGGCTCAGTGAAGGCCATGGAGTTTCCCGGCGGTCACCGGGGGCAGTGTGCTCAGGCCCACGTTGAAACATCCCTGCCCCTTTCTTCTTCAAGGACTGCCCTCCTTTCCTCAGGGGTGATGTGAGTGGACTCAGCTCAGGTTAGTTTGAGAAAGTTTGATAGAGCTAGTACATGGTGTATTGTCTCTAATTAGTAAGGAATGGGGAAGCATCGTATATAAGCTACACATTTTTCTAGGAAGGAGCCTTTTTTTCTGGGGAAGAATAATACAATTTTGCAAATATAAAAACAGTATTGTAACTCCTCAGTGATTCAGCCTTAAATGACTATAGAAAATGTAGGTGGCTATTATTTGGGCAGGGATTTTCCGCCATCCTGGGTCACCTCGGTATCCATGACGACAACGCAGCCAGCCAGCATGCCAGGCTCCCAGATCCTTGACCACTGCACTGCAGCACCCTGGTCTCCACCTCCCTCCAGCCATCATTCGCAGGGTCACACCGAGGCACCCGTGCATGCATCTCTGGGCCCACGTTGGTGGCCATCCAGGCTTCTCACACTTGACTCACACTGCTCTTGTCTTCGGTTCTCAAGACAGGACAGTCATTTTGGCCCTTTTACTTGGTTCCTATCAACTCCCTTCCATCTTGACTTTCTTTGCCATCTGCCTAGTCCTTGGCTTTTGAAAAGGTCATTTATGTCTGTCTAGGACAAGCCACTATCTTGGTTTGCTCAGAACCGAGGGTTTCCTCAGAGCTGAAACTGGAACAGTCTTGCACAAACCAGCCGATTGGTCACCCTAGTCTGTCACAGCCATCTGTGGGAGTTCCATATGGTGGCGCCTCAGGCATTTCCTCTCAACTCCGTGTTCAGTGACATCACATTGGTAGCTTGAAATCAGCCATGGTGGGAGTATTTATACCATGGAAATCGCAAATGCTGCAAACAAGGGCTTGATTGGTGGTTTTGTCGATTGTCTAGACTGAAGAAGGTTATAGAGAAAGTGTTAGGATTGCAGATTAAACTTAGAAGCGTGTGTGTTTGGAGCCATCATATTGTGAATAGAACAGAGTTGAGGAAGCATTCTCCAGTATTCGAGAACTATTGGGTTGGCCAAAACGTCCGTTTATTTTTCTCTATAAAATAAATGATACATTTTTATTTTCACCAATAACTTTATTGATTTGGATATTTTGAGTATGTTGGCTGTCTCCCACTCTTGGCTTCTAGTGGACAGAGGCCGGGGTGCTGCTAAATATCTTTCAATCCGTAAGACAGCCCCACAGCAAAAATTATTTGGCCAAAATGTCAATAGTACAAGAAACTTTGCAAACTACTTTTGACATCTTCATCAGTCACAGCACCTTCATACACTGCACAAATCTTCCTTTGTGTTTCCGTTGCATTTTTGCCTTTCTTGAAATAATAAAGCATAATATGCCAAAATGTATATTTTCTTAAATCTTCAATATTAAAATGGCTGTACCCAAAATTCACCAGTTTTTTTAATGCACGCTGATGTGACAGCTGTCACAATAGAATCAAACAAAATTGTTTCAAATGAAGTTAAAGACAACTAAGCACCACTAGAGCCATTGTATGGAAGAAAATTAATGAACTTTTTAGCCAACCCAATATTATCTGACTCAGCAAAGAACACAAATTTGACAGATGAGTGAAATTCTGAAATATGTCTCTGCTGTTTCACTTTAATCCTAGTCCTTAACATGAAAACATCAACCAACATTCACGTCAGAACTGTACTCTTTCGTGAAAGTGTGAGCATAGGTCGATTATGGATCTAGGAGTTGGGCAAAAATTCTCAAGGAAAGCCTTCTGTGCAAATTAAGTGGCTATCGTATTTGCAATAAAGATGATTATATGTTTTATTACTAGTAAATTGTGTACTACATGTCCTTTATATCAGTGAAATTTATAATAAACAAGTGTGTGTTCATTATACTTTTCTACTTTGGAAAGTCAGTTCTTTTTTTTCTTTATCCTCACCTGAAGACATTTGGTTCTTTGCTGAGAGGGAGAAACATCGGTGGCCTTCTCATATGGGCCCCAGCCAGGACTCGAACCCACAACCTTTTTGGTTTATGGGACTAGGTCCAACCAACTGAGCCACACTGGCCAGCGCTTAATGGTGGGAGAGGGGGTACTATTTTGCCCCCAAATCAGCCAGGCATCCTGCTATACATCCTACAATGCAGAGGACAGGCCCCACAACAAAGAGTTACTCGAGTTAAAATGTCAGTGTTGGCAAGTTTGAGAACCCTGCTCTAGGGCATATATAAGCAAAATAAACTAGTTTGGGTATATCTAAAACTTCTTCACATTGAGACTCCAGTTCTTCTGATTTTTTTTTTTTTTGCTTTAGTGGTGTTTTTTGTTTGCTTGTTCTGTTTTTCAAGTATTTTTCTTAATTGAGGAATAACTTACACACAGTGAAATGCACAGATCTTAAATGTATAGTTAAATGAGCTTTGACAAATGCCTACAGTCATGTAGTCCACACCCTAAACATATGGAGTATTTTCATCAACCCTAAAGTTCTGTGCTGTCACTTCCCATTCAGCCCCCTGATCCTATTCCAAAACACCCAGTGATCTGTTTTCCCTAGATTTCCATCACCATAGATGTACCTGTCCTAGAACTATATGTAAATGAAATTATGTAATATATATAATGTTCTGTGTCCATCTGGCTTCTTCTGCATGGCGTGTTTTAAAAATTCATCTATGTCGTTTTATGTGTCAGCTTGATCTCTTTTGCCACTGAGTAATAATATTCCATTGTATTAATATACCATGGTTTTTTAAAATCCATTTTACTGTTTGTAGACACACGCTATTTCCAGTTTGGCTAATAAGAATGGAGCTGTTATGAACACGTCTCTTTGTTAACATATGTTCTCATTTCTCTCAGATAATTATCTAGGAGTGGAATTGCAAGTTTGTATAGTAGATGTATATTTTAAGTTTCAAGAAACAGCTTCCCAAAGTTGGGACCTGCCCCTTTACTCATGGAGCTACACTCTCCATATTTCATAGATTTGTTCTAAAGAATAAATTAGATAATGCATGTAAAGAGTTCAGTGTGGTACTTGGCACAAGTAAGAGCTTGGCTTATTAGCGGTTAGAGTTACTATCTCTGGCCCGTAACTTCCAGATCTCTCATTCTCGAGCACTAGCACTGCATCTCCCGCTGCCTGCTTATGCAACATCAGGACTTGGCTGTGCTACAGGCAGCTCCACCAGCCTGGACCAAACCGAGCTCTTCTCCTCATCCTCCATCCCCAAACCTGGTTCTGCTCTCCTGTGCCGCCTTATGGTGAATCCTCTCAGTTGCCCAAGACCTCTCCCCTCCTCACGTAAAAATAGGTTGCCCAGACCTGTTAACTCTACTGACTTACTAGCTCTCATACGTCCATTTCTCTCCATTCCCCACTGTTGCTACCTTAACTTCAGACCTTCAGTGTCTGTGTGCCGGACTACAAAAGCCTTGTAACTGAGGCCCACACCTTGAAGATTACTTCCTCCAGCGCACTACCTGTACTGCAGCCAGAAAGATCTGTCCGTAATACACACTGGCTTCTGCCATGGTCCCGTTAGAGCCCTAAATGGCTTCCCAGGATAAAGCCTCAACCCCTTATGTTCCTTTCAAGGCCTCATGCTCCAGTTCCATCCCTTACCCCTTTCATAAGCGTGGCTCCCTCCCCCAAGATTTCTTCCTATACCTAATCTTTTGCTTAGATCCTTTGCCAGGGCTGCTTGTTCTACATAGAATAAATATCCTTCCCTCCCCTAACTCATCCTCCCCCGCCCCTTCACCTCACATATACCCCTCAGGACTCTGCCAAGTTGTACCCAAGTTTTAGGAAGCGTTCCCTGCCATCAGGTTCCTTTCCCGTGGGGTTGAGGTAAGCCACCCCCTCACCCCCACACACGGGTGCCCTGACGCTCAGTACTTACCCCTAGTGTGGCTTTCACCACACTGTGCTCCTGAGTTCTACCCTAGGCTCCTACCCTAGACTGAGTTCTCAGAGGACAGGCACTGTTTTTTGCTCATGCTGGCATCCCTAGTGCCCGGAACACGCAGGTACTCAGTAAACATTTGGGAAATTGAATTGTACTGATGGTGTAAGAGAGTTTACTTAATTTGCTCTTGGACCCATTGGGGAAGAGTGATCAGGGAGTGAAGCCAACAGCATTTGGGATTACCAGGTTCTAACCTGTTTATCTCATTTTCACAGCCTGATGAAAATTCACTGGATTTTTCCTCTTGTATGCTGCGGCCTGGTATTAAAAATGCTCAGGAACTTGCTTGTGGGGTGTGCCTGTTAAACGTGGACTCCAGGAGCCGGGTAAGTCACACACCTTTCCCCTGCAGATGGCGAAGTACATTCTAAATGTGGCATGGGCGACAACCCCATTTAGATCACTTTGCTACAGGTCTGTGCCCAGAGGTGGTGGGGATTTTATGAAGTCCTGAAATCTGACCACAGAAATAGACATACTGTTTCAAAAGAGCAGTGGGGGAAGCTGTTGAGGGGAATCATGGGGTTTGCATTGTGCCTGCCGCACCCAGTAGGGTGGTAAAGAGAAAAGGAGTCGTTTGCAGGCAAGAGGCTCTGTTCTGGATATTTTGTTGACCTTATGGTTTCAACGTTATTTCAGAAAGAAGAGAAGCCTGCAGAGGAACATCCTAAAAAAGTATGAACCAGTTTACACATTATCTTAGTGTCTCCATCTTAATTTCAAGTGTGAAAGGCAAATCAGATGATACCACTGCATCCTGAACCGTTCCAATCATGAATGCTTTACTGAGTCACCTTTGTTCCCATGTTTGATTTAGTCAACTGACTGTCTGTGCAGATCCGCTTCTGTCTTGTTTGCATGCTTGTGTCTCGTAATTGGCTTCTGGTGGTGTGACAAGAGGAGTAACAGAATGAGCAACTTCTGGAAGATCGGAAGTTACAATGACATACAGTGAGATCAGAGAGCTTCAGGATTTAGCCATTATCAGAAAAACCAAATTGTTTGGTTTTCAGAGTTTTGTTTTATTTATTTATTTATTTATTTATTTAGCTTTAAAAAGCACTATAAATAGTCCCCAGGCTGTGGTTGCAGTTAGGAGTGGCTGGCTGTGACTCACCTGTAAGCATCATTCATTCATCTGGAAATTATTCTCCTGTGTTTAATACCTTCTTCTTCTTTCTTTTTTTTTTTTTTTTTTTAACAAACCTGTACCTATTTGGACTTTTAAATTATGTTGATTCAGTTATCAGCTCCCAATGGCATTGGACCCTAAGAGTTTATAATCTTATGTTTTCTTTCATGATAGGACTGTGATTAGCCTCTAAACTTAAGGGATTGATTACATGTTACAGTCAAATGCCACCTTCGGGGAAGGGCTT